>JARFJB010002450.1:6275000-6875000 GCA_036346205.1 Vesta saturnalis
TCAAAAGTGTCGTTCCATTTCCTTTTTCGGTTTTTACGCTATTCCGTTGCGTGTGTACGTCAACTTTTACTAAAATTGATATTTGAACTTTTTTGTTTTATTTTGCTAAAGTTGGCTTTTCCAATTTTTTCGCGTAAATGGAGGAAAGCGCAACGAGTGATTGCATTGCAGACGAAGTGTGGTAGTGGCAGCGCATAGCGATAGAAGAGTAATTAGATTTTCTTGTCGCTTCTCTCGAGATGGTAACACGTTATAATACTTAGTAACGCTTTCTCTCGATGGGGGAGTGCTGTGAAAATACGGTATTTCTCGTAGGAGCAATCGAAGAAAGCTTTATTTGCACCTATGCACTCACACTCTAAACTTTATCAGAACATTCCTTACAATTTACCATTTTAGTATATGTATGTATGAAGAAGCGAAGAGAAGAGTTTAGAATATACACACATAAATATAAAACGGCATGAAAAATCACTCGAATCTCTGTTTTATTTCAGCTTTAAAGCTATCGCATTAGTTTCAAACGTCAAACGTTTTCAGGATATCTCTGTTTAAGCTTTCGAAGCTTCTCCACGGCTTTTAACAGCTTATTAACGCTCCAGCATTAATAACAAGAACAATTTTGCCCTTGCTTATGAAACATTTATTTTTGTTTGATGCGTTCATTTTCAAAAGCCGTTTGCTTAAAATGTACAATATGTAAATATTTCGTTTTATGACGGAATTTTGAATTAATTACATTTTATTAATGTTCTTTTTGATGGTAGGTATTCGGAATTTGTTTTATTTCATTAAAACTCTTTAATCTGGCGTACTAAATTAATAAAACCTAAAATCGGGTTTTATTATTTTGTTTCTTTCACTGGAACACATTAAATAATTAAATTAAACTGTAGAATTTGTAATTATTTCTTGGACAGTTTGGCAGGTTTATGTTACAACGTCACTCTTATTTCACGTATAAAATTTAACCATGTAGAACAGATTTACTCTACTTAGACACTTATTATGAAATGAAGTCAAAGGCAATTATTATACGGAGAAAATGTGTAAAGATAAGTTTCGTAATAGTACGTATAACTCAACTTTTTGTGTTAACACATAGTGACAAAAACGCTGTGTTGTGTTAATTTTCATGATTTTTATTTGTTAACATTTAGATCCAATACGCTTGATAGTTAACTTATTTAACCGAATTAAGCTACACCCACGGTATCACGAAGATGATTGACACCTATTGTAAAATTTAGTGCTATAATCTGTTTATACTTTGGTTCAAGAAAATAGGTTTTCTACCTGGAGAGTCATCTGTTACTAATTGTATTCAGTTAAGATTTTACAATTAAAAATTATTATTAAATGCATAAATAAAAAGTCCACCTCGAGAAGGACTTGAACCTACGACCTGTACTTTGCTAGATAATTTTTAATTACATATTTATCTTTGAACTTATACGTTCATAACAAAACTTATAATAAATTAAGATTTTACAAGCTTATCAGCGGGTGCGACATTTTCACATTATGCATTTACACGTCGAGATTTCGAATTTGGCACATATTAATGTGGAATAAATAAATACAAACCCTTTTTAGTGCACTTTAAAACTGTAAATGTAAGATATGTGTACATACAGGGTGATCAAATTCAAGTGTGCATTATTGCTAACTTCTTCATTATTGAAGTTACGAGGTCGGTTAAATTAGAGAAGTAGTAGTATTTCTTCCGCTGATTAACGTGGTGGTAACAGAAAAACAATGGAACATAGCTTTTCAGAGTTATTTTAAAAAATGTAGTTTTCTTAAATGGGACACCCAGTATATTTATACCATAATCGTTTGCCAACGCTTTTCTTAACATAGAAGGTTATTGTTAATTTCAGCCTAAAACCAAAAATAAAGGAGATATGAGTCTATTTCACTTTTCGCCTATAGGATACCATAAAATTTAAATAAAAACGAAATATTATACAAAATATGCTAATTGACTATTTAATTTAGTACCAAAGTACAATTCTATTCAATAAAATCTAGTAAAACTCTTGGAATACAAAGTAAATTGATATATTGTTTCAGTATTTCTGGAATTATACAGGGTGTGGCGCGAAGAGTTTTGATTAAAAGTAATGACGAATACAGTTATGTTAAAAATCTGAAATTACGAAACTGTAGGTTTTGGATGACGCTGAGTTCAAATATAATATTGTCCTGAATGTGACTCTTCCGGTTATACCGGAAGTAGACGTCAACTTTGTTATTTTAAATAGAACCTAATAGTTTTTATTTTATTTTCGAATTCTACATGAAATTCTAGATAAAATTTGTGCACAATGTCCTGTACCAAAAATGAAGTATTTTCGAGATATTTCGATTTTTTTTAAAATTTTGAAAAAATCCTAGTCCACGTTGAATAACGATATCTCCATTAATAACGAAGCTAGTGACGTGAAATTGTAACCAATAAACAACAAGCGCTTGTCCGTTAACTCCATATATCCATCTCATTGATATTTCATACAGGGTGTTTTAAACTTAGCCGCCAACATGCACAATTTAAATCATTTATAAGTCGCTTACTTTAATTTACATTTTCCGCTGTATTTTTTAAGCCAATTCGTTTGGTATCACTATTCCCTATACCTAAATCCAACCATTTTTGAGATATTTCATTATCTTAATTAAAACATAACAACGCTTAATTATTTCAACATTAGTAAAGGGTAGGCGATGGCTGTCAAAGATTTGATAGTTAGAACATTAATTTTTTAGAACACCCTGTATTTTATTACATTTTCCGCTGTATTTTTTTAAGCCACTTCGTTTGGTATCAGTATTCTCTATACCTAAATCCAACCACTTTTGAGATATTTCATTTTGTTAGTTAAAACATGACAACACTTAATTATTTCAACATTAGTAAAGGGTAGGTCATGGCTGTCAAAGATTTGATAGTTATAACGTTAATTGTTTATGTTGTTTTGACAGTTTTCTTTACCAGTTTATATTTCATAGTAAATAATGGCAAATGTAGGATTTACTAATGATGATTTTTTAAATCTTATTATTATTTACGGCGAGTGTAAGAGAATTGTTGAACGGGCTTGCCGTGTTTTTGCAGAAAGATATCCAAATCGACCAAATGCAACTGGTGATATTGTAAGAAGATTTCTTAAAAACTGCCGTCAGTTTGGTCAATTTAAGACAAAAATTAATAAGAATAAACCACTAGTGGACAGTGACATAAACGAAATTAATGTTTTGGGTTACTTTACGGCCTCTCCAAATACGTTCATTAGAGATTGTGAGAGAGATCTTCCTTTGTCGACGAGAACAATTCATCGCATTTAAAAAAAAAACACAAATGGAAACCATTTTCATCATTTGGTGCAACACTTACAATTAGGTGATCTTCCTCGAAGGGTAGAATTCTGTGAATGGTTTTTAATGAAGACCCGAGAGGATGAAAAAAAAGTTATATGGTGTGATGAAGCAAAGTTTAGCAAAAATGGATTATTTAATAAATACAAAATACCTAGTCAACGTTTTTAATGAGATCCACAGTTAATAATGCTTTCAAGCTACTGGTTACTTTTCAGAATTAATAACTTATGAAAAAATAACAAAATATCATCTTAAATAATGGAAATCATGGCCTACCCTTTACTAATGTTGAAATAATTAAGTGTTGTTATGTTTTAACTAAGATAATGAAATATCTCAAAAGTGGTTGGATTTAGGTATAGGGAATACTGATACCAAACAAATTGGCTTAAAAAAATACAGCGGAAAATGTAATAAAATACAGGGTGTTCTATTTATAAATGATTTGAATTGTGCATGTTGGCGGCCAAGTTTAGAACACCCTGTATGAAATATCAATGAGATGGATATATGGAGTTAACGGGCAAGCGCTTGTAGTTTATTTGTTACAATTCACGTCACTAGCGTCGTTATTAATGGAGATATCGTTATTCAATGTGGACTAGGACTTTTTCAAAATTTAAAAGAAAAATCGAAATATCTCGAAAATACTTCATTTTTGGTATAGGACATTGTGCACAAATTTTATCTAGAATTTCATGTAGAATTCGAAAATAAAATAAAAAATATTAGGTTCCCTTTAAAATAACAAAGTTGACGTCTACTTCCGGTATAACCAGAAGTGCCACATTCAGAACAATATTATATTTGAACTCAGCGTCATCCAAAACCTACAGCTTCGTAATTTCAGATTTTTAACATAACCGTATCCGCCATTACTTTTAATCAAAACTCTTCGCGCCACACCCTATATTGATTGTATAATTCAATAACATTGCAATTACAAATTCTATGAAGTTTAAAAAAAATAAAATTTCGAGCCTTGCTTAGAATTTTGACTTTAGAATTGTCGTACTAATGTAACTATGGATACCAAAGCCTGTTCACTCTACTTGAAAATGAATGTACGCGATTTTATTGAATAGAACTGTACGTCATTTAATTGTGTGCGAAACAATAAAACCAATAAGTCTAGCGATAACTAATACCATACGTAGCATAGATGGACGTACGGTTTTAAAGGCTACAAGAAGAGTATTTAAGTGTGCCCAAAAATATATTGAGTAAGGAGGAGATGTGTTCAAACATTTAATTTAAGCTTTTCTAATAGTTTTAACAAAAAATAAATCAATTGATTCGTTTTGTTTTGTTTTTATTTTAAATTTTAGGCCCCCAAGATGATAAGTTAAATAGGCTCATACCTCCTTTATTTTTTATTTTAGACCGAAATTCATAATAACCTTTTATGTTAATAAAACCGTTGGCAATCGATTAGGGTATAAATATATAGGGTGTCCCATTAAAAAAAACTACATTTTTTTTAAATACTCGGAAACGCGGTGTTCAATCATTTTTCTCTTACCACCACGTTAATCAGCGGCAGAAATACTACTCACTACTTCTCTAATTTAACCGACCTCGTAGCTTAAATAATAAAAAATATAGCAATATTGTACACTTGAATTTCATCACCGTGTATAAAGAGTGTTTCAACGAGACCTAATCATTAGTGGTTTGTGGAAAACCATGAACTATAAAAATCGCAAGTAGCCACCAACTTCGTTAACGTAAATGGAGTCCCCCCATTTCTTTCAATTCTCGGATTCCCCGTTTAATTTTAAGATCATTTTATGTAAAATAACATAACATAACCTTCACGCCATTGCCTTGCGGGGTAGGTAAAATAATCCCTGCCTCTTATTTATTTTTGATTTACAATCTTTCCCCATGCTTTCCTATCTCCGCATTCCTACCTATCTTCCGCAAGATTCATACATTGTCTCTGATATGCCCTTTTATTTTTAAAACTCCTTATCTTTCTTTTTTTTATCATACATTCTGCTACATTACGCCCGAACTTACCTCTAAATCTCACACACATATATTTGCTTCGTCAATCTTGCGTTGTTCATTCCCTCAATGTGACCAATCCAACGTAGTGTACTACTTTTGTACCTATCCATCATCGTCTTTTCCTCGCCACACTCCTTCATTAAACACTCATTCTTTATCTTATCCCTTCTCGTTTTACCTCATGCGTTTCTCAGGAATCTCATACACACAGCATTTATTTTTCTTTCGTGCTTTTTTTTTGACATAACCATATCTCACTTCCATACCGTACTGACGGGACAAACACGCTACTATAGATTGATCGTTTCACAGCTAGGCTCCTGCTTTCGTTTCTCATTATCGTCCACATACTTCCAGCATTGACCCTTCGTTCAATCTGCAGTAAACTTTCTACCCTGATATATCAACTAGTCCACTTGCTCCATAATTTCATATTGCAGAGTAAATACCGTACTCTCTTTTCCACCTTCCCAATTGAACACCACAATCTTAGTTTTGTTCACGTTTACCTTTAGGTTCATGCTTTCTCAGAGCAGTTTGTATCTCATCTGCACTGCCACTTAATAAGACTATGTCATCTGCGTACACCAGAACTGATACATTTACGTCACCAACCATTACAGTTCAATATCGATAGTCCGACATTCGTGAGTCCGACACGTTCGATAGTCCGACAAGCTCACGAAACACATATTTCAACTGTACAGCACTATACTCAGACAGTGACCTGTTGACAGGCGACAGGCGGGAAATGTTTGTTTCTTTGTCGCGCTATTCATGTCGTGAGTGCGTGATCTAGTGTGTGGGGCGCGTGCGGTCTCAGTCAGTCAGTCTTGTGCGAGTCTTGCACCGTACTGGTCAGTTTCTAGTAATGATGGCGTCCAAACGTAAACACAAAACACTGACACTTGAAGAGAAGTGGGTCATAGTTCAACGTCATGAACGTGGTGAATCACCGGCTGTGTTAAGTGGTGTGTACGGGGTAGGGCGGGCTACTATCTATGACATGGTTAAAAACAAACCCAAAATTGAACAGTTTATGAAATCTGTTGTGACTAAACCTGGAAACAGGAAAACTTTAAAGGTTGGTGAATTTCTCAAGGTTGAGGATGCTCTATATGCGTAGTTTCATCAGCAAAGAGACATAAATGCTCCCATATCAGGTGATATTTTAAAAGAAAAAGCCAAATCTTTTATAACAAAATCACAAACAAATATGACTTTCGTGCCAGCGATGGCTGGCTTGATAGATTTAAAAGCAGATTTGGAGTTCGTTTTCTTCAAATTAGTGGTGAAAAACTCTCAGCTGATACGTCGTTATACTGAAGTTAGAAGAAAAAATTAAAAAAGATGGCTTAACTCCTGAGCAGATCTACAACGCCGATGAAACGCGTTTGAATTGGCGTCAATTACCAACTAAAGGTTATGTCACCCGTGAAGAAAAAGTGCTCCTGGCAGAAAGTTGAAAAAAAAACGTTTAACCTTGATGCATTGTACAAATACCTCAGGCTCACACAAGCTACAACTATTAGTTGTAGGACAATCTAAAAACCCTAGATCTTTGAAAAACGTTAAAAAGCAAACATGCCGGTTGTTTACAAAAATCAAAATCGAGCTTGGGTTTCACGAGAGTTATCCAAGGAGTGGTACAAAGAGAACTTTGTTCCGTCCGTTAAAGAGTTTTTAAAGAAAAACAAAATTCCCATAAAAGCATTGCTTTTGTTGGATAACGGTCCCGGCCACCCCATTGATGACGAAGAAAATATGAAAGTTAAAACCAAAGATGGAAACATAGATAAAATGTTTTTACCGAAATACACAACAGCTTTGATTATCAAAATGTGATAAAAACAATGAAAATGCACTATAAAAAACGCTTGTTAATTGGCATCGTGAGCAATACTACAAATGATATTTCAGAAGTTTTAAAGAAATTTGAATGATGATGAAATTATTGAAGATGTGGTGATTACAGACAGCGCTGATGGTGAGACCGATGGTGACGGGATCGAGGAGGCCGCTAGTTTGAGCTCATTCACAGTTAGCTGCGATGATGCTATGTCGGCTGCTGCTACACTTATACGCTACAGTCAAGAGCGTGGGGTTGACATGGACACCATTGTCAAGCTAAAATACCTTCAAGAGAATGTGATTTCAGAATCTTTTGCTAAAAAGAAGCAAAAAACTCTTTTGACTTTTTTAATGTGTAGTGCTTTGTTATTTTATATCTTCCATCAGGCCTACATACATGATGTAGTAAATACAGAATGTGTACAACATTGAATCTTTTTTATTTTTTCCATCTAACAATAGGTTATTTAGTATTGTTTAATGGTACCCTCGGTAATCCGAAATTCTCGGTAATCTGATAACCTGATGGTCTCATATCTGTCGAACTATCGAGATTGTACTCTACATCATTTGTATCGTTACATGCATGCCTAACACATTTATCCATGTATACATTGAACAACCACGGTAACATCACACACACACAGCCTCGTCGTACTCCTTGCTCAATACTAAAGTATTCACTCACACCTCCTCTCACCGTAACACATGTTCGGCTTCCGTTGTATACTGCTCTTATTCCGTTTATTAGACCTTTACTTACGACATATTCATTTAATATTTCCCACACTTTCTCCCTATTCACTCTATCATATGCTTTCTCCAGATCTACAAACGCACAGTACAGCTTCCTTTTTACACTTAAACACTTTTCGATCATCTGCTGAAGGGTAACCATCTGAGTGTTGCTCTCCCTGTCTTAATACTTAAAAACTTAAAACAATAAAAAAATATTTATCACATTTCCTGTGTTTTATTAAAGGTAAAATTAGTTCAAAGAAATTATGGTTAATCAGAATAGTAGGTTGGAGAGTTTAGAATATGCTGCTTGATTGTTTATTGCCAAGTAACTAATTGTAACAGTGACTGTGCTAGTGGCCGATCAAGAGAAAATTTAATTACAAATTCTGGTATTAACATCTCTCACGAATTAGTGACTCCAAAAATATGCACGTTTCGAATATGCTACTTATTGTTTATTGTAAAATAAAGAATTATAACAACGGCTGTGCTAGTGTGCGCCCAAGAGTAAAGTATCCTAACAGAATTTGCTCCTCGGTCAGTTTCGGTAGCAATGTTTCTCACGAATTAGTTTCCGTAAACATACGAACGTTTGGAATATGTTGCCTACAATAGGAGGTTGGAACTAGTACGCAATCAAGAGTTAAATATTACAGAATATATAAAGCCAATTCCGGTGATACAGTTTTGCACGAATTAGATACACATATTTCGAACTGCTCCTTTTTATTGAACAAGAGTAGTAGGCTGAGAAAGTAGCTTTATTAGTGCGCACTCAAGATTAAAATATCGTTACAGAATCTGCTACTCGCTCAATTCCTGCACCAGCACCTCTCACAAATTAGTTAGTTAGTCCAAATATGTGTACGTTTGGGAAATATTGCTTATGTTTATTGGACAGAGATAAGCTCAAAGTGGATTTAGTAGTGTGCGATCAAGAGTAAAGTAACTTAACATTGCTCGGCCTATTCCGATGCAAACGTCTTTTACCAATTAGTTGTTCCAATAATGTGTGAATATATGAGTTACGTACAGGTTGCTTATCTTTTATTGTAAAATAACGCGTTGTAATAAACCCTATGCTAGTGAGCGCTCAAGAGTACGTACAAGAATAGACACAAGAGTACCAGAGTTTTTTACGAACTAGTTGTTCTAAAGATATACAAATTACGAATTTGTTGTTCATTGTTATAAAAACAATCCGGCTGAAAGTGCGCGCTCAAGAGTAACGTATCATTACAGAACCTGTTGCGCGGCCTATACCAGTGTCAACTTCTCTTACAAATTAGTTGTTGCAAAAGTATGAGTTTCGAATATGTTGCTTATTGTTTTTTACGAATTAGTTGTTCTAAAATATGTAAGTTTCGAATTTGCTGTTCATGTTATTACAAAAAAAATCAAATTGAAAGTGCCTGTGCTAGTGGGCGCTCAAGACTAAAATGTCGTTAGAGAATCTGCTGCTCAACCAATTCACAATTAGTTAATTCCTACAATGATGCTTATTCTTATTCGACAAGAGTAGCAGACATAGTGGCTTTATTGTGCGCGCTTAAGAGTTAAGTATCATTACAGAATCTGTTGCTTGACCTATCTCAGTATCAACTTCTATCACGAATTAGTTGTAATACGTAAATTTTAAATGTGTGGCTTATTATTTATTGTAAAATAACGAGTTGTAACAGTGGGCGCTCACGGGTTAAATTTAATTACAAAATTTGTGGCTCATCCAATTCCGAGATCAACCACTCTCACGAAATAGTTGCTCTAAAGACACGCAAGTTTCAGAAATGCTTTTACAACACTAAATATTCATACTTAAAACTAATCTATATACAGGATAAATTAAACCAATAAGTTAATTCTGCACAATAAAAGCGTTATTCTTAGCTGAATCGAGATGGGTGTTCCCGTCCTTCTTCCGGGAACTGTAACGGCCGTGGTCTTCCCCTTAGTCGGTCCTCTGTATTTTCTGTGAAAATATTATTAATAATGGCGGTTATACTAAACTGGGTAGTTCACGTCCTATTTTAATTTCAATTAAAATAAGTTATCAAAAGAAATAAATATTTTGAAGCCGGTCCTGTTCTTTTACAGGAGCTACGGGAAGCAGGAAATATTGTTATGCCGTTATTGAATAATGGACAGCAGGTGCTGGGAGATAAGATAACGCAGGTCGTTCCTTGCGAAGGCCTTAAAATAATCGATATTTTAAAGACATTGGTTTATATGTAAACGAAAAATGCGTGTTTTAGTTTGCCTTTATAAAATCAAAGCTTTCACGGTTTGATTTTATATTGAAACGTATTTACTTAAATGGGCTAAATAAATATGTACCGGGTTCACGTATTCCAATTTTATTATTGACATGAAGTTATTAATTAGGGTAATTCGTGGACATTATATCCAATATAGAATTTACATTTTAATTAAATTACAATTTACTTTTTGCTAAAAGTAAACGCATTAATGGTTTTTCCTAGTGCAGGCGTATATGTGTGTGAGTCTGTGTACTATATGTAGGTGGAATATCATTTACAAGAATCTGGGCTTTTACCCGTTGCGCTGTGAAAATGATCTCCCTGGGGTTGACACAATGTAGGCAAGTACCTTTCTATTCAACGGAGTAAATGAACGATTACGTCGGGTGTCTAACCCAGCGTGGCATCGGTCATCTGCGTCTGTGTGTTTTGACTTACGTGCATTCAGCCTCAGATTTTAGCAGCTGTAAGCCCGTTACATGTAGAAGATGTTCAGGTGGCGGTGTCGCGTTTAATAACTATGACAAACAGTTCGGCACGTACAACGGTCGGCAGATGTGGCAGAACGGAGCGGCGTACAAGTAGAAAAGTAGTCGGCGCACAAGTAGACGTACAAGTAATCAGCGGAATGGAGCGGTGTGCAAGTAGCAGTGCAAGTATTACAAACACAACTGGAAGTCCGGTAGCGCATCTCGCGGTTTTATAGAAGATCCGCGGAAGGCGGAGACGCCTTCTGTGTAGTGGCCTTCAGGATGGGATTGGCGGAAAGACCGGAGGGGACTCTGACGTAGAAGAACTTTCGATGTTTTTAAAATTAACGTCGGAGGGGACATAAATTCATTATTTGATAAAATCTTTAAATATTAACAATTAATTAAAGCAGGACAATTAGCAAATTAGAAAATGTAATAAAGAACACTGGCTGTTTACACATTGTTATTAAAAAATCTATTTGAGAGAGTGGTTAAACTAGTGTGCATTCAAGAGTAAAGTATCATTATAGAATACATTCCACGACCAATTCCAGTACCAACGTTAGTAAGTTAGAAAGTAAGGTAGGTTTTTACTTTTTATTTATCAAATCAATTGCAATATCCAAATTGTGCGCACACATTTCTTTGAAGTGATACATTTTAAATTGTTGAATCATTTAATATTATAGGAATTGCTTACGTTTACTTTTCTAAATTTAAAATTGTAAATTTTACCATTGCGATATGTACCAACTAATTCTGTTAAAAGAAATTTAAAATTACAATAAAGTATACTGAAATCGCAACTAAAACTTTATTCAAATAATTTGCGTTTAAAGCAAACTTTTTATTATTAATAATAATATTTGAGATGGTTTCAGAAGTGCAGTAAATATTTACTTAACTTTTAGGCACATTTTTATGATAGCCATTACCTTAAAAAGCCAATGCGTGAAAATTGAAAGTACTTAATAAAACTTTATCAAGTTGTCGAAATCATCTCAATCATTTTTGGTTTTAGGGTTTATACATTTTTAATTATCTGTTTATACAAACCAGTCGTAGCTAAAGACGGTTTCCCTTAGTGTTATTAACAAGAAATAATCATTTAGTATTGTAGTGAATAATCCTTTCTAGGGTGTAAAAAAATTATACGATATACACACAAAGCAATATTGATATCACACTTTTAGTTGGAAAACCACAATTTAGAAAAGTAAATTAAATAAAGGAAAATTTAATCAATAATTATAAATTTAAAGTTAAAGCTAAATAAACTATAACAATTTTAGACGAACAGAACAAAATCAAAGCATTAAAGAGTCAATTAAACATTAGAATCGTGTTTAAAATTGAATTTTATATATTTTTAATGACTATTTTAAATTGAATAAACTAATAATTACATTACCGTTAATTTTAGTAAAATTTTCTACCTCTCTGTTTTTAATTTCTAATCTCCCAGTAGCGAGACAAAATTGTAGCACTTTTCAATTTGAATTATGAAATACATTTCATTTCGAGCTTCAAGAATTACACTGTAATGGGATTTAATTTTTCACATTTATGTATAGCAATGTATTTTTTGTTAAAAGATATTTTGTATATATATGTATATAAATTTACTTTTAACAAGTATAAGAATTGAACAAGTAATTATTATTAATTAGAAAGCCTTTAATCTATTTTTACACTTCAAAGGTATACATTTTTTAATAACTTATAATCCTTTTCTTTTTTGTTGAAATAATGTATTCATCAAATGAAATTTTAATCACGTTTATAATTTTAAAGAATATGAATTTTCAAAATTGGAACAAAATAATATTTTTCGAAAGAAATGGTCTATCTTGCAGTTTGACCTTTTTTCTTTTACTTTCTTCTAATAGTACCTTATTAAGAGCATATGTACATCTATTGCTTTTGGTTTTTCACATTTAACATTAAACTAAAAAATTCTATCAAATGCACTAATTTACATTAGACGTACAAATAGTATTACTCGACCTGTTTTGATACACAAACTTATCATGATCAAGCGCTTTCACAAGTGAATAATTATGAATAGTAGAGGTGGGCATGTGAACCCCATGCCAGCTGGGGAGATACCACCCACCCTTACCATGGGCTCCTTATTTTCTGAGCTCGGTAAAAGGCTACCGGTCACATTTTTCCTTGTCCCTAATATATTCTTATCTTATTCTTCCTCTAGCCCTCACTGTCTTCCTATTGGATTGAAAGCCCAAATTAAAGGGTAGTAAATACTGCACGTAAAATCCTGCGCCGTTTGGATGTGCGAGAGGGCAGGACCCAAGCAACCTCGGTCATAGAATGTACTCACTTTCTAATCGAGTATTGCAACATCCGTGGTATCAGGTCTATCTTTTAAAGCTGTTCCCCAACATCTTGAACAATCACAACCTTGCATTTTGTTTCTATCTGAAACACAAGTCTCCTCTGAAAGCTCCGATTCACCCAACTTACAACTTCCTCAATACAATCGTCACTCTAACTTTCAATACAAAGGGGACGTGAGTGTCTACCTCAAGGACATCATTGCTTGCAAGAGGATTTCTTCCTTCGAAAATAAAAAATCCGACGTGATTTGAATTAAACATGCTGTACTGAATGGGTGAAATTCCACTATAGCATTCATAGGTCCCCTAATGACAGGAACCTTCAAGCTCTCATCGATTACCTCAGTTTGAAAGTTGACTATTTTCTGTCTCAGTTTCCATATTGCGAAACCTCAATTCTGGAAGATTGCAATGCTCGTAACACTAACTGACTTCAATATTCACCTACTACTCATTCTGCTGATCATAGTGTAGAAACATTTGCTATTTCACGTGATCTCACACAAACAATTTCTGATCCCACAAGAATCCCTAAAAACCCTGACCATACTCCATATCTTCTAGATCTCTTTCTTTCATCAAACCCATTTGTTTATAAAAACTGTAGTTGTTTCCCCACTAGTGCTATCTGACCTTTGCCTAATAGAAATAACCTCTACTGTCCTTAATTCCTCGGTTGTTCCAAACACTGATAGAACATTGTGGTATTTTAAGTCAGCTAAATCGAGTGGTTTACAGGATTTATTTGCAACCTTTCCATAGCGTAAGTATTTTTTTAAGTGGTCCTCATCTTCAGTCATCGCTCTTTCGTTATCTGAAGGCATTCCCATGAGTAAAGAATTGTACATTCCCAAAAAACAAAATTCTAGCTACATTTCCTTTCAGCAGTGGTAAATTTTGGTTTTTAGCTAAAGCAATCGGTTAAAACTTTGGTACATCATCATTTCCCCTCATGATATCTTTTGACAGATCTGTAGTTGCCGTTATGTAGACAAACCCAATCTTTTTGTGGATTTGTTGCATTAAATTCAAGTCTTAATGACTCTAGTCAACTCTTTTTCATGCGCTATGAAACCAATTCATTTTCGGTATAAACTCCTAAAATCAATTATTAATAGGCTTAATCTCAATAAGGGGCCCAGGAGCTATCCCAACTATTGTTGCCGAACTATCTCAGCTCTACTCGATCTCTATGCATGTAGGGAATTTCCTTTATCATGGAAGTTAGCAAATGTTCAACCTATTCCCAAAAAATACGATAAGACTGATTCCTCCACCCACCGACCAATTGCCGTCACTTTTATTTTGTTTAAAATCATACAAAAAGCCATCAATCAGCATCTGTTCTCTTTCCTTGAAACCAACAAACTTCTTAGTGTCCACCAATATGGTTTTAAGCAGAGTCGTTCAACAGGTGATCTTCTTTAATACGTTGTAGTCGCTTTAGATACCTCAAAAGCATTTGACCAAGTTTGGCATAAGTGTTTACTAGCCAAACTCACCTCGTTTGGATTAAATGATTCGTTCATCGCTCATTTCTAGTTTCCGTGATAAAAAACGATTACGTGTCGTAGTTCATGGTTTCTTTTCACAAGAAGTTGACAATAACGCTGACGTGCCACAGGGATCAGTTGTAGTGGCTACACTTTTTCTGCAATACATAAATGATCTTATTTCTTCAACGCTACCCAGTCCATTGCTTTGCTTCCAACAGAACTCTTCATTGTAGTTTACTTATAATAGTAATCCACCTCCTATCTCAAATCAAGACATTAAAGCTGAAATGGCAATTTCAATCAACAAGGACATTCAACGTATCCTTGAACGGGGAAGTAATTATCTAGTCAAATTTAATGCTAATAAAACTCAGTGCTGCCTTGTGTTTGCCAAAAAATATCGATCATTTCCTGCTACAGATACCAAAGTGTTGGGAATGACTGTATCTTCAGATCTATCATAGGTTAATTATGTACAGATCTAAGCAGTACTTCCCCCCAACAACTCTCTGATACATAAGGATCAAATTCGACCTCATCTAGAATATAATTCTTAGTTCTGAGTTAGTGCTCCCCAATACGCTTTCGATATCGTGGATCGTATTAAAAAAAAAGCGATTAGGCTTACAAATGACCCGTTCTTAACTTCTGACATACACTCCCTTGACCACAGAAGAATATATATATATATATATATATATATATATATATATAACCCAGCTAGTAGAGTATTGGTAACACGACCTACTTAACATTTGGGAGGTAATGGGTTCGATTCCCATTGCCGTCTACCTTGTATGAGGTTTTTTCAAAGGGGTTTTCCTAATACACATGTAGCGACATGATCACTGCGTATATGCACACCATGTGCGGCTACTTAGGCGAATATTGGGGTAGTATTTTCCCCCTCAGAACCCTAACTCCGTTCCTTCCGATCCTATCTTGATCATACCCATCCTTAATACCACCATGCATATATACATAGTGTATGTATGCTGGGAATGCTGGCTAAAGGACCTTGGAAAGCTCGCCCTCTCTCTCTTGGGGAAGGAATGAAATACGTGGCCTCTTCCTTTGTGTATATATATATATATATATATATATATATATATATATATATATATATATGATCCTTCATTTTGTGTATAAAAATTATAATACATCGTAACTAAGGAAGTACATACAGTTTGAATTGTGACTTGCCTCCTCGATAGCTTGCATGAAAGGGCCGCACTCTAGCAAAGTGGAGGTCGTGGGTTCAAGTCCCTCTCGAGTTCTTTTACTGTATGTACTTTAAAAGTTAATTTTAAATAAAATTCAATTGATGATATATATATATATATATATATATATATATATATATATATATATATATATATATATATATCATACATATATATATATATATATATATATATATATATATATATATACTTATTTAATATGCAATACCTACCATAAGTTTATAAACTTTAGAAAGTAGTTGAAACTATGTAGTTTCTTACCTATATTAACTTAGGATTTTGTAGTAAGTTTTAAATGTCTACAAAATTATAATATGACACCCCGAGAGGTCAATGAACATTGGAGTTTACAAGGTCAATGAACTTCGGGGCTTCCAGAAAGCAGTAACTGGTTCTATTTTTAAATATCTAAGAATTATAAAATGATCTCACAAAATGCTGGGGTTAATGAGCTTTGGTTTTAGTTTTGGATTTTTGAAAATAGTAATGGCACCCTTAGAGGTAAATTAACTTTAGTCTTGAAAAGAATAATGAACTATGGGGTTTACTGGAACTCGTCCTAATTTTTGATTTATAAGAATTGTAATATGACGCCCCTAAAGGACAATGAACTTTAGTCTTGAAAAGGTCAATAAACTTTGAGGCTTGCAGAAATTGGTTCTAATTTTAGATTTCTAATCGTAATAACGTCCCTAAAGGGGATTTCTAACAATTGTAATATGTTACCCTTAAAGGTCAATTATGATTGGTCTTGCAAAGGCCAATGAACTTTGAGGATTACAGGAATTGGTTCTATTTTTAGCTCTCTAAGAATTGAAACATGATATTACTATTTTTAGGAATAGTAATATGACACTCCTAAAGGTTCAATTAATTTTATTCTTGAAAAGTCAATGAACTAGTTTTATTTTTTAATCTTTAACAGTTGTAATATGACGCCCTTAAAGGTCAATGAACTTCAGTCTTGAAAAGGTCAATAAAGTTTGGCCCTCAAGAAACTGGTTCTATTTTTAGATTCTTAAGAATTTTACTATGCCACTCCTAGAGATCAATGGTCATTGGTGTTGAAAAGGAATGAATTTTGGGGTCCAGCTGCTGGTTTTATTATTAGATTTCTAATCATTTTAATATGACACTCCTAGATGTCAATCAATTTTGACCCTGAATTTTAAATTTCCCGCCAAAGAGATCTTGGAATTGACATTGACATATTCTTTCTCTCTCAAACTTATTGTAATTCTATATTTTTCTATCTGACTTTTTCTCTTACGCATGAAAGTCCCATTGTGAGGCGGGGTTACCATAGGTATACTAGTAGTATTTATTAACACTTTTGAAAGGTTCAAAGAGAGCTAAGTTGTTTGGAAGAAGTGTGCAATTAGCTAGAACTCAAGGAAATGGAAATTATAGTATTTATATTACCAATAACGAGGAATACTTATGTAACTATGCAACCCGCAAAAATCAATTTTCTTAAAAAAGCACTACTACGCTTGCGCAGTAAATATGACATTCTCCATGCAACAAACCAGGCCCATGGGCGGATCCTTATGAAATTCTAGATGTAGCAAATGGCTTTCCTAAAGTGTGTGTTCTGTTTGAAAGGAAAAATTAAAATAAACTTCAGAGTTGCCACAACCCACCATTAAAGAGTATTTATAAATACGAATTCTGCGAGTTTCAGTTATTTAAGCGATATAGTTACACAATGAACATCGTAAATTCAATTTTGTAAGTAATTGGAGTAATGATTGAGATTATTGAAACATTAACTTACGTTGCATAAAGTTTTTACAATAGAAAATTACTAACATGTCTTTATACGACATTTATTAAGGACATGTCGTAAAATTGAAACTTTGTAGGTTACCATGCAATTAACTAGGGAAAGGTATTATAAACCCTTAGTTAATGTCGATTGCTTGCACTACAACGAATGATTTAGAACGTGATACTGGAATAAAACGGAGCTATAAAACTTAATTTATTTGATACAACACGTGTCGGTTAGAAGTTGTTTCAGAACCACGCTTACCGATTACTTACAATTAAGTTAGAATTAACAATGTTTTGGACAATTCATTAAAACAGGGTTTTTTAACGACCGTTTAGAAACGCATTCAATGTAATGTTGTTTACATAACAAAACAGACTAAAGTACAAAAGGTGAGTGAAATAATTTTGCATGTAACGTTATCAGTAATTTCAAATTACAATGTGTCAGTTCATTAAGCACGACAGCGGCTTATTGTGTTATTCAAAGTACGTTTTCAATTTTTATTAGGACTGTATATATGAGGAAAACTAAACGCACGAACGGTTTTTGTTTTCCATTGTTAGCAATCACGTTACTTACATCTTTATTTATTGTTTTACTGTTTTATTGCTGAATAAGTATTATTTTATGCGTAACGTGTGATAGAGGCTAAAGCAATTAAACCAGACAACGCAAAAATTACGATGTGTAAGTGGGCGGTAAAAAATTAAATACTATTTCATGGACCAAAATGTATCCGAAAGAAAGAGCTAATTAATCAAGTTTTTTTTTCAGTTTCTGAAGATAAATAGAAGGAAATACCAAGCATATGTATTAAAGAACTGAACATGCAAGTTTTATTTACGTAGGTATATTATTTTATTATTTAGTTGTTAATCAAACCTTTTTTTAAAGAATAAATTGATAGTACATGCGGAGGTACACATACCATCGAAAATTCTTTTATATATGTACAGTGTGTCCCATTTTCGATGATATTTCGGGGTATCTCACTTACGAGTAAAGATACAGAGTTGCGGTGTTCACAATACGCTGCTACTTTTTTGTGAGAAGAAGGCTGGTATAAACAAAACTTTAAAAGCCCGCTACATTTCTGAGATACAGGGCAAAATTGAAAATATTGCATTTTTGGGAACCCCCTTGTATGGCAAAGGTAAAAATTGGTTCTTGTACAGTTTTTTTTTACGTATAAACCAGTGGCGTAGTAGTACTTTTGCTGTAAGCTGTCAATTTTTGGCAATAAATAAAACTTATGGTTTTTTTAACGGAAGACCCTGTATATTTTTCTAGAGTTTGATTGAAAATTTTGTAAGCTTTACAAAAATATATAATACATGATGTGTATTTTAAATAATAAACCTAAATTCTATGATTTCACAAAATCTGCGTAATAACATAGTGTGTATTATACAGGGTGTGGCGCGAAGAGTTTTGATTAAAAGTAATGGCGCATACAGTTATATTAAAAATCTGAAATTACGAAGCCATAGGTTTTGGATGACGCTGAGTTCAAATATAATATTGTCCTGAATATGGCACTTTCGGTTATACCGGAAGTAGACGTCAACTTTGTTATTTTAAATGGAACCTAATATTTTTTATTTCATTTTCGAATTCTACATGAAATTCTAGATAAAATTTGTTCACAATGTCCTATACCAAAAATGAAGAATTTTAGAGATATTTCGATTTTTTTTTTAATTTTTAAAAAATCCTAGTCCACATTGAATAACGATATCTCCATTAATAACGAAGCTAGTGACGTAAAATTGTAACCAATAAACAACAAGCGCTTGCCCGTTAACTCCATATATCCATCTCATTGATATTTCATACACGGTCTTTTAAACTTAGCCGCCAACATGCACAATTTAAATCATTTATAAGTTGCTTACTTTAAATAGAACACCCTGTATTTTATTAAATTTTTCGCTGTATTTTTTTAAGCCAATTCGTTTGGTATCAGTATTCCCTATACCTAAATCCAACCACTTTTGAGATATTTCATTTTGTTAGTTAAAACATGACAACACTGAATTATTTCAACATTAGTAAAGGGTAGGCCATGGCTGTCAAAGATTTGATAGTTATAACGTTAATTGTTTATGTTGTTTTGACAGTTTTCTTTACCAGTTTGTATTTCATAGCAAATACATAATGGCAAATGTAGGATTTACTAATGATGATTTTTTAAATCTTATTATAATTTACGGCGAGTGTAATAGAATTGTTGAACGGACTTGCTGTGTTTTTTTTAAAACAAAAATTAATAAAAATAAACCACTAGTGGACAGTGACATAAACGAAATTAATGTTTTGGGTTATTTTACGGGCTCTCCAAATGCCTCCATTAGAGATGGTGAGAGAGATCTTACTTTGTCGACGAGAACAGTTCATCGCATTTTAAAAAAACACAAGTGGAAACCATTTTCATATCATTTGGTGCAACACTTACAATTAGGTGATCTTCCTCGAAGGGTAGAATTCTGTGAATGGTTTTTAATGAAGACCCAAGAGGATAAAAACTTCATAAAAAAAGTTATATGGTGTGATGAAGCAAAGTTTAGCAAAAATGGATTATTTAATCGACATAATTCCCATTTTTGGTTTAATGAAAATCCACATGTTAGTAGAGAACGTTAATTTCCAAGATAGTTGGAGTTTTAATTTTTTGTGCAATAAAAGACGATAAAATATTAGCATTAAAATTTTATGATGAAAATTTAAATGGTACAAGATATTGCCACATTTTAGAAGAAGCCATACGATCGGCGTTACATACTTTAAGAAATGGAGAGGCGGCTTCAGCTTGGTATCAGTACGATGGAGCACCTCCTCATAACTTTGGGCCTGTCGCTCAGCATCTTTACGACATGTTTGATGATAGATGGATTGCCAATCAGGGTCCGTTTCGTTGGCCAGCTCGCTCTCCTGATTTGGCTCCTCTAGATTTTGGTATTTGGGGTTACATTAAAAATCAGGTATTTTCCAAACCTGTTACGACAAAGGAAGATATGATGCAGAGAGCCTTACTTGCTTTTAATTCTCTAACACCCGACCATATTTCCAGAATTACAAGACATAACTTAATGAAAAGGATTCATAAATGTTTAGAAGTAGATGGTGTTACTTTTGAACACTTATTATAAAACTTTATTTGTTTAATTTTACATTTGGTTGTTTTTGTTTGTAAGTTATGTAATTACATTAATACAAAATACCTAGTCAACGTTTTTAATGATATCCACAATTAATAATCCTTTCAGGCTATTGGTTACTTCTCAAAATTAATAACTTCTGAAAAAATAACAAAATATCACCTTAAATAATAGAAATCATGGCCTACCCTTTACTAATGTTAAAATAATTAAGTGTTGTTATGTTTTAACTAAGATAATGAAATATCTCAAAAGTGGTTGGATTTAGGTATAGGGAATACTGATACCAAACGAATTGGCTTAAAAAAGTACAGCTGAAAATGTAATAAAATACAGGGTGTTCTATTTAAAGTAAGCAACTTATAAATGATTTGAATGGTGCATGTTGGCGGCCAAGTTTAAAACACCCTGTATGAAATATCAATGAGATGGATATATGGAGTTAACGGGCAAGCGCTTGTTGTTTATTGGTTACAATTTCACGTCACTAGGTTCGTTATTAATGGAGATATCGTTATTCAATGTGGACTAGGATTTTTTCAAAATTAAAAAAAAAATCGAAATATCTCGAAAATACTTCATTTTTGGTATAGGACATTGTGTATAAATTTTATCTAGAATTTCATGTAGAATTCGAAAATAAAATAAAAAATATTAGGTTCCATTTAAAATAACAAAGTTGACGTCTACTTCCGGTATAACCGGAAGTGCCACATTCAGGACAATATTATATTTGCACTCAGCGTCATCCAAAACCTACAGCTTCGTAATTTCAGATTTTTAACATGACTGTATCCGCCATTACTTTTAATCAAAACTTTTAGCGCCACACCCTGTATATATATATATATATATATATATATATATATATATATATATATATATATACAGGGTGTTCGTTTTTCGAGTGCCTGCATGGGAATCGCTTATCTTCAGTGTCGGTTAAATGTAGGGTAAAATTCCGCATTTTTATGTTCAACAATAAACTGAAATATAATTATTAAAGCTTTTGTTTTTTAATTAAAAAAGAATTTGGGTTTCGTTTTTATTTTTTTAAACAAAAACCATTAGAGCTAGACATTTTTAACTAAAAGATTGCGAAGGCACTTTTTCACAAGGAATCTGAATCTGTACTCGTAATTTCCATGGCGCCGTAGACGCAAAAGATACAACATCTAACTTTGCTTTTTCTTATGGACGCCATTTTGGATTTTTGCATTTTATATCAAGTTTTTTTCTGAATACAATGATGTATCACACATATGTAATAGGTAGTTCGGTCTTACATTTACGCCAAAATTTTCAATTTTTCAATTTTGAATTAAACCAACACTAAGCATATTTATAGCAACAAAAAATTTCACTCTTTGTAAAACAAAATAAAGCAAAATTTATAAATTAAAAAGCACATGCAACCATCATTTAAAGCAAAAGTAAATTCATTCTCATTAAAATAAAATTCATGCAAAATAAAATTAAAACGGTTAAAACCCAAGCCACCATATTAATCAGATTGTGTATGAGTAGCATATAGAAATCTGTAAATGGTATCTGTAGAATAAATTTTAAGGAGCAGTGTTACCGATTAGAAAATTTTATCAGTATTCGCATTGAGGATTCGCAAGTTTTACATAATTGATTGTACTTTAAAGTAAAATAAGTAGGCCAGATCTGCAGACACCATATGTTATTATTTAGTGTCGATATTTGTATATACAAAGCATCGAAAGAAAATCAATGTAATTCAGATACGAAAATATATTTTGGTAAAAAAGAGAAAAAACAGTACGTAAATTACGAAATCTCGATATAATCGTGTTTAATTTTCTTTTTTTTGTAAATATTTATATGTTAGTGGGTAGGTTGGATTTTGACTCGATTTGGAAAAGTTTCCAAATTTAGGTATTTTTTTTGGTAATTCAAATTGATGGAACAAAAAATAATTGTTGTATGTTCAAAAATAAAATTTTTTATTTTGATTTTGTTCAATTATTTGAATAATACGAGTGAAATTAGTTGCCAGGATTGTAAAGGCAAGGATGCGATATTGAGGGAGACTGAGCTAACACCTTCAGCAGTTTCCGGCTCAAGTGCACGCGAATTAGTAGTGAGTCAGTGGCGCCCAGAATTATTACCATCTTACAAATTGTTTTTGAAAAGAACCGCACGGCCTCACTGGCTACAAATCAAGAGCATACCGATAAACTTTTATCGCACCTCTCACAGGTTTGTCTGAACTTTGGACCCCTAAATATTGTAATATATTGCTAAATATCGTTCACCTGTAGGAACATAGGACATATTCATTTCTGAATATTTACATTTAGGTAGAACTTAAATTTTCGTCATAGAAACGTATCATAACAATTTGATCGTTGAATAAACATTAAAACTGCAGTTTTTTTGTAAGTTTCGTTCCCTAAGAGCATGAGGGTTTGCATCACTCTAATAGTGCGAATTATGCCGATTAAGCATGCCATTTCTAGTGAATTTCGCTTCGTCGCTCCAAATTATGTTATGTTATGTTTACAATAGTTGAGGGTTTCACTGCAAAATAATTTACCGTTACTTGGAATATCTCAAAAACGGCTAGAGTTAGGTAAATGACATTAAAGATAAAGTATGCCCAGAATTGGACGTAGAATCCAAAAATGCAACAATATACAGGGTGTCCTGTTTAAAATAAGCAAGCTAATATCCACTTCCGGTATAACCAGAAGTGCTGTAATCTTGAGAATGCTTTAGATGAATGTCCCCCATCGACTTTAGTCAGTAGTCAAATTTTCAGATTTTTCCTATTTATACTTTTTCCATAATCGATCGATGTCGTTTTTCGTGGGACACTGTATATTCGTAAATAAAATTAATGCCGCCCATAAAATTTGGCGCCCGGTGTAATGGGCACCAGACTATCGCCGGTCCTGTTTTACTACAACTCAAGGCTTTGTTATTTTAATAAGTCTACGCGATACCTAATGTACAGTGCGATCATCATTGTTTGACCGTGCCGCTCCTAGAACAGTACTACTGTTCTGCATCCTTAAAATGAAAAGTGCTATGTCCAGTGGCGTAAACGCAGATATTAAAATAAATACTATCATAAATGACAAATACTTTGGTGAATGACGAATTGCGTATTATGTAGACGTACAAAAACTTCAATAATTGTAATTTAGTCTTTCTTAAGACTAAAGGGAAATTGTTATAAGGTATGTAAAAATTTGGTTAAAAACTATCATTTATTATTTTTAATTGATATTACAGATTTTCTGGATTTCCAAGGCGTATTTCTGGTGTATTAAACCAATACATGGTATTTACTCGTCAAATTCAAGTTTTGTAAGTGCTTTTATATACTAAAAGTAATGTTTAAAACAAATTTTGCTTTTTAACCGCAATTTGGTTACGAGAATAATATACTGTTTAGATGAGCGTTTAATGATCTTTTTGTTTATATTGACATGAGTGGTTTGAAATAGGCAATAATGTATGAATTTTGTTGTCAGGTTGAAAATGAATAATCGAAAGGTAATTCGTAGCCAAGGGCGGCAAATTATCTACAATGTGTACCAATTTATGAAAAAAGAAAAAGAAGGGACGATGACAATGCCATTATCCCAATTACAAGAATATGTTGCTGAAGAAACCGTTCTAGACAAGCTACTAGTTGAAAATGGTCATACTGTCCTTCGTCTCCCTTTGTACTACTCTGAATTAAATCCCATTGAAAAATCCGATAGCAGTGAGGAAAGTGACATTTCAAATGGAAGGTGTTAAGCAGTTGGCAATGAAGAATTGAAAAAAATTACAGCTGAGAACTCAAAGAAAGTGTGTGAATATGTGGAGTGAATATTTAAAAAAAAGGAGTGATATTGGATGATGTTACCTTTACAATGACATTAAAACATTTAAATGAATTTTTAAAATGAATTTGTCATTAATCAGAAATCAATGTATGATATATTTGTTAAATAATATTAGTGAAAACAAATTACATGTATGACTGGTTAGTTTATTATAAATGCATGCATTCAACATATTCAGCACAAGTCAGGTACACCTGGTGAACATCACAAATACATTATAATTGAAAAAAAGAACTTATTTAACTTAATGCTAGATATCACTTTTGCATTGCATCCTTAACTTATTTCAGATTATATACCACTGATTTAGTCCTTCTCATATGGAACTAGTCACCATGTCTACTTTATGATGTACCTATTGTTTTTTAAGATAACTCAAATCTGTATATATTGATCTAAAGCACAGCAAATAATGAATTAATAATGAATTGTTTTTTTATATCTCAAACGTGCATGTAAATGAGATCAATTCAGCTAAAGTATAGTAAATAATGAGTAAAGATTTTCAATTAGTGCACACATTATTTACATACAAATATAACGATATCCCGACGCACACCTCACTACCCGTTGGAATGAATGGTCTTTTATATGTTTATATTACAGTTAAAAATAGAAAAATAAAATTAAACTTGGCAATTATCTATAAAACAATTTCAAAGTGACCACCATTGTTTGCATTACAGGCATCTACTCTTCGTTTCATATTTTCAAATACATTTATTAATTGAACTTATGTAATATTTTTAATTGCGTCAGTTATTGCATTTTTAATTCATCAACTGTATGAAGGCGTGTCTTGTAGATTTTAATTTTTAAATGTCCAAATAGAAAATAATCCAGTGGAGAATGGTCAGGTGATCTTGGGGGCCAAACTCCCGCACTTATAACTCTTTCATCAAAATGTTCACGTA
Organism: Vesta saturnalis; assembly: GCA_036346205.1. Taxonomy (NCBI): domain Eukaryota; kingdom Metazoa; phylum Arthropoda; class Insecta; order Coleoptera; family Lampyridae; genus Vesta; species Vesta saturnalis. Next base: position 6,300,530 of record JARFJB010002450.1, read on the forward strand.
AAAAAGTCAGTGTTTGATTAGCTGTATGAGCTGTTGCGTTATCATGCTGAAAATATCCATGTTGGAGCTCGTCATCGTGCAGTTGATCAATGAAAGGTTCCAAAATAGTTTTGTATCGAGCCGCAGTTACTGTATCTTCAAAGAAAATGGTACCTACAATTCTTCTTCGTGACATAGCAGCCCAAACACCTATTTTCACAGGATGTAAAGTAGTTTCTTCAAAAACGTGTGGATTTTCTGCTGACCACATACGGTAATTCTGCGAATTCACATAACCAGATAAATGGAACCAAGCTTCATCCGTAAAGAAACTTAAGTTTAGTATTTCGTCATCTCTCAAGTTGTTGTTGAACCATCGGCAATATTCTAAACGCTTTTGAAAATCTAATCTTGCACAACCGTTATTTTGTAAGCATGAAAATGTAGTTGACGTTTGACTGCTTTATGGCATGTACCATAAGAAAGACCTGTAACAATTGCTTATATTGAAATATGTAGAATGCTGTCAATCTAACTTTACTTATGTAATGTTTTGGTTTTTAAGATTCTTTTTATTTTATTGGTTACACATTCATGTCAACCATGTTTTGTATAATGCAAAATTACCTGTTTGCTGGGCCAATTGTCTTAAAGGTTTTGTCGGACTTCTTTCCAAATGTGTGCGTACGTTTTCCGCTACTTCCTCTGTAAGTACAGTTGTGCGACCCGTAGATTTTCCCTTGCAAACACTACCATGCTCATGAAAACGATTAACAATTCTTCGAATGTGTCGGCATAAAACATCATCATCTAATTCGATGTTCTGAAAGTGATGTTGATATTCTTCAACACATAATCGTACTGAATACATCCAGTTTCCATCTACATCATTTTCGCCGTTTCGGAAATAAGCTTCCAAAATAAACTTGTCTTGTTCCACAGTAAAAGGCATTATAACCTAAAAACATTTATTTACGAAAAAGGCATAAAATACACGAATAAATTTAACTTGAGGTCCTGGTTAATTTATTAATGACTTTTGAAAAAAACTATTTTATTGTAATACAAATGTAGATAAAGGAATAATTGAAAAAGGAAAAAATCTATGTACGTTTATGAAATGTCAATCGAAGATGAAATAAATATTTGTGCCTAATTTCACTAGTAACTTGGAATAAACTTTTGATAAAAATTCTGTAAAAAGCAGTTTTTTTTCGGTCATTCATTGTTGATATCCCGGTAGAATGAGCATGTAACAGTAGACATTCATATTTTAGCTGCAATAACAACAAATACACATCTTTAATGTCACAATACTCTGCATAAAATCTATGGAATGGTCTGCATATTTAGGTCTTAACTATATTATATTTAGACACTACTTTGATCATATATAAAAACACTTAAAATATTTAAATTTTTATATACGTTGCAAGTACAATAATTTTATTTACGTCAACCTAATGTTACAATTGCAAAATGGTGCGTCTCTCCCTAAGTGTTTTTTTACTAACCTCATTGTGTCAACGCTAATTGAAAACGGATATTTTCCTAATTGTAAAAAAACGAACGAAACGTCAATCTTACTCAAAAATTTTGAATGAAACATGATATCACAAAAAACACGAACGAATCGTTGAAATTGTTCAATGTCTACCAAAATGATATCGATTTGTTTTGATGTTGCTATGGACAATTTCATCTCATTCTTAAGTAGTTCGCACACGTTTTCCATTCAAAATTTCAAACACATCAAGTGCGGCAAGTCAGTCGAACAGGTTTTCAAGTTCGTTTGCGCTATTGTAGTGCTGCAGCAGAGGTTCGGCTACAGCTTACAAAACAGAATGAAGCCCCGAGGGCGTCTTTCTATTGTCTTCTAGTAAATTCTTTCTTCTTTTTTAGCTTCACTGCGCTTTTTTTTTGTTAGAGCAATTTCTGGCATGTTTTGCATATATGATTTATAAGCATGTTTGAGAGTTGCATCGCGTCCTTAGTTTTATGCCCAACTGTGATATTTTTATACTACGAACGCCTACATTTTGTTGCGTGTCAAATTGATAAAGATAAAGTTTACTAATTACGCTAATGAAGGTAAATACGTGTATGCTTTATAGAGTTAGTTAAATTATAAATAAATCAAATTTAAGCTTTAAAATGGGCAATTCGTTCGTTTTAACGGTTGTTTACCGAAAATTTAGTATCTACTGATAATGGCAATTTACCTGTAAGTAAACACATAATCAATGAATATCCATTTATATACACATTACTTCAATTAACCGCGCATGTTAATTTTATCCGATAAGATCACTTTTCGCAATTTCCTCTTATACTATCTTTCATTTACTGAAGTCTAAACGCAACATACACCATGGTAATATTGCCTCTAACCAAAAATTTCGTTTACTTACCAGATAAATGGAGAAAGACAAGAAAAGCTTACCTGTAAAAAGGAATAATAATTAGAAACATACATAAAGCCAATTTACATTAAATAATAGTTTATTTGTCGTATACTATAAATATTACATCATACAGTACAGCACTAAATCAAATAACTCTTTTAAAGTAACGTAGGCTGTTTTATAATAAAATGCATATTCTCAATTTTCTGTCGGCGTTCGTCCAAAATATGTTTGTAAGTGGAAAACGTACGTGCGATTTCAAACGAAGTAAATAGAGCATATTTAAAATCGTGAATTGTCTCAGGATTTATATTTCGAAAGAATAATTAATTTTACTCGCTTTTAATTTCATAATACATTATGTCTGTATGCTCAGCATTTTCTCATAATGCTCATTTATTATTATTAAAATAAACAAAATAAGTTATTGTTACATGTTTACTACATTATTGAAGCACACTTTTAATGTATAACTTGAAATAGTGTAAATTATAAGTTTTTAATTAAATATTTACTTTTGAACTTAGTCGTTCATAACAAAACTTATCATAATTTAATATTAGGCAAGTTGCTTTGGTATGATGTAAATCCTTGCGATATTGCATGCTCACATTCCATTAATTTAAGTAATTTGATTGTAATCTCATTATATTTAGAATTTACATCAATTCTATATACATAAAACACATAATTAACATCGATTGGGGGTTGTGGGGCTCAGTTGGTTAGAGCGGTACTCTACCAAAGTACATGTCGTAGGTTCAAATCCTACTCGAGGTAAACTTTTTATTTAGTTTTTTAATAAAATTAATAATTTTTTAATTTTTAATAGTATAAATTTGCATAATTAACTCTTTCCGCCCAATGAAGCCATTTGACATCACTCACGTTTAATAAATTTTACAGGTACCTTTTTGTTGTGCTAGAAGTCTGTTTGGTTCAAATACGTGTTATCTAATGTTCCTGTTAGAGGGCAGATTTTGTACAACTTCAACACGTGTTGGTGTAGTAAATATTTACGATTGATCGGCATCTTGTTTGAGTGTAACTATCGTTCACACAGACGCTTTACTTGTTTATGTAAATTAGTGTCTTATTCCTTTATTTTATTATAAAAAAAAATATATTGTGGTAAGTAAGCATTATAACTAAATTATAAGTAACTGATATCACCCTTCTGGCTTTACAATCAGTGATAACTCCATAAAATATACATGATTCCATTTGGCATCAGTGGGATTTAATAGTAGTTTATTTAGTTTACCGTAAGTTTATTCACCTCTTTTAAGCTAGCAAGACCAAATGAGCAGAATCAAACAAAACCTATCAGATTATATAGTACTTATTCTGTTCTAATTTGTACCATTAATAAAAATTTTGTACGCAATGCCGTTTTTAAAAATCCCGTGGCGCTGCCACATTAAGACAAGCTAGCAGGACCACAATAAAAAAAACGATAAAAAGAAAATTAAGATCAGCAATTGAAAGAACTGAATTTGTACTAATTTATACCATCAACATAAATTAAATATTTTCATTTATTCCGTGAAAAACAACCCCCAAATTGATTTCAGACATATTAGGCTCAAGAGTAAACTACTCTTTCCTATCAGCAGAATCAATCACTGTTTTCACATACGACGCGGCATAGTATGTATCGACAAAATATATAGTTTTAGATTTTGTACTCCCGTCATTCCTTGGGAAACTACCCTCGGCCCCTATTAGGCTCAAGAGTAAACTGGTCGTTCCTATCAGCAGATTCAATCGCTACTTGCACATGCGGGGCAACATAACCCCTATTAGGGTCGAGAGTAAACTTTTTTTTTATTGAAATCTGACTATTTACATTTTGACGGTATACTTATATGATTTCGCACCGTGTACGTATACAAGAATTCTGGCGATAAAAAGAGACACTTTACTCTAAATGGGGACAGAGGTAGTTTCCGAAGGAACGGCAAAGATACATCTGAAATATATATACAGTGCGATCCAAAGTAGAGGGACCATTCAATAACTTTTTATTTTATTTTACGATATATAAAAAAAAAGTTAAATTATGTTTTATTTACGGCCATCTGCTACATTTAATAGGGCTATCAAATATTTTTTTTCATTTCCGGTTAAACCGGAAACGAACACAACTATTGTTTTTTAAATGACACCCTGTATACTTTTTTAGACTATCTGATTCCTCATTACTTTTTTTTCTGTAAATATAAAGTTTTATGGGTATTATATCAGAAAAGTTTGTTGTAAATCGCAAAAAACTGTTTGAAGGAGTACAAGATCACTATTTAAAAAACAAAATAGTTATTGCCATGGATAACGGAAACAACTGCTTTGTGAAGTTGTTTCAGATTGTTTCGCATCTTTCAAAATTAGTTTTTATATGTAATTACTTAAGCTGTGACGGCATTTATAATTACAACGTTATTGTATGCAATTATTAGGCAACTACATAATAAATTATAGTGAAAAGGTCGATTTAATGTTAATATTTGGCGAGTGTAATTGCAATGCACGAAGATCAGTCGAACTCTATGCAGAAAGATTTCCTGACAGGTATCACCCTCCACATACTTACTTACACAAAAATTGAAAATTCATTAAGGCAACATAGAGCATTTCCTGGAGTAAAAATCCAAAATAGAGAACCCCAGAGAAATAACCCGATAAACGAAGAACGAGAATTGCAGAGTTTAGGGTATGTTCGACTACATCCACGTACGCCTATTAGGCATGTAGCTCAGGAAGTATGAACATCATTTGGATATGTTCAGAGGACATTAAAAAAACACAAGCTGTACCCCAATAAACCAAATTTAGTGCAACACCTACGTCCCGAACACCGAGTAACATTTATTGCGTGGTTAGTGGAACAACTGGAAGATGACCGAGGCATTTTAGACAGAATTTTGTGGACCGACGAAGCAAAATTCACCACTAATGGTGTTACCAACAAACAAAATAATCGTTTCTGGTCGGACGAAAACCCACATTGGACATTAAATACAAACCATCAAACCGTTTAGGGTACTAACGTTTGGTACGGTTTAATAGGAGACAAATTATTGGGAACTTTTTTATGACGCAAATCTCACTGCAAGAAGATTTCTTCATTTTTTAAATACTGAGTTTTGACCATGTTAGAAAATTTTCCACTAGCATTGCGACGAATTATGTACTTTCAGTTGAACGGAGCGCCAGCTCATACTAGTAACATCGTTAGTGAATATTTAAACGAAAGCTTTAATGGGCGTTTAATTACCACTCATGGACCAGTGGAAATGCCGCCAAGATCGCCTGATATTACAGCTCTGGACTATTTCTTATGGGGCTATCTTAAGACACTAGTCTATGCAGATCCGCCACAAAATGTAGAGGATTTAAAAAACAAAATCCGGTTGGCTTATACGCAGTTAACGCCCGATGTGATACATAGAACAACACATCATGAACTTCTAAAGCGGCTAGAGGCATGTGTTGCACAAAATGGTGGTAATTTTGAACAATTTATAAAATAATTTTCCTGCATACCATCTTTGTAGTTAAAAAATGCGTGCTTATTACTTGTTGAATTTGTATTTTGTTTATGTATCCGTTTCCAGATTTCTTACTATTCTAATAATAAAAGCAGTTGTTTCCGTTTTCCATGGCAATAGCTATTTTGTTTTTTTAATAGTGGTCTTGTACGCCTTCAAACAGTTTTTTTCGATTTACAACAAAATTTTCTGATATAATACCCATTCAATTTTATATTTACAGAAAGAAAAAATAATGAGGAATTAGATAGTCTAAAAAAATATACAGGGTGTCATTTAAAAACCAAGAGTTGTATTCGTTTCCGGTTTAACCGGAAATGAAAAAAAATATTTGATAGCCCTATTAAATGTAGCACATGGCCGTAAACAAAAAATAATTTAACTTTTTTTTTATATATCGTAAAATAAAGAAGTTATTGAATGGTCCCTCTACTTTGGATCACACTGTATATAAGTACTGGGTGTCCCGATAAGGGTACGGAGCGGCTGTATCTCGACAATGGTAGGGCCTAGAAGTTTGGAAAAAAATCCTTATAAGTAAAATGGGCAAGAGAAATAGCTGGAAATTATTTTGAAGTTCGTAATTTGACCACTAGAGGGCGTAACTACTATGAAGAAACATAAAATTCACGCTATCTTGGAAAATTAGACGACGAGCTATCACTTTCAAAACATCATTTGACAGCTTGGGTAATACCGCACCATTTTGCTTTACGCCATTTTTTCGTACATATCATAATAAGGGAGGGCGGAGCCAAAGGATTTGTCAATATTTGCATTTTAATATCGCCTGAACCGTTAAACGGTTTGAATATTATTGGTCTCATTTGAAAGAGTATTTTATGCTCTGTTAAAGAACATTTTTTGGCAAACTGTTTAGTTTAAAGTAAATAAACTAGAGGGTGTTATCTGCAGCGTTCACACATTTTTGTGATTTTCGGAAAAAAGTTAAATCTGCAGCGTTCACACATTTTTGTGATTTTCGGAAAAAAGTTAAATAGAAAGGTACTGCTTTCCTGAAAGAATCTAAACCAACATAAAAATAGCTAAATTTTAGTGAAAACCGCATCCCGATATCTCCAACCGATCTTGATTTATATGAGAAAATGTCAAAAATTGGAATGCTTTAATCAGATTCAGTTACCTTATCGAGAAAAACAAATGCCGCAGCCATTGTAACTGCTAAATTGAAAAATACTGATTTCACAACCGTCAAAAGTTAGTTCCTATAGCTTTGTGTCTCAGATTTACTTTATTAATTCGATTATCATAAAACATGCCATTTACTAACGCCAAAGCATATGACATGTTACGCAATTACTTTCAATGTTACGAAAATGCTGTAATTGCGTCGCGTCAATATGCAATAAAATATTCACAAAGACAACATTTTTCTCGAGAAGTGTTTTCAAGATTAGCTAGGCGATTACGGGAGACAGGCACCTCGAAGAATTCGAATAACACGAAGAAAATATTATTAATGTTTTGGCCTACGTGCAATACGATCCCACCTTAAGCACTAGAAAAATTTCGAACGACCTGAGGGTCCCAAAAACAATTGTCCATGAGATTCTTCAAGAAAATAAAATGCATCCCTACCACATTGTTTTACATTGGCATTACAAGATACAGATTATGATAGAAGACTGAACCACTGTTACTGGCTGTTAAATATGATTCGGGAAAATCCAAATTTCCTGTCACTAATATTATGGACAGATAAAACACCTTTCAATAGCGCAAGATGTGTGAATTTGCATAACATGCATTACTGGTCTCAAGAAAACCCACATTGGATGCGGCAGGTAGAACATCAAAATCGCTGGAGTTTAAACGTATGGTGCGGAATCGTGGAAGGAAAAATTATAGGCCCATATTTTTTCGACCAAACGGTTTTTGGAATTTCTGAATACTTTCCTTCCACCACTGTTAGAAGATGTCTCCTTGGAAACAAGAAGAAATATGAGGTTTCAGCTTGATGGTTGTCCGAAACATTATACCCAAATCGTACGTCAGCATTTAGAGGAACAATATCCAAATCGCGTTATTGGGAGAGGAAGTTTTTTTTCCCTGGCCACCGCGTTCGCCAGATTTAACTAATTAGATTTTTACCTATGAAATTGTAAATGCAATAAAAAAGGCAAAAAACAAAAAAGCAGTAGAGCCAGATAAAATTCCAGCTGAAATAATAAAACTCATAGATGAAAACAATGTAGATCTGTTGGTAGAATTGTTTAATGCAATATACAAAACAGGAAAAATACCACAAAACTGGTTGAAATCTACTTTTGTTATGCTTCCTAAGACATCCCACCCAAGAAGATGCGAAGAATACAGAAACATCAGCCTCATGAGCCATACATTAAAAATATTCTTAAAGATCATACATTCTCGCATATATACTAAATGCGAACTTGCCATGTCAGGAACTCAATTAGGCTTTAGAAATGGGTATGGAACACGCGAAGCTTTGTTCGCCTTAAACATCTTAACTGAACGCTGCCTGGACGTTAACAAGGATGTGTTTCATAGGATTTATATATTATACCAAAGCCTTCGATCGAATTCGACACACTAATCTCTTAGAAATACTTCAAGAAATAAATCTGGACTACCAAGACGTACAAATTATTAAAAACTTATATTGGGAACAAACAGCTCATGTTGGTACGACAGAAGTAGTTACGGAAGAAATAAGTACTAAACGAGGAGTCAGGCAGGGGTGCGTTCTTTCCCCCCTGTTATTTAATCTGTATTCAGAAATGATATTTAGGACCGCGCTGGAAGAAAGTACGGAAGGCATAAAAATTAATGGTATATTAATCAATAATTTCCCGTATGTCAACGATTCCATTTTCATTACAGAAACGGAACAAAATCTACAAAGACTATTTAATCAGCAAATCCTACGGTCTAGACATAAATCTTAACAAAACGAAGTACATGATAATCACAAAACAACAACCAAGACCTATGGAATAACAATAGATAATAAAATAATAGATAGAACGTCTACATACAAATATTTAGGAACTATTATCAGCAGCAAAGGAAGAGAACAACCCGAAATACGAAGCCGCATTGGACAAACAAGATATGCATTTAATAAATTAAAATCTGTATTATGCAATCACAGTATAAACCTACAGCTTAGAAAAAGATTTTTAACGTGCTATGTATTCTCTGTATTATTATACGGTATGGAGATTTGGACGTTAACTGAAGACCTATGTAAAAAAATCAGTGCTTTCGAAATGTGGACTTACAGACGACTATTACGTGTATCTTGGGTTGAAAGAGTCACCAATGAAGAAATTTTACGAAAAATGAATTGCTCACTGGAAATCATGACAACAATTAAAAGATGAAAGTTAGAATACCTAGGACACGTAATACGAGGTGAAAAATATAAACTGTTGCAGCTAATACTACAGGGAATAATTGCGGGTAAAAAAAATTCTGGTAAAAGAAGAACATCGTGGATGAAAAACCTCCGTACCTGGTATAGAAAATCCACAACACCATTGTTTCGTGTTGCTGTTTCCAAAGTGCAGATAGCCCTATTGGTCGCCGACATCCGTTAGGATAGGAACTATAAGAAGAAGATTTTTATCTATGGAGTAGACTAAAAGACCTGGTTTTTCAAAAGAAAGCAACAACCAGATAAGATATGATGGAACGAATTCGAAATGCCATTAGAAGCTTGTCCAGAGCTGAAATTGAAGCAGCGGTTTTATCTACCGAAAATAGATTAAATAAAAGCAATGATAAGGAAGGAAAACATTTTGAACACTTGTGAGATTTTTGTGACTAATTTGAGTAATTGTAAAGGTTGTTGTTAAGTTGGCCCGTTGGCCTTTAAACATGTTTCAAAACTAATTTTGAATCAGTCCTAAGTCTGGATAAAGTGTGAAGGAAGGCTCGACGTGTTAACGATTTTGTGCTAAATGGGAAGAAAGTTTAATCAAAATTTAAATTACGTCAGTTACCAATTTTTGACATTTTCTCATATAAATCAAGATCGGTTGGAGATATCAGTATGCGGTGTTCACTAAAATTTAGCTATTTTTATGTTGGTTTAGTCGTTCAAGAAAATAGTACCTTTCCATTTAACTTTTTTCCGAAAATCACAAAATTGGTTGAACGGTTCAGGCGATATTAAAATGCAAATATTGACAAATCTTTTGGTTTCCCCCTCCCTTATTATGATATGTACGAAAAAATGGCGTAAAGCATAATGGTACGGTATTACCCAAGCTGTCAAATGATGTTTTGAAAGTTATAACTCATCGTCTAATTTTCCAAGATAGTGTGAATTTTATGTTCTTCATAGTAGTTACGCCCCCTAGTGGTCAAATTACGAACTTCAAAATAATTTCCAGCTATTTCTCTTGCCCATTTTACTTATAAGGATTTTTTTCCCAAACCTCTAGGCCCTACCATTGTCGAGATACAGCCGCTCCGTACCCTTATCCGGACACCCAGTATCCTTGTATACGTACACGATGCGATATATATATATATATATATATATATATATATACATATACAGGGTGTTCTACGGCAACGACATCGATCGATTATGGAAAAAGTATAAATAGGAAAAATCATTTAAACCATTTAAAACATTCTCAAGATTACAGCACTTCTACCGGAAGTGGATATTAGCTGCTTATTTTAAATGGAACGCCTGGTATAATGTTGCGTTTTTTGATTCTACGTCCAATTCTAGGCATACTTCATGTCTAATGTCATATACCTAACTCTAGCCGTATTTGAGATATTCTAAGTTTTCAATAAAAAATGACAGTTGCATCGCCCAACAAAGTTGCCTATACTGTCCAAACGGCAAATTATTTGGCAGTGAAACTACTACTACTACTATTATAAACAAAGTACTGTTTTAGTTCACTAACAACGCATAATGACGTATTTGTATACAGGGTGATTGAAAAACAATAATGAATTTGGCACTCAAGTTTTTGTTATGAAAAGTAAATATGTAATTAAAAATTATTAATTTTATTAAATACATAAATAAAAAGTTTACCTGTACTTTGCAAGAGTACTCTAGCAAAGTACAGGTCGTAGGTTGAAATCCTACTCGAGGTAAACTTTTTATTTATGTATTTAATAAAATTAATAATAATTTTTAATTAAATTTTTTTAAATTGGAACCCATACTTTTTGCATCGGATTTGACTTTAGCACCAGACGTAACTGCGATTTTCAATTTAAATGACTATACCTAAATCTAACCCTTTTCATTTTATTGGAAAAAAAGCGTTTTCACTTGCCCATATTCGGTGCGTTCTTGAACTACTTATTTTTAATCTTAGCTGATAATGCATTTGACAACCAGTCATCATGGATACTTTGGAGATATGCCAATGACATTAGTTTTGAAACTGAAAATATGCAGTCACGACTTAGATATTTAAACAAAGGTTATTTAAATTTGTTTATTATTTAAGGAAAATGTGATAAAATGGTGAATAGAATATGTGTGACGTTTGCTGCTCGTTATCCAGAAAAAAGAATCCATTACCGAAAGCCGTGAAGCAAATTGTTGGAAATATTAAAAATACCGGTTCGTTAAAAGAAAAATTGTTAAAAAAACTGGAGTTTTAATGTTTATTGAGCAGTAAGAAACCATCAAATGTTCAGAAATGAATGTCCTATGTTCCTACAGGTGAACGATATTTAGCAATACTACAAGAGTTGGAAACTGCGTACCTGGATACCTCTGGCCGACAGAACTCAAGTGCTACACCAACATGAAAGTCCACCGTCTCACAATGGCCATATTGTGAATACATTTGAGGACCACTGGATAGCCAATGACGGACCTTTTCAATGGCCACCGCGTCCACCAGACTTATCGGTTTTAGATTTTTTGTATCGGGTGCCATTAAGGGTGAAGTATACAATACTCCTTTATCAACGAAGGAAAAATGTATGGAGAGAGTACAAAACGTATTTCGCTCTTTGAGTCCAAATTCAATAAGAGCGGCAACCCACGAGCATCTAATCCGAAGATGCAAAAGTGTCACGAAGTTCAAGAGCGCAATTTCAAACATTTAATGAAATGATTTTTTTTAATTTCTAATTTTTTATAAGTTCACATTGTCAACGACATTTTCATTGTTAACGATAGGTTTAGCTTTAACAATAATTTCTTTGACGGAACCGGTATTTTTTAAATTTTCAACAATTTTCTTCGCGGCTCTCGTGGTGGCTTCTTTTTTTCTGGATAAATAAAAAGTTCAACAACGCAACCGAACATGGGCAAGCGAAAACGCTTTAAATTGAAAATCATGGTTATTTCTGGTGCTAAACCTAAATCTGATGCAAAAAGTATGGGTTCCAATTTACTGTAAATTGACTTTTTCTATTTTTTAGAGTGCCAAATTCATTATTGTTATTCAATCACCCTGTATACAAATACGTCATTTCGCCTTGTTAATGAACTAAAACAGTACATTGTTTACAATAATTTAGAATTTCACTGAAAATAATTTACCATTTGGATAGTATAGGCAATTTTGTTGGGCGATGCAAATGTCATTTTTTATTGAAAACTTGGAATATCTCAAACACGGCTAGAGTTAGGTATATCACATTAAACATAAAGTATGCCAAGAATTGGACGTACAATCCAAAAACGCAACAATATACAGGGTGTCCCATTTAAAATAATCAAGCTAATATTCACTCCGGTATAACCAGGAGTGCTGTAATCTTGAGAATATTTTATATGGGTGACCCCCAGATTTTTTCCTATTTATACTTTTTCCATAATCGATCGATGTCGTTCGTTGTGGAACACCCTGTGTGTATATATATATATATATATATATATATACACACAGTGTCCCCGGATAGGTGAAACGACTCTTATAAAGATAAAAAATTTTCGATATAAAATTTCATTGCTGGGAGTTCAGCCCTGCTTAGTTAAAGACTAATTTCTGGCATAATTTTAGTTTTCTAAAATCATGTATTCCTTGGATCTTTTCAAAATTTGATTTTTGGTTCTAGTAAACTGCCTTTGTTAGTGAAGATATAACAAAATTTGATTAACATAGAATCATGAAAGAGTCCTAGTTCTAGAATTTCAAGTACCTAGGCCAACGTTGATGTTTTGGCAATTTTTAACAAATTTTCATCTGCATTTCTTTGAAATCAGCTCAAATACTTGGTTTATGCATTCTTTGTCAAATAAAACAATATGTGTAAGAAAATTAAACTATCAAATAAAAATAATATTAATAATTATCAACACATCAAAGTCGGTGTAGGTCGTCACAATTTTGGAAATAGGACTTTTTTATGATTCTGAATAACTTTCATTAATCGTATTCCTTTCTGTACTACTAACAAGTATTTTTCTGCAGAGTACAGTTTTTTTGAATCAAAATCTCTCATATCTTCTGTTATGTCGATTCCTATACTAAAGAAATGTATTTGTAACAAAGATTGCTATGGAAAAACAAATTGTCTCCATAACAAAACTTATCTGTCAATCTTATCAATCAAACACTTCTGTATTAAATTGAAACATATTTTTAAAGACAATGTTAACATTAGATGAAAAAGTTTACTTAATTCGTTAATTCAGTGTTACGGAATCGGTGAAAGATCGATAAATATGGTTATTGCTTTATTTAATGAAAAATATCCAAACACTGCAATTAACAAAGTTACTGCTTGGCGTTTAATCAAGAGATTTCTCACAACAGGAAGCGTTCACTATAAGAAGAGAGAGAAAAAAGCTTACGATGAAACTGATGCAGGTACTTTAGTTGCTTTAAATTCCGTAGATGCATATCCTAAAATGTCTCTAAGAAATCGAAGCGTAAATACAAACATAAATAAAACACATTTACAGAGAATTTATAAAACTAACAAAATTTATCCATATAAAGCCAAATTTTGCCACACTTTGGAAGAAAGTGATGAAGCAAGGCGATTGCAGTTCTGTTTGTCTTTAGGGGCGCTAATTTTAGAAAACAGAAATTTCCATAAACCAATAATTTTTTCTGACGAATGTACTTTCACAACAAATGGTGTTCCATCTTCGCAAAACTGTCGATATTGGAGCAGAGTCAATCCCCATTACGTAGTTAACTCATGAAGGCAGTATTTTGGAAAACTAAATGTTTGGTGTGCCGTCTCATACGAGTTAGGAATTATTGGACCCTTTTTTATTGAAGGAAGATTAAATCAGCAAACTTACTTACAAATTCTGCAAAGTTTTGTTGACGAACTTCCATTAAATATTCGACGGTCGCATTACTTTTAACAAGATGGCTGCCCTGCCCATTCCACACAAATGATTACTGATTGGCTTAATAATCAGTTTGTTGAAAGATGGTTCGGGAGAATGAGCATGACATCTTGGCCGGCTAGATCTCCAGACCTATCGATAATGGATTTTTTGTATGGAGATGGGTAAAACAAATAGTTTACAAAGAACACATTCCGAATGACACTGAAATATTAAAACGCAGAATAACAGTTGCAGTTCGATCAATTCCTAGAGAACAAATACAGGCAGCTTTTGGAGAATTCCGGAATCGTATTGAAAACTGCGCAAATTTAGGAGGAGGCTTAGTAGAGCTTTATTTTTAATCTGAATATTAACTCACTATTTCATTATAACTTATCAGTGTTAAGCAAGTAACTTGTAATAGCTAATAATTTAAGTGTTATCTTTTAATATTCATAGTAATAAACTGTGTTAAAGAAATTCTTTTATTTATTTCGTTTATTTATAATTTTTTTGCTTTTCAAGAGTCATATCACCTATCCGGGGATAAATAATATTAAACTATCAGATAAAAATTATTGTAAATTGCCAAAACATCAACGTTGGCCTAGGTACTTGAAATTCTAGAAGTAGGACTCTTTCATGATTCTAAACAACTTTTGTTAATCAAATTTTGTTATATCTTCACTAACAAAGGCAGTTTACTAGAACCAAAAATCAAATTTTGAAAAGATCCAAGGCATACATGATTTTAGAAAACTAAAATTATGCCAGAAATTAGTCTTTAACTAAGCAGGGCTGAACCCCAAACAATGAAATTTTATATCGAAAATTTTTTATCTTTTACAAGAGTCGTTTCACCTATCCGGGGACACACTGTATATATATATATATATATATATATATATATTAAATTTCAGATTTTGTACGTCTGCCCCCGACCCTTATTAGGCTCAAGAGTAAAGTACTTCTTTTTCTCGGCGGAATCCTTGTATACATATACGACGCGAAATAATATATACCATCAAAATGTAAATATTCAGATTTCCATAAAAAAGAGTAGTTTACTCTTGAGCCTAATAGGGGTCCAGGGTAGTTTTCGATGGAAGGGCGGGAGTATAAAATCTAAAACTTTATATTTTGTCGGTACATGTCATGCCGCGCCCGATGTGCAAGTAGCGATTGATTCTGCTGATAGGAAAGAGTAGTTTACTCTTGAGCCTAATAGGGGTCGAGGGTAGTTTTCGAAGGAACGGCGGGGGTAAAAAATCTAAAACTTTATATTTTGTCCGTACATACTATGCCGCGTCGTATGTGCAAGTAGCGATTGATTCTGCTGGTAGGAAAGAGTAGTTTATTCTTGAGCCTAATATGCTGAAATCAATTGGGGGTTGTTTTTCACGGAATAAATGAAAACATTTGATTTATTTTTATGGTACAAGTTAGAACAAAATCAGTTCTTTCTATTGCTGATCTTAATTTTCTTTTTATCGTTTTTTTTATTGCGGTCCTGCTAGCTTGTCTTCATGTGGCAGCGCCACGGGTTTTTTAAAAACGGCATGGGGTACGAAATTTTTATTAATGGTACAAATTAGTACAAAATAAGTACTACATAATCTGATAGGTTTCGTTTAATACAGGCTCATTTGGTCTTGCTAGCTTAAAACAGGTAGTTTATTTTATAGATGTTAATTAGAAGAACAGATATTAGATTGAAGAAATTCAGATTATAGAAGATTCTGATGTCAAACTCTAACTATCGGACGACGACTGGGAAACGGAAATAGAAGTGCAAAATTTAGAGGATCGCGAAGAAATTGAGCAAGTTCCAGGAACATCTTCGTCGCTGTTATTGCAATTAGACGTTGAACAAAATTCAGAAAACAAAGCTGACTCGGAGACAGAAAATTTACCTGCCACTGAAAATAAAAAAGAAACCCGCAAACGTACAAATCTCAAATGGGAAAATGAAAGCATTGAACAAGTATATGTTGAATATTCTGGCCAGTTTTCTGATCCACCCGTAGAAAATCCTTCACCATACGAATACTTTCAGAAGTTTCTAACAAAGGATATGATTGAAAATTTAGCTCGGCAAACGAATTTGTATGCTGTTCAAAAAAAGGGTGTCTCTATAAACACTAATAAATTAGAAATCGAACAATTTCTAGGCATACACATCCTTAGTGGTATTGTCCAAATGTCTTTTTATAATCTGTATTGGGCCGAACAGACCAGATTTGCACCAATAGTGGATGTTATGTCTAGGAACCGCTTTGAGAACCTAAGAGGCATGATACACATTAATGATAATACACACATGCTGGCGGCTAGAGATGACCCTAATTATGACAAACTTGTTAAGGTCAGGCCCTTTATTACAGCTTTACCAGAAAATGTACATACGATAGAACCCGAAGAATATAATAGCATAGATGAAAGTATTATTCCATTCAAGGGACATTCTACCCTCAAACAATCCATAAAAAATAAACCCTATAAGTGGGTCCTAGAAGTATTTCCACGAGCCGGGGCTAGTGGTATATTGTATGCTTTTGAAGTTTATGTTGGCAAGGGAACTGTAAAAGAACCGTCTATCTAAGGGATTAGTGGAGACATTGTTGTTCATCTCATCAAGGATTTAACTCCACATAAAAATTTCAAAGTTTTTTTCGATAATAGGTTCACATCATATAATTTACTAGCAACACTAAAGGAAATGAGGTATTTGGCCACTTCAGAATCCACTAAAAACATTACTGTTGTAAAGTGGCATGACAGTAAATGTTTTTACATAGTATCCACCTATAAAGGACAACAGCCCATTGATACCCTAGAGCGATGGTGTTCTAAAACAAAGAAACGCAAACGATTTTACCTGCGGATATTTCTTCATTTTAATGATGTTAGTATTGTCAACTCTTGGCTGCACTATCGAAGACATTGCTGGCAAAATAATGAGAAATATCAAACATTACTGCAGTTCCGCACAGAAATTGCACATTATTTGCTTATGAGTGGACAAAGTTTGCAGAAAAAATGAGGTGGGCCATTACATGAAAATTCAAGGGATAATTCACCTCAGTTTTTGAAAAAAACATCTTTTTTAGGGGCCAGACCTGTCAATGATGTAAGATACGATGGTTTCGGACATTGGCCAGATCATTGTGTTCAGAAACAGCGATGCTAACTCTGCATAAAGGTGTATTTCCGTGTGAAATGCAAGAAATGTAAAATTTTTTTGTATTTTAATAAAAATAAAAATTGTTTTTATGATCTTCATGTCAAAAAGTAATAATAGTATGTACGTACAGGTTGGTATATGAATCTCCAAAATAGTTTCCTAATTAAAAGATAAAAATTATTATTCCCAGTGATGCCAAATGCATCATACTTGCTAACTATCTAAAAAAAAATTGTGAAAATTATTTATTCCTTTAAGATTTCCCAAAAGTCCCACTTTCGTATTTCCACTTTAAATTTAAAAATTTTTTGGGCTGAAAAAAAGGTGCCGATATTATTTATTAGTTAATTGTTTAATAGCAAACATAATTCCACAAATATTTTTTCAACGCGTTTTAATACATGTATCATTATCAAGGGAAATGATATATGAAAATAATAACAAGTAGTTATGGTAACAAATCGTTAGGCTAGCTACACACACATCGATTTTGAACGTACGATAAAGGTTCGTACGACCAGATTCCAATAGTGGCGCAAAAAATGAATGTGTCTTTACACAGATCGATCCTCAAACGGCAGCGCACGGGCCACGTGTAGCGGTCGCCCATTGTCTCGGCTATACACGAACGCCATGTAGTGGTCGTGAAGACAGTGGAGTACGTGACCAAACACGCGTCATCACACACATCGAATTTTGTTCGTACGTCCGCATCGCTTGCCTAGTTGCGTTTCGACTGCCATCAGGGAAGTCAGTTTATTTGAGGTTAAGGTCGATAAGTTTATTTCAGTTCTTTGCTACAGTCATAAAGTTTTGGTGAAATTATTTAGTTTTTTGGTTTTTCAAGTTTATACAGTAGTTGTTTTTTTTAAGTTCAATTTGTGTTTTGTTTGTAAGAAGTTCTGTATTCAATTAAACAATGGTTGAAACTATTGACAATGAACTCCTTATTTCATTAGTAGAAGCTAGGCCAGTTCTTTCGGACAAAACATTAGATAACTATAAAGACAGAGTTGCCACAAGAAATGCCTGGAGAGAGGTCTGCAATGAGCTGAATAGTAAATTCGAAGAGTTGGAGGATAAAGAAAAAAACCAATATGGTAAGGGCTGAATTTTTTTACAACTTCAGTTAAAAGTACATACACATCTAACAGGTGGTAGGCATGTATACTCCATGCCAGCCGGGGAGGTACCACCACCCTTACCCTGGGTTCCTTAATATTGGGTCTCCGATTTTCTGAGCTCGGTAAGGACTGCCTGTTACCTTTTCCATCATCCTTAATCTATTCTCATCATTATTCTTCCTTCTCGCCCTCACTGTCTTCCTATCGGATTAAAAGTCCCAAATTAAAAAATAAGATGGCTGTGGTTTCTAGGGTTATAAATTCCGGACGTAAAATCCTGCCCCATTCGGATGTCCGGGAGGGCAGGGCCCAAGCGACCTCGGTCATCGAAAGTATCAACTTTCTGATTCACTACTGCAACATCCGCGGTATCAGGTCTAATATTAATGCTATTCACCAACATCTTGAACAATTACAACCTGATATTTTGTTTCTATCTGAAACACAAGCCTCCTCTGAAAGCTCCGAGTCACCCGACTTGCAATTTCCTCAATACCACCTACACTCTAACTTTCGCGGACAAAGTTGTGGAGTACAACACAAATTCTGGTTCTACATTAGGGGGCCTATGAAAGATACGCCACTTATTTGTCAAAATTCCAAATCCACACTCCACATATCGTCTAGCTCTGCACAGTCTGTAGTTAAAAATCATTTTATTTAATGGTGTGTTCCACCAAATGGTCGCATTAAATGTTTGTTGAGGCCAAATGCTTCGTCACCGACGAAGAAATATGGCAACTTTGGATTCTCACTTCCTGGAAGACACTTCTTGTCAGGCAATTCCAACTTATTAGATTTTATCGATTTCCACAGGGTGGTGTCTTTGAAAATTGACGAATCACATTCCTTGCCATAGCTTCCCACATGAACATAAACAAATCTGTAGTTCGCGTCTACAACTGCCAATAAGACTACAGAATAATACTCTTTATAATTGTAATACATAGAACCACTATGTATTGGGCAAATAATGCGGATGTGTTTCCCATCTACTGCGTCCAAATAGTGAGGGAACTGGGCACTCTTTTCAAATCCTGATGCTATAGCTTCCCACTTTTCTTTAGTAAGTTCAGGCATACACTTTTTCTTCATGACTGTCCAAATAGCTTTGCTCACCTCTCCTACAATGGATCGTATTGTTGAGACACCCATTCTATACGAATAATGGAGATCAGTAAATGTAGATCCGCTTGCGAATTACCTGAAAATTTGCAAGCCCACATACCTGATACATCAATTTTTATAAAAAAAAAACGAGTGAGATATTGTTATAAAGTTTTATAAAACTGTACAGTAAAACGTAGCAGATGTCTTCTACTTGTTTGGTCAGAATGAAATATATAGCAAAATTAAATACTTCGTCGCAGCAAACCTGCGACGAATTTCAAATTTATAAATATGTACTTCTATATTAATTTAAGCCAATTACAAAATTTTATCGAAACCATAAAACACGTTTATTATTATTTATTTAATACTGACTCAACAACATAACGTGTTCACAAAGTAAAATTTTTTTCATTGTAAATGGTTTTCAAGTTATAAGGTTTTATAAAAAAAGGAACATATGTAGTCAGCTTAACTCGCTCTTCATTAAGACGCCAAAAAACATTGGATCATTTTTTTCATTTGTATTTATATGCAATTTACTGAATTATTTCTTGAAATAATTCCTAAAAAACACTAGTGCATTCCTGTTATATTGCTTTATTTCCACAGGTAAAGAGTAACTAGAAGATGGACCAATCTCCGCGATGCGGGACAGGAGTCGTAGCAGCGAAGAAATACGTATTCATTGATCTCATGCAGTTTATTTACTGAACTATTTCTTGAAATAATTCCTAAACAACACTAGTGTGTTCCTATTATATTGCTTTATTTCCACAGGTAAAGAAGTAACTAGAAGATGGACCAATCTCCGCGATGCGGGACAGGAGCCGTAGCAGCGAAGAAATACGTATTCATTGATCTCATGCAGTTTTGCAGAAATGCTACGAATCGAGAGATACAGCTGGGAGTTTGGATGGCCCAGTTGCAGCGGAAAATCCAGAAGCGGTGGACAAGCAGCCCGAGGAAGTAGCAAGGAGTTACTGAAGTTACTGCCCCACAAACTCAGAGAATTGCAAATTGAAAAAGACGAAAGCCTGATGAACTAGAACTGCAAATGTTGAAAGCCCTGCAACAGCCAGAACAACAACCAGACAGCCATACTTCATTTTTACATAGCCTGTTGCCGTATTTAAAATCATTCGATCAGAGCGAAACTCTAGAGTTTCAAATGAACGTCCTCCAGACAATTTCAAAAATAACTGAAAGGAAGAGGATGGCTCAACCTCCACCAGTTCCGCTCCATTCTCAACAATATTATGCACCTCACGCTCAACCTCACTACCCTCAACCTGCTTTCTCACAACCTCTTACCATTCAACCACCTCCTTCCCAGTCTTCTCACGCTCAACCTCACTACCCTCAACCTGCTTTCACACAACCTCCTACCATTCAACCACCTCCTTCCCAAGCTTCTCACTCTCAACCTCCTCAGCAAACTACATTCTCCGGATTCCTCAATCAAGCACACACTTCAAATACTTTCGACAATTTTGCCCAGTCACCAACCGACAGTAACACAGGAACGTTTTCACCTACCGCTTGGTCTGAGTCCTCTGAAAACATAGACTTTTCAAACAGTGTCAACTAATTTCTTGTAATTATGTTTTCTTGTTTACAACCTTATGAAATATAAGTTTAGTATTGAAAAACTGCATTGTGCATTATTTACATCTGACAAAACTTCCTAAGTCGTCAAGTAACTATAAAGATCAGTAATAGTGCAAATTTTGTATTCATCAATCTTAACCTCCTCCCGAAAAAAATAAAAAACCCTATGACACACTTAAGTTTGTTCCCTTAATACACTAATATACATTATATAATTATTACTATAAAATCAAGTTATAATAAAAATTCGATTACCTTAATGCTACAGCAAGTCTTTCCACTGACGTTATGCTATTTCTCATTTTAGTATTTTGGTGGCTAATCGCACTTCGGAACTTCTCATGTAATTCATCAAAGCTTGCTGTCGACATTCTAAAATAATTAAAAAACTTGTCCTCGTCACTTCGAAGTTGTTCATATAACGTGTGGAAAATCCCTGCATCTGATCTTCTTTGGTTAATAGGATGAACCCACTGATTTCTGGTTTTACGCCTTCGTCTCCGCCGACGGTGCAATAACCACATGGCAATAACACGAGCCTTAAAAGAATTCATGCTGACAAGCAACTGAAGCAAATATCATTAAAAGTGTACGTCCACGATAATAACATTGACAGGTCTGAACGCTACTTTAAATCGATAAAAGTTCGCACGAACTTCTATCGTATGTCCAAAGTCGATGTGTGTGTAAATAGCCTTAAGGTAAAACAGAAAACTTGTAAATTATAATTCTATATTTAAGATATTTGTTAAAGGTGAGTCTATACGATCAACCTGTTCGTTCATTAGAGTTAGGTGCTTCCTGTTTTAGTTTATAAATTTTGAATGCTTTCCAAAACATCTAATTTGTCCTTTTTATTAAAAAAATTAAAAATATACATGAGGATATTAGCTAAAATTGGACTACCATAGGTGCACCATTTTTTTGTAGATAAATCTTATTATTGAATGTGAAATAATTTTGATTCACAAAGAGATCAAATAATTGAATTAATACCATTCTTGTAACTAATTTAACATTATTATTAAAGAAAAATTATTTAATAAACGCATACATGAAAACGGGAGGGATGATTAACCCTAAATAAAAAGCCCTTATTACCAAAACTCAATTTATTGTAAAATAAAAATAATTCACAATTTTATACTGCGTTTTATATGCGTATATCACGACCGACCGCGAGCTCTGCTCCCTGCGTCGCTTGACCGCCTTCGTCCGTCATGACACGCACGTGTGACCCAGCCGAGTAGGGGGGCAAAAGTGGGGACAGAATAGAACGATGTTAACGCAGCCTTCCTGCTTTCGGAGCGTCCCCGCAACGCTTCTCTTGGATTGTTGGATTATCTAATAATACTATTGGCAACGATTATTTATATTTGTTATTTTTATACGTGTTTCTTTATTATGACAACAAACTGTTGAAAGTCAGCTACTAAATTATAAAAGTTATGCTTTCAGTTAAGTTTTCAAAGACGTATAATAATAACATCATTATATCTGGCACTGCCACGTGAACTTGTTCCTCTTTTTTTTATTGCAATTTAATTACAATGACACAATTAATTTTGCTTAAAGGTGGTACTGCCACTATCCTCTCATTCTCTTTCTGCACTGATACTGCCAGTACTTAATAAAATAAAATACAAGTCGTTCTGCCACCTTTTTAGGGATAGTGGTACTGCGACTATCCTCTCATTCTCTTTTTGCACTGATACTCCCAGTACTTAATAAAATGAAATACAAGTGGTTCTGCCACCTTTTTAGGCATAGTTGTACTGCCACTATCCTCTGTTTTTTAGACCTTATTTACACAACAGTGCGATATTATTTACTTCATAATTTTACTACCACTTTTTTTATAATCAATACCAAGGTTATTATTACCCCTTTTTTTTACTTCTTTGAAGGCCAGGGTCTTAGTTGCTCATGTGCAACTACTGTAGTTCTCTGTCCTTGCTTGTGAAGAACATATCTGTCATTTTCTAATACAGTTCGAACCGTATATGGTCCTTTAATTTTCCACCATCGGCCAACTGAGGATCTTCCACAGCCACAGCATCCCCTACGTTGAACCTTCTGCAGTGAGATCACGTAGCGTTGAATTGTTGGGATCGGTTGTTTGCGCTATTTTTTATTCGAACGCGTGCTTCCTGGATGGCTATATCAGAGTCTATGAAGTTATCTGTGGGAGGAGCATCTCCCAAAAACTGCTGAGTAGCGGCTAATCTAGGGTTTGTGCCAAGGTGTAACACTTTTGGTGCATATCCGGTTACTGAGTAGATAGTGGAATTTAAATTATCTTCTATTTCAGATAATATTGAAGTCCAAGTACTTTCTTTTTCAGCTGTAAGGGTAGCTTGTAACATTAAAAGCGGCTCCAAGTGTATAAACACTAAAACTGGGCCAATTTATAACATTAAAACAAAAGCGATGATGTAATAAACAATTTGTAATTGATCGAATAATTTTAATTAATAAAAAAATTACCAAATAGCAATCGCTACTGCCGTCGGTTCAATCGGTAGATTAAGTTAAGGGAGAGTTCTAATATACTGAGTTTAATTAACATACCTGAAATACTGCATGCTTCTCTTCTGCTTAATTATTTTCGCTTCACTTAATTCATCAAAAAAATGTTATATAAAGAATAATGAAAAAAATGATAAAATCTCGAGCGCCATGTTGTGTTTTTCTTTTATAGGAACAACAAAACCTAGTTAATGAATAATAATAAACAATTTATCAAAATGAAAATAAAATAACATGATATACTTAAGTTTATTCAATATCTGATTAAAAGGTTAAAAATCAGAAGTCGTATACTATTCTAAAATTATATAAAAACATTACCTTTGAACGGTTCGGTACATAAATTGTAACTGGTAACTATGAAGCAGAATGGTGAACTTGGTGAGGTCAATGTCTTGCTTATTTATCCATAATATATTGTGTCCATAAATTTATTGAATTTCTTTGAAGTTTAAGTATGTAGAACTTGCGTTGTAAAATGTAATTCAAGTAAAAATAGCCATTTAAATTAGAAAATAATAGAATAGTACATTAGTGACTTATACGTGCCATTAAAAATAATTATTATAAAAATGCCATATTAAAGTATGCATTAAAAAAATATGAGTAAAATATAAGTCAAATATGAGTAAAATAGGAGTGCAAATAAATGAAATAGGAGTGCAAATAAGTGCCATCAAAATCTGATGGCACTAATAAAAAAGTTAGGTAAAAACCATGCTTACTGATGTAACATTCAGCATTAAGTGAATAGAATAACTCAAGTGAGTATTCCCCTAAAGGTTTTCACGCGTTGCGCGGATACAATAATATGAATCCAATTTTTTAAGAAAGGGAACTATAACTCTTTATGAAATATTACACCCAAAAGATATGTTCTAGGAAATGCAAATTAAGTTGCCATTCTCAATTCTACATATTAATAATTAAAAACTTTTCTAATATTACGCCAAATAAATGAACGATCTTAAATTAATGTATTTTTTAATACAACCACAAAAAAAAGGTTGTTACAAGCTTCTACTAAATTGAATAGTGTTCTCATAACACGCTCAACTTGACTGTTTCCTCCAGGTACGCCTGTTGCTGTTCACTTAGGAAATTTCGAAATGTTATTGAGGTAAATGCAGCGGCGCGATCAGAAATAATTCGCACTGGTTTACCAAATTCTACAAAAACTGGCATTAATCCACGGTTAGTGTCTTCCGAAAATTTCTTTGGAATTGGTTGTAATTTACCAAATTTTGAAAACGCATCGGTTATGGCCAATGTTTGAGTGCAATCATCGGATTTCACCAAGGGCCTTGCATGGTCAATATGCCACGTGTGTAAAATGTCATATGGTTTTTCACTTGTCGTCGACCAGTGTGCGATTTTCCTAAAACGCATGCTTGGCAATTTTTTATGTACTTCTTTAAACATTGTCCCATTTTTGGCCAAAATAGATATTGCATTTTTGCGATATACTTTTCCCAACCAATATGTGGCGATTCATCATGATATAAACGCATCGTTAATAAACAAAACATTTTGGAGGTTCAGTTTTAGTTAACTGCAATATTGTTTATTATTTTGTAGTACGGATCACTGTCTGGTTTATTGAAAATATCACAACAAAATGAGTCACTGTTTTGAAATACACGCAACGCTTCTACTTTTAAGATTTTGTCTATTTTAAATGTTTTCAACGCACATACTTTGAGAATGTGTTCTTCAGTAACTGGATAATTCACATGCTCCATTTTATTACCAGGTCTATGTTCGATATCAAAATCATAATTTAATCCACCAGCGTACAACGCGTGGGTGCAATTCTTTTTAATGGTGTTGCACGAACAGAATTACAATCAGTGTAGACCACAAAATGTATTCCATACAAATAAACACGAAATTATTGTACTGCTTCAACGATGGAAAGTGTCTCCAAGTGATAAGAATGATACCGGGACTCATAATCTGTAATACACTAGCAACACCATCTTCTTTTTGAAGAAGGGCGGCACCGATACCCATGGAGCTCACGACTTAATTCCGGTTATACATACGTAGCACAGGTTTTTCAGTTATCTTACTTATAATTAATTGTCTTGCATTTTCACATTCTGGATCCATTTAAAGTCACCATTTTTGCGCAATAAGGCTGTTATTGGAGAGGTTATTTGAGAAAATCCTTCGATAAATCGCCGAAAATAACCATAAATTGACGTACACTTTTCACATCGAAAGGAGGTGGGTGGAGTTTGCGTCAAAACGGTCACTTTCTTTGGATTAGGGCGTCTTGTCCCTTCACTCAACACCGAGGTATCCTGTTTTCAGTTTAAAAAATAGACATTTTTCATAATTTAACGAGAATCCGTGACTTGACGAAGGGTCTAATACTTCGTCCAAATTTTGTAATCCTTCTTCGATTGTCCTTGAGGGCACCAAAACGTCGTCAATGTAAACAAATGCCTTGGTTCCTTTTAAATCACCTAAAGCTTCGTCTATCGCCCGTTGATAAATAGAAGGCGAATTAATCGAGCCAAAAGGCATGCGACTAAATTCGTACTGACCATTGGGAGTTATAAACGACGTGAGGTGCTTGGAATCTTCCTCAATTTCAACTTGGTAAAAACCGGATTTCATATCCAAAAGTATACAATATTTAGCTTTACATAAACCATTTACTTGATCTTCTATCAAAGGTAATAGATACCTTTCTTTAAAGACTTTTTATTATCGCAACGATAGTCAACACACGTTCTTAATTCATCGTTTTTCTTTCGAACCAAAACGATGGGGCTTGCATATTCTGAATGGCTCTGACGAATTATTCCTGTATTTAATAAATCATCTATTATTTTCTTGGTATGCCAGCCGTTGCGGGCAGTAGGCTACTGGAGTACTATTTTTTAATTTGATCATCATTTTTCCTGTAGTAATATGGTCAGGTGTCTCTCTTTATAAAATGACAAAAGTGTTTCCACTTGTAATTTTAAATCGCCTTCTAATCCAGCCTGATTAATCTTTACTTCACTCGATGGGTTAAAAGAAGAAAACCCTTTACGTATATTGAACAGGTCATTGTTTATTAAATCAAGTCCGTCGGTACATTTTTCAACAGGTACAAGGTCTACTAATTATATCCCTGCCAATAACAACGTCAATATGGCCTGGAATAGCATTATCACGAACCACGGTAAAACTTATTTCTATGTAACGTTCGGTAAAACAACTATTAAATCACATAACTCAATAATAAAAACAACTTGAGTTGCTAATCCTAAAAACGCACGTAACTTTTTATTAGGACGTTTCATTAAACCTACCTTTTTACTACAGATTGTTTAATAATTGATATGTCAGCACCGCTATCAATAAGATACGTGAACGACAGAGTTTCGTTGCGACATAATAATGTGGAGATCAGTGTTTTATTTAGGCAGCGTCATTTCTTTATTACCAGCTTTATATCAGCAAGTAGTTTCTTTGTGTGCCATTTTTTTTACAATGACTGCATTTGGTAATCGGCGCTGCTTTATATGCTCTAACACCAGGTGTTTCTTAGTCGGGAAATGCCACAATAAGATCAGCACCAAAAGTATCCCAGTTTCGGCAAAGCGGACGCTAGTGACAACAACAGCGGTACCCACGATTTTTTAATGCTTCGCTAGCTGCTTTTGCGATCATTAAGTTATCACTAATGTTTAATTCGATTTTCAATTTCGTTGCGTCACTCAGCCATTCTTCGATCGAGTATGCGCTGTGATCAGGATCATAACTGGTTAATTTAAATGAAACTTGCATTGGCGCCGAACTGGATGCCTGTGCATTTTCAGCATCTGCTCCTGCAAGACTGGGAGCATGACATGGCGAGGACGCCATTTTGGTTAATTCGGCAAGCTATTGTTGTTACGGCGCTTTGGAACCGAATTACCACCATTGTTTTTCGTGTCGACGGCAACTTCATCATCACTACACTCGCGAGTTTCACATTCAGTATGTTCGTCTGACATTTTCCACCTTACTATTTACTGTTTTGTTTACCTTTATATGCACTCTGTCCGTAGTAATCCCACTTCTGATGAAATGGGAGGGATCACTAACCCTAAATAAAAAGCCCTTATTACCAAAACTCAATTTATTTTAAAATACAAATAATTCACAACCTTATATTGCGTTTTATATGCGTATATCAGACCACCGCGAGCTCTGCTCCCTGCGTCGGTTGACCGCCTTCGTCCGGCCTGACACGCATGCGTGACCAGCCGAATGGAGGGCCAAAAGTGGGAACAGCATAGAATATTGTTACCATACAATCTTGCGGGGTATTTTAGAAAAAATACAAGTAACATCAAAATTTAAGTTTATTATGTAGTGGTAATTTATTGTTCGGTAGTTTATTAATTAGTACTAAAAATTCATAACAGAATGTTTTGATCTGTACTTTAAATTGTTTATTATGTGGTTTAGTTTATTTGCTAAAATATGATTTAAGTACTTGGATGTAAGAAACTACTCGGCTAATGGACATATTTGGTTTGTAAATTACTATGAGATCGTATAATTTTCGTGGTTGTAGGTTCTTTTTAAAACCTACTGTTTCTCTAAATCTGAAAAGCAGATTTTGCAGTTTGATAAACTTTGTTTCACATGCTTTTGAAATTTTGTTGTAGTCTCTACCTAAACGTTCTACATTTTCGGTAATAATAGTATCATTAACCTTCTACCTGAATTTGCTTTAACAGAAATTAGATCATTTTTGTTAATTATATTCGTAATTGATTTTAAGAAATAATTGAATCATTTGTTGTAAAAATTGGCCTGTTTCAAAGAAAATTCATCAAGTAAACTAGCAATTTGAAATTTGGCATAATTATTATTATCATTTCTAAGGTGGCTTTTGCATTCTACTGTTAAGATCTTCATAATTTTGTTAGTGAATATAAGAAAAGGGCAATACTTAGAATTCCTTAATAAAGGTTATAAGTTATAAACTAAACGACATAATAACACGCACTTTAAAGTACAAATCAAAACATTCTATTAAGAATTCTTTATAAATAAACTACAAAACAAAAAATTACCACACAATATACTTGTAAGTTTTGATGTTACTAGTATATTTTCTAAAATACCCCTTCAAGAACGTATTCCTTTGTTAAATAATTTTTTATTTAACCATAATAAGATTTATCTACAAGAAAATTATTTACCTATGGACAGTCCATAGAGCAGTTTGTAGCTCATACGCAGTATTACTTAATAAGACTGTGTCATCTGCATACACCAGAAGTCGTACTTTTACATCACCAACCACTACACTATTCGTGTCGGTATATGCTTGCCTAATACATTTCCAAGTATACATTGAACAACCACGGTAACATCACACAGCCTTGACGCACTCCTTGCTCAATATTAAAATATTCACTCACACCTCCTCGCATCCTAACACATGCCCGGCTACCGTTTATTAGACCTTCATTTCTGCCATATTCATTTAATATTTCATATTTCCCTATTCACTCTGTCGTATGCTTCCTCCAGACCTACAAACGCACAGTATAGCTTTCTTTTTACACTTAAAAACTTTTGGATCACCTGCTACAGAGCAACCATCTCATCAACACATCCTGCCCCAGGTATGAAGCCACCTGCACATCCCAGATCTTAGCTTGTGTAGTTTATCGCACTCTATCAATGAGTATTCGTCCAACTACATTTCCAGGTACATTGAACAAACTTATTTCTCTGTAGTTCTTGCAATCACTAATGTTCCCCTTACCTTACACTGTGATACAATGATTGCGCTCTTCCAATCACTCGGCACTTTTCCACCCTCAAGGCCCACCTTAAAAAATTCACACAATCTTCGTATATGCTTTGCACCTCCATACTTTAGCATTTCACCAGTGATTTCATCAACCTTTCTACCGTTTTCTCTACCTGATTTATCCCAATATCCTTCTCAGTTTCATTCACCATTCCTTCTACATTTTCCTTATTTAACCCTTCTGTCTTACTTTCCTCACCACTGTACAGCTTTCCGAAATATTCTTGCCAGCATTTTCTCACTTCACAATCGTCCCATACTATTTCGTTGCTAATATTCATCACTCTTGCAGCGTTCTGTTTCGGGCCACATTTTGTATTTTTGGCCCATTTCCAGAAGAGTTTTTTGTTTCCCTTAAAATCAATCTGCATTTTCTCTCGTTCCACAGCCATTACTTTCTCTTTACTTATTCTCACTACCTCCTTCGCTTCTTTGTTTCTTAATCTGTACACTTCACACAATCGCTTTGTCTCAGTCTCACTTTTTCGAGCAATCATTGCCATGTACGCATCTTTTTTCTTAGATACTGCCCTTTTTAACGATTCATTCCGGTAAGCACATTTTCTCTGTCTAGCCACAGTCGCTCTTCCACATATCTGCACGGCACAACTGACACACAGTTTTTCAAGCTTATCCATGTACTTTCAACGTCAGTGTCTTTTATTTGTACGTTCCACACTGTTTCATTCACACTCACTCTTTACTCACTGTATCTGCGTATTTCATTCTCGCAGCATTATCTACCTAGTTTGTCTACCTAATTCAGGACTTTCGAACTACGTTTGCTTTCCTTCTCCAGACCCACTTTTGCCCTAAACACACTCTCGATACAATCAAAAAGTGGTCCGATCCGCGCATTAGTTTTGTGCCTCTCCCAAGGTTTCTAAGTCTTTCATTATACACTATTAAGTCTATCATACTTTTAGATTCACCTCTTTGCCATGTATACATATGCACATATGCACTGAATGCATTCAGTATGTTCTCTCTGTACACCCACCCATCCGTTCATATCTCCCACTATCATCACTCTTTCGTTTGGCATACATATGTTCAGCACGTTCTCTACATCATTCCAGAAGTTCTCACACTCTTGGTCTCTTTCTTTCGCTACTAACGGTATCGTCCTACTACCGGACACTTATCTTCCTACTGCCGCGGGACGTAAGGAGGTAAGAAGTAGAAATATAGACAAAGTCAAGAAAGATATAAATAATATAGGGTGTATATATATATATATATATATATATATATATATATATATATATATATATTTCTTTTTTTTACTTATGTTTCAATTAGATTGTTCCCTGCGCGATTTTTGGTTTTCGCGTTGCTTACCGGACTTGCTGCTATTTATTTGCGAAAAAATGATTTAATAATTTTTAATTTAGATTTCCGACTTAAGAGTTAGTTATTTGTTTGTTTAATTTAATATTTATTTACCAAATTTGCTTAGTTATTGTCGTGAATTGTGACAACTTAACGTTTCCATCTTTCAAATTTCACTTTTATTGAATCCCTGTTAGCTCTCCTGGTTTTAATTGCCTACCCTCAGGATTAATTAATTATAATTAAGATTAAATATAGTAACGAAGGCAAAAGTTAGACCAAATTTTGAATCTGCAGTGAAGGAAAAATACAGTATAAGATAATATGCAATATAATGCTATAATTAAACTTAAAATTAAATATACCACCAAAAATGAAAGTCGGATTAAGTTTTCAATTTGCAATCAAAGAAAAATATTCAAGAACTTACCAGATAATCCGCAATCTGTACGTAGAAAATGTACTCTTGAGGATTTCTTTTTTTTAATTTACGGCTCTGCCATGTACGTATCTTATATTTGTGTCAATATGCCGACAGAAAAAAAAAAGGTTTTTTACCGATACCCCCTACAGCTAAGGTTTACTTTCATAATTTATGATTTAAGCATCTTAAAATATTGTCATAACGATATTTTACCGCCAAATTTTTAATAAGATATATTTTTATTAGTACGTTTTTTTTATTGTAGCATTCTTATTATTATATTACGATCGCGGTCTCATGAAAATGGCTCTATGCAACCTAATCACTTTTAAACCGCGCATATTTTGTACCGTTAATGAGTATTGCCGTTATAACCTGATTGCTTAATTACTTACAATTTTTATTAACATGTTGGTGTTTCCCGCATTTAGATGCTCAATTTACTTCACGTCTCCATGCACTACTTAATTGGTTAAGATTTTGAATTTGCCGCATTTAACACGCACATGTTTCACTTCCAAGATAGACAAACAAAACAAAAACACAAACACAAAATTTCTTCACATTTAAATGATTGATTACACTTATTGCACTGCATTTTAAATTTTTTAAAAGTATAAGATTTTAATAACGTATTTATATTTTTATTTAAACTAAATTAGCACTTTGAATGATTTAAAAATTATTTATTCTACAGAGTGTAATGTATACACGCCCGTACTCAACGAGCGCACATTTCCTCGTCTGAAAATATCAAATAACAATTATATTTAAACTGTAGTCCAGAATGCATTGTAATGTCAAAAGTTAGACGAATCCAAAACCATAAAAGGTTTTAATCAATGAAAGTAGTTCTAACTGAAATTGTAATTTTTCATTAGTTTACAATACCCGTTGTGTCTTCAGAAAGTAGAGTTAACAAGGGCGCTAAAACTACGATTACTTTTTTTTAAAATAACTTTAAAGGCTTTTGTGAAGTTCCTAGCCATAATTCAATTCCTAAAACTTCGAAATATGAATTTTGACTTTTCCCTTGAGCACGAAACGTTAACATTTCGATGTTCACTGTGTACTTGCATGTATAATGTGTGTAAAATAGGATCTAGTGGGCGAAAGGAACCGCTTAAACTATCTATGCCTTTAAAAGTTTAACTTTGTGAAACTTTCCTCGCTTTACTTCTGGAAAAAAACATAAATTAACAATTAGTCAAGAGTATCAATTTCCTTTTTAGAATCGAAACGTTACGTAATTCAGCTGTACGTACCTTGTTTACTAAATCCCAGCTTTGTATAAAAACCTGATAATTTGATTATACTGTTTCATACCCACACGCTAAAAAACACCCGCATTTAAAACAACACCGTATATCCCTTGCAACTGATTGCGAAAGAAAGTACTTCTATCTTAGCTCCACCTCCCATTAACCTGTCACGAGGTGTACGACTTTTAGAGCTTTAGTTCAAGAAACTTTTAGTTAGACCTTCTCAAAACTTTATGCTTACTTTGTTTTTGTTTTAGTTAGTTTCGCTAAGTTCGTTCTTCTATTAGTGCGTTATCCATTGTTGCAAACAGATTGATTGATGTTTTCGAAATGTTTCAATTTTGTTAAAGTAAGTTGTGTGCGTTGTTAAATTTTCTCATTTCCAAACAAAAGCAATTAGTTTTATTATGTGTATAGTTTCGGTATGAAATATTTATTAAAATTGATTATAGTATAACATTCTGTTTTGAAAGGGAACCATTAATATTCCACGAGTAACATAACCAATATTGGATTATTATGCTAGTTTAATTTTATCATAATGTCAGTGGCACAGCGAAAATTGATTTAAACAGTCCGTCGAATACACATCAATTTAAATATTTGGTGTTCAGGGATAAACATGGGAAACATATACAAATAATTCGTTTATGTAACTTGATATCTATTTTATGTAAACATAACACGTGCTCATAAATGAATAAAAATTAATAATCCAGAAAAGCTCGCTAGAACGAGAAAAAATATCAAGTACATTAGTATTAGAGGTACAAAAAAACATTATATGCTAATAACGGGAATGTACAAACCCTGAAACTTAAAAGTAAAAACAAATCACTATAATGAACCGTAGTCAACTTTTGGATAAGAAAAAATAATGAAAAACGCCCAAAATTAATTATTAATATTTATTGTGATGTCTTTATTATAAATATTTATTTTAATAAGTGTAAAACTAGGAGATAGAGTTCAATTTTTTTTAAATTATTGTTGGCAAAAAAAATAAATAACTTTTTAACTTTTAATTATTATTATTAAATTAAAACCTTTTCAAATCTTTTTCGTGTGAAATCAAAAGAAATTTGATTTCACACATGGAAATATTCATGTCAATTATTAAATTGTATTTTGTAATTAATAGTTTTTATAATTACACGGGTTCATTGACTTTTCAGATATTGATTGATACATGTTGTCGCACAAACATTTATACACAATCAAACAAAAAACATAAATACAGGACATCAAAAGAAAAATCAATGCAATAGTTGGGTTACGATAGAAAAATTTATCTCACATGTGTTGTTGCAATTTCCAAAGAATGGTCACGTTAGGCTTGTTCCATATTAAACATTGGACGCAGACTTCTTTCCATGTATCGATGATACTGCCTTACTGTTCAAAATGGTGCTGCTTAATATTCCAAAACTTCATCCAAATCCATTAACTGGTGATAACTCTTCCTCGTGGTAAATACGATGTAATGTAATACGCTCATATACTTTCAGACAAGCACTTTTATTTTATTTATATATTTAAATGTTGATTTAAATATTTAATAATTTTCGGATTTCACTTGTATTTTATTTTTATATAAAATTTTATATTTACTTGCACTTTTATTTTAGATGCCGTTATGAAGTTAAATTTATTTTATAATCTCCATCACTTTAAAAAAAATAAACATTACATCCAAAATAACTGAAGGATTTTATTGACATAAAAAAAATGCACATCAACCGATGTTTAAACACGATTTCGAAATGAAACAATTACAATATTATCGACAATTATAATCGGTAACCTTAGTTTTAAATTATGTTATAGGTTAAAGCGCTTGTTTCTGAAATCTCAACTCTACGTTGATCGCGTTTCAAATCCGATAATGTTAACGAAAATTTTAACTTACATGTTAACAAAAACACTACTAGCACTATGACTTGTTAGTCACAAAAAATTACAAAAGCAAGAGAGTGAGAAATCAGGAGCAATTCCTTTTATACTTTAAATACAAATTTGAAATCTTTCTGCATAAAAAGACACCTCACATGCCCTACTTCGCTTCAAAAATTTACATTTTGACAAACTAAAATCTGAATTTACTAATATCTAACAAATTTTATATTTTACAACTAAACTAATTACATATTCAAATTCTACATAAAAAACTGTATCAAAATACACCTATTCCAACCCATTTACCTAGATTTAACAAAATTTCCACTTTCATACCTTAATTTTAGGTAGTTAACCCAACTTTCTAATTTTATGTTTAGATTACATATTTACTGTTAATTTTTTTGTGAAAATGAGGGAAGCCTACTATTATATGTTTTTATAATTTATTCTGAACTTAACTTATCCTATAAAAACTATAAATTTGTAAAATTCTTAAATATAGTACTTAACCAAACTTAATAAAATTTACTTTTAACTTGCGTTTTAAACGTCTATATCACTTGAAATGTTTATCTATTATGTTCTTATCTATGTCTCTAACACAATTACTGTTTATTTGTACTCCATAGTTCATAATTTTGTCTTTTCACATTTCCATATTATTAACACCTTTTGTAGATTTTTGTATACAAATTGTGATTATATATTAAATATCACATTGCACAAATGTTGTTCATGTTCTTAACTATGTTTCTAAGTCAGTACCACTTCTTATGCACTTTTTAAACACTTTATCTGTGAATTATCAAAATACTGTGTTCGTACCATAACCCTTTTTTATACTTCATAGAGTTTATGCATTGTACCTATTACTATATATGTTCTAGACATTAGAATTAACGTACTTCATGTAATCAATATCCGTCACGTGTTTAATATGCTTAAATAAATTGATTAAAATGTGAAATTACTTAAATATGTTAAACGAAACTAATCGTACACACTAATATGAATCGTGTTGAACGTTCTCACATGCTACTGGTATAGCTCATTACTTTTATAAATACAACAATCGTCTGTGGCAATAAGTTGACAAACTTTCTTTCGCGCAAAGAAATGCTTTGATCCTTTGTTTACTAAAGTAAAGTATATAAATATAGTACATTCAATCTATTTAAGATATTCGGTAGACAAATTCACTTAGGATTGCTTTGGGTCTAATAAAAATAAGTTTGACAACCTCGCATTATAAGTACAATTTTTAATTTGAGTTGGCGTTTTACCAAAAGATAATTTCTTCCCGTTTCTTCCTTTAAAACATTCCTCTAACTGCCAATTCGTTTTAGTGAAGCTTATCTTTCTGTAAATTAAAATAAATTACGTTACGGTTTAAACCGGATACATCATTCTTACAGCAAAAATTATAAGAAGCGTTGTAACGTCTTATCCGTAAACAGTTCTTCAGTGAATTTTTTTTCGGTCGGTAAGAGACGAGTGGCTGAAGAATTGCTTTAAATCTAATAAAAATAAGTTTGACAACCTCGCATTATAAGTTCGACTTTTTAATTTGTAAGTTGGTCCTCACTTCAGATTGCTTTGGGTCTTATAAAAATAAGTTTCACAACCTCGCATTATAAGTTCGATCTTAAATTTGCGAGTTGACACTCTGTTTTACCAGAAGATAATTTCTTTCCCGCTTCATCCTTTAAAACAACGCTCTAACTGAGTATTCGTTTTGGTGAAGATTAGCTTTCTATAAATTAATAAATTACGTAACGGTTTAAACCGGATACATCATCCTTACAGCAAAAATTATAAGAAGCATTGTAACTCCTTACCCGTAAACTGCTCTTCAGTGAATTTTTTTTCGGTTTGTAAGAGACGTGTGGCTGAAGGATTGCATTAAATTTAACAAAAATAAGTTTGACAACCTCGCAATATAAGTTCGACTTTTTAATTTGTAAGTTGGTTCTAACTTCAGATTGCTTTGGGTCTAATAAAAATAAATTTGACAACCTCGCGTTATACGTTCGACCTTAAATTTGTGAGTTGACTGTCTATTTTACTAGAAGATAATTTATTTCACGCTTTTTCCTTTAAAACAACGCTCTAACTGTATTCGTTTTGATGAACATTAGCTTTCTATAAATTAATAAATTACGTAACGATTTAAACCGGATACATCATTGTTACAGTAAAAATTTTAAAAAGCATTGTAACTCCTTATCCGTAAACTGTTCTTCAGTGAATTTTTTTTCGGTTTGTAAGAGATGTGTGCCTGAAGGATTGCTTTGAGTCTAAGAAAAATAAGTTTGATAACCTCGCATTATAAGTTCGACTTTTGAATTTGTAAGTTGGTTCTCACTTCAGATTCCTTTGGGTCTAATAAAAATAAGTTTGACAACCTCGCGTTATACGTTCGATCTTAAATTTGCGAGATGTTTTACCAGAAGATCATTTCTTTCCCGCTTCTTCCTTTAAAAGAACGCTCTAACTGAATATTCGTTTTGGTGAAGATTAGCTTTCTATAAATTAATAAATTAGGTTATATATAACACCAAAATGGCGGCTGTTAAAGATGGCCGTCACTAGCCACCGTATTGCTGCACTTTATGCTTTGTATCTCAGCTCCTAATGGTCCGATTTCGATTTTCTTTTTTTTTATTTAGAAGCTATTTTTAAGAGGAAACTTTTTTGTATTATACATTTACCTATAAACATTAATACTTTTTCAGAATGTTCAGAAATAGTGATTTTTTAAACCTTAGGAGTTATTTTTGTAATTCGGGAAAATTTATTTTCATTTTCATTTCAAATACTTATTCATTTTAGCACTTATTTTTGTTTTGTTTCAGATTAGACAATGGTGATCGAACAAAATAGTGACAATAGAGATTAGAATAGTGACTGTTGAAAAATGACTTCAAGGCGTTTGCGGTTAGCAGACATTAACTGTGGATCTTCTCCTAGTGTCGTAGATTGCACTAAATGTTGCTTATGTCATAAATATAGTGATGATGATTTGATTTGTCCTACCACACACACACTGCAGAATCACTTGTTGGTGCAGGTTACAGGACACTTGCAGAAAATTTAACGGAATTTCAGAGTATAAGTGCAGTGCACCATGATATGGATTTAGAGATGTGTAACAAACTTTTTATGTATGTTTAAAATTTACGTTCTTATTGGCAACTTAAGTGCATTTCGTGTAGCGTTAGTTCTATTCTATTTAGTTTTTTTACTAAACTATTTCAATTATTATTCACTGCACATCCTTTCCGCGCTTCGAGTCATTTTCGGTCATTGCGCAGGGTTACTTTGAGCGTCCTTCATTCATTGCTTGAACTACGTGTTGAAGTAGAAGTCATATTCGCTTTATTTAATTTTTTATTTAGAGTGCCACATTTATATGGTGAGTTATTAAAATTATGATACTGAAATTTGCGACATTTACATTTCAGACAACTCAATTTTATTTATACTGTTACCACTTATTTTACTTTGGGTTTAATTTTATTTTAACGTTAACTTTGCAAGATGATGCAATAGCTTTGCTAATACGAAGTAGGATTTCAATTGCCAAATTTTAGTTTAAACCATACAAAATCAATTCAGTTTGGAGGTTTATAAAGAAATTGTTATATATTTGGAATTACCAGCATATCAAGCTGATGTTTACTTCACCTTCTATTGAAATTGCGCAATAAAGTTTAAAATGATGAATGGACAACATTTCCTTATCTGCTGAAGTTCCAGTCACACCCAAAATGTAAAAAAAATTACGTCAGGTATTTCATATTGTTAATTAATTCACATTATAGTTTAAGGCAGTTAATTAAGAATC
The DNA here is from genome assembly GCA_036346205.1 of Vesta saturnalis. NCBI lineage: Eukaryota > Metazoa > Arthropoda > Insecta > Coleoptera > Lampyridae > Vesta > Vesta saturnalis. The sequence goes on from JARFJB010002450.1 coordinate 6,338,871, forward strand.
ACTAACCTTAGTTTTTGAGAGATCATCCTTAAAATCCAAATTAAGTATCGTAATAAAGCTCATTGTTGTCATTTTTTTTACTTGTTATTTTCATGAGTTTTTTGTGACTTTTATATTTTTAAGGTTTATTTGTTCCTTAAAAACAAATTGGCGTCCGAGAGTACATGATTTATTTTCAGGTTTGAAGCAACACCTTTTTTTGTAAAGCGAAAATACCTAAGCAATTCTATTTTTCTTAATAAGCAAAGCAAATGTTATTGAACCTGGACCTATCAATCTACCGATTACATTACAAACAACATAGAACTTAAAGATTTCCTCGATGGTGGTGACCTAATTGCCAAAGAAGCAAAATACCACTCGAGTGCTATACAAATCTAACAAATTGTCTGACGACATCAAGCAGAGTAAAAGAAGACGTGGTTAGCTCTATTCTTGAAAGTATGGCATTTGGTTCTGTTGCACGCTTCATAAGAGAGAAAATCGAGGCCTCTGAATATGATAACACTGAGATTGTATTTAAAATGACTCATCTAAACACTACTTATACAAACAGCCTATCGAATCTTCTTGATGTGGAAAGTAATGACCTTCCAAATACTCATACTACCCGTCCTCACTTCAGATTGCTTTGGGTCTAATAAAAATAAGTTTGACAACCTCGCGTTATACGTTCGATCTTAAATTTGTGAGTTGGCTCTCTGTTTTATCAGAAGATAATTTCTTTCCCGGTTCGTCCTTTAAAACAACGCTCTAACCAAGTATTCGTTTTGGTGAAGATTAGCTTTCTATAAATTAATAAATTATGGTTAACACCGGATATCATTCTTACAGCAAAAATTATAAAAAGCGTTGTAATTCTTTATCCGTAAATAACTCTTCAGTAAATGTTTTTTCGGATTGTAAGAAACGTGACTGAAGGATCGCTTTGGGTCTAATAAAAATAAGTTTGACAACCTCGCGTTATAAGTTCGATTTTAAATTACGAGTTGGATCTCCGTCTTATCACAAGGTAATTTCTTTTCCGTTTCTTCTTTTAAAGCAACGCTCTAACTGAGTATTCGTTTTGGCAAAGACTAGCTTTCTATAAATTAATAAATTACGTTACAGTTTAAACCGGATATACCATTCTTACAGGAAAAATTATAAGAAGCACTGTAATTCATTATCCATAAACAGCTCCTCAGTGAATTATTTTTTCGGATTGTAAGAGACGTGATTGAAAATGAGCACGACGTAAAAATATTTTATTTAACACACCTTTGATTCATTTACTATTTTCTTACAATCCAAATATGGTTATTGTTTGTTTGACTGTGCTACCTACGGCTATAGCATATGTTGAATCTTTTGGAATTTTCATTTCGAAACGTTATCACCGCGTTTTTCACAACCAGCAAAATATGTTCAGACACTTTTGTCTTAATGCGACAGGTCAAACGAACGCATTTCTCTTAAATTACACTTGGCAACGTCGTATTTATGGTATACGTAGGTTATTGGAATGCTTCGATAGGTGTTTTGAGAAGACATATAATTTTAGATTGGTAGAAAGTAAGATAGCGAGGTTGTTTTAATCCGTTTTGGGGTGACACCTTATTGTCTGGTTTTCATCCGTTAAAAAATATTATTAAATATATAAATTTGCGAATTTATATATTGTATTGCATACTCAGCAAGATTGGTCTTGTTTCAAGCACTTAATTATCAATAGAAATATTTCTCAGTCGCTTAATAAGGATACACGTTTTCTTAAAACTAAGTGACCTTGGCTTCAGGTAGGGGCTAATCGTTTACCCCTTTTACGTTGTTGGCTTCGTAACTAAGATTTTGATTTATCTCGGTTCTTTCTGTACGTTTGTCTTCACGTGCTCATGCTATGATCACCTTCTGGCATCTAAATTTATGAATAAGCAAAAAATAAACTTCTCCACCATTGTGTGCATCCTCTAGGAAATAATTAGATTTAACTATCAAGTGAGGTGTCCACGGTTACTGTCTTGGTTCTTGCCGCTTATAATCAATAGTTTAAACCAAGTAAATGTTTCTGTATCTATACAAAAATAATAACAAAGACATATTTTTATTTACTACGTGACTTAGTCCTAGAAATCAATGCATACAAGTTGGTATCAAGTACAACAATACATTATTCAGTTATGGAACAGCAACGAATCAGTACTCTTGCCGATACTCCATGGTTTTGTTAATGCAATAGCTGGGGTGTTATTGAATTTTGTGCTTTGCTTGTTATGCACTTTATCCATATTTTAAGAAGACTCAGAATAGGTTTACCATCTGTAAATGTTACACTTCTGTAATGTGCCTGGATGTAAGTTCATCGGTTGATTAATCGTAAATGTAGATTTCTTACGTGTTTAAATGGAGCATTATATTGATATTGCTTTAAACGTTCGTTATTTAAATGTATAGTATGACTTCTATAAAAAACGATTATAAGTTGGAGAATTGCTTCCTCCAAGAAAAGCGCGCACCAGCGTTTGCATGTATTAACGTACCTCTGACCGCTTTATATTTCTTCAGAGCGTTTTTTACTTTACTAATTTGGAAAATTTATTTATTCGTCGAAACGAATCTTAACATCTTATCGGAAACACATCTAGCTTAGAAACAAACCAGACTTTAACTAGGAAGTATATTTTCCATATAAGTCGAAATGTTGACCTAGCTTAGAAACAAACCACGCTTGAAGTTGAGAAACAAAACCCTCCACGTTAGTCCATACATAATCCAATCATTTAGCAGAGACACAAATATCAGCGATACGAAGCCCTTATTTGGTTGTAAAACAGACTGTCTATGTTAGTTTGTATATGAGTTAACAGATCAGCAGAGACGAACTTACCTAAGACATGAATCTTCTAAGCTTAAATATGGATCTCACGTTATAGTCTAGATATAAACACCTATCTCAACATAAACATGAACAAAAGTGAACTCTAACTTTCATTGAGATATAAGACCCCATTAGTTGAGTTTTAAACCTGGCCGCACCTTCGTTCAGAAACATACCATTTAGTTGAGAAATAAACGTAGCAACACCGTACTAATCGAAACCTGACAAAACGCAGTGATCCAGACGTGGCGTAGCTCAATTACTGGTCTTTTATGCAAAAAAAAACACCGGTAGCAATTTTAATTAACTACTGATTAATTATTTGGTCAATTTCCGTAACCAGTATAGTGATTCGTTGTACACACGCAAATTTTAATAATTTGACGTTTAAAAAAATGTTTGATTAATCGTCAAAATCAACCATTTTTTGTAAAATAGGCAGCACGTAAATTACGTTTTCAATAATTACCATGACGATAGTAGCAACCCCACAATATACTACTATTTTACGAAATACTGTGAAAATATAGCGTATTACTTTATGCAGTTGTGGCCAAAAATTAGAACGTCAAATCCAACCTGCGGACCACGTTGAGTAATCCTGTATGTATTGTATTGTTAATATTTAACGCCTTCTACAAGTTTTAATTACCCTATATAACCAATAATGTGAAGATAAATACTTGTACAGATATAAAATCGAATGTATATTCAAGTTTTTATACACATCGAAATACGATCATTGAAATTGAGTCATCAAAAACAGTTTACAAATTTAACAATACAATTTTGTCAATATAAACTAAGAGTTAAAACAAACAAGTACATAATGGCTTACAATTATTAAATACACGTTATACACATAAAATATATAAATATAGAATGCGCAAGTAAATTTTGTATGTAGAATTGGTTCATTTAACCAAATTTCAATATTTTAGACAACGTGCAACTGGTACGAATAATCAAACAGTTCAACGGAAATATTATACTTATTATTCAATTTCCACTGGTGCAAACCAGCAGTAGATTGATGTTATATAACGTAATATATAGCTGTACAATGTCCTCGAAGAGGCGGATGACAGCCAGAAATATATCAGTAGCCGGTAGATGGTAGAGTTAAATCTGCAGTAAGTAATTCTAAGCGTAGTCTAAAGGAATCTAAGTAATTTCAGTGACAATTGTAGAATTTATTTTTAGAAGGAACCACACAACGATATGACCATAATGTTGATAGCACTGGTACAGAAAAGTGTTACATAAAAAGTCCAGAAAAGCCCTAAAGTAATTAAAGATATAATCTTGATGTGTATTTACAGAAAATCTAATAAATCATCTACTCACCACGTTGTAATCAGATGTTACAAAGAAAAACTTTACTTCGAGATAAGCTTGTTGAAAAAGCAATATATGGTAATACTTTATTCAATAAATTAGTGCATTGAATTGTATCCCAATTTTATTTGGGTTCTAGACGTAGAAATTGTATCGCAATCTAATTTGGGTTATTTACTTAATATTAAACGTATATAAATATAAAAAGGTATATACAATTAAGTCATTATGTTAATTTCAATATCGAAATAATCAAATAAAGGTATATAAGGTTTAGTTAAATAATTATTTATCCCCGCAAACTTAAAAATTATTTTAATATGAGTGATATATAAGAGTCAATGGCGTAGCATAAGCTTTTATTTAGGGTGAAATGGTTACACAATCTGTACAATAAAATTATGAATGTGGAGTAAAAAACGGTAAATCAAATTATGCACGTCACATTACACTGATAATTAAGTTTATATAACAATAAAATGGATCACTGTGGAACCCCAGTTTGATAACGGCATAAAACAAATCTCACAAGCACCTCAATTTTACTAAAGCGGAAATAGAAAATTGAAAATCATCATTAAAACTAGACATTAATAAAAACAAAGTTCTACAAAATTTAAATTCAGATATCAGATACAAGAGAAAAGTTATATAAGTTTAAAAATTTATAAAACTAGATTCCATCTCTACATGCATGTAATATTGCATCATTGGAAAAAGTCATATAAATCAGTTTGAAATTCATTTTAGATCTTTACTGTTGTAACGGAATAAGAAATTTATATCAAAAGTTTTAACTGTGAAAACAAGTACGCGTGTTTAGAAGTTTTATGGAATTTTGTTAAACTTTTAAAACACGTATATTGTAAAATATTTGGCGTACAATTTGTAAAACCATAATTACGATTTATCTATTAGTGCTGAGTAAGTGACACACTACAATCCAATTACAATTACATTCCAAAATAAAGATTGATTTGCGAATCAATACTCTAAAGAGGGAAGAGAATTTTCTTTTTTGGAAAATCTAGGAAAGTCCCAATTCTAGTTAAAATGAAACACTGTTTTATTAAAAACTGCCAATTTTTACACAGTTAACCATTTTGTTGTCATGCAACATTTTCAGTCGCTTCGTACTCCTTCTGCTACTGACATTTTTCACTGTCTCTTACTCTAATGCTGAACTGGCCAACTTGACTTTATGCTCGTAAATTTTATTTTCTGGTCATTTTTTAAACCCTCTGTGAAAATGATTTCAATCGTACAAATTAAATTATGTGTCCCAAGGACACATCATGGACTTAATCCAGTTTTCTCCTTTGTTTACAAGTTGTAGTTTATAGTCCATTAAAAAAACTATTTTATATGTAACACCGTTGTGAAAATACGTTATTAAGCGAATTACGTTTGCAGTAAATTCTTACATAAATGATCTGTGTATTTACCTGATCTGGACATAAATCCATCAAAGTCACTGATAATTATATGTATGTGTAGCAGTTACAAATGTACAAGTCAGAGTAATGGAAAAAACCATTAAGCTTTGAGATGAGATAAATAATCGTAGATTTGTAGCAAATAAGATTTAAATATTAAACAAACGAATGCACGAACTACTCGTAACTACGTTCTTCATTATGTATGAATACAGGGTGGTCAACGTAGCACAACCTTGTAAAGGATAGCTTTGAAATGATGTGAAACCATCTATAAGGAAGCGTTTAAAAATATCTGGGAAATGATACGTTCATAACGAAAACAGGCAACACTGTAAAAACAAAAACAATAATCGATATCAGAATGACATTTAAAACTCCATGGTAGAGAGAGTTTAATAGACATAAAATACAGCTTCAGTATTTTCAATCATATTAATTTCATTTTTACATTTATTTCGCTTTACATTAAAAAACTTAGTAAAGAAAATTTTGTAAAATTAAATTTTCTTTAAGAAATACGTTTACATTTTTTCTTATAAAATTAATCGTTATTCAGATAATGAAAAAAATTGAACAAATACTTAAATTCTACCTTAGGAATTTTTTTGCCGCTAAATTACGTTTAAGGTCTATATCTAGGTATTTTTATATCTTTGAAAAGTGCAGCTGTTTTAGAAATGTTTGATAAAATCCAAAAACTGTGCCTAATAACCCAAGCCCCTACCCACCGCCACTGAATTTCTCTCAAAATCTAATCAGCTATAAGCCAAATGAAAACAAGCTTAAATATAACATTTTAGGTATTTTCGTTCTGGAGCTATCGTGGATACTAACATACATCCACACATACAGACATACAAACAGACATACACACGCGCGCACTCCCGCACACCCGCGCATACGCGCACGCCCGCATGCACACACGCGCGCACACGTGCACACGCTCACACGCGCGCACACGCTCACACGCACACGCGCTCACGCGCACACGCGCACACGCGCACACGCGCACACGCACACACGCACACACGCACACAAGCACACACGCCACACGCACAGCACACGCACACGCACACAGCACGCTACACACGCACACACGCACACACGCACACGCACACAGCACACACACACACGCACACAGCACACCAACACGCACACACGCACACACGCCACGCACACGCACACACGACACGCACACACACGCACACACGCACAACGCACACACGCACACACGTACACTCGCACACACGAACACACGCGCACACGCACACGCACACACAGGCACACGCACACACGCACACACGCACACACGCCACATGCACACACACACACGCACACAGCACTCACGCACCACGACACACGCACACACGCACATACGCACACAGCGCACACGCGCGCACGCACACACACACGCTCACGCGCACACGAACGCACAGCACACACGCACCACGCACACACACGCACACACGCACACCACACACAGCACACACGCACACGCACACACGCACACAGCACACGCACACACGCACACGCACACACACACACGCACACACGCACACACGCACACACGCACACACGCACACACGCACACACGCACACACGCACACACGCACACACGCACACACGCACACAGACATCCACACAGACATCCACACATGATGGCCAATCTTGACGAAACTTGGACAAAAGTTGTAAAATGATCTAAGTCGATTTAGCGATAGTGAAAAAAAGTCGATTGCATAGCCTTTTTTACGTATCTATGTATATGTATGTTGGAAGGTAAAGAAATCACATGTTGCTTCACCAAAATTATGCAAATGAACATGATCTCGTTTTCTAAAAATTGATCCTAAATGAGTGAGAATTTTCGTCTTGCCAAAGAGCTCATTAGAAACAATACTCCTGGACTTTTACTTTCATTGCTTTTTATTAATATTCCTATACTGTGTCCTAATGAACTCATACTTCCTGGGGGCATGTCTTTATGCATATTGTCAGATTTTCTAATTCGCAGATAAGTTTTAATTAAAAATAGTTTGTCCAAAAATCAGTTTTGCTTCTCAAATTGTCCTCGTGGATTCGCATATAAAGAAATACAGCTTACACAATTGATAAATAAATGTGAATCAACGTCTAATGTCCCCCGGGCTGAAATTAGCATTCTAAATCATGTTTATAGTTTAAGGTCCTTTTGGCAGAAGTTGGTTTTAAATCAGTATCTTAAGCTTAACATTATTTTTGCATTTAAGGTTCAGTTGTTTTAAATGAATATATTGGACACGCGTTTTGTTTATGTATCTGTCCCTGGTGTTGACATCGATATCGTTTCGCATTTTAATTATATTAATTATTTGATTTTGCAGATTTGCGGTCTTTTTGACAGAAGCTGGTTCCAAATTATCATCTGGACTAGCTTCATATTTAGGTTCTTTTGATAGAGCTTGGTTTCCAATCAATGCCTTAAGGTGGCTGGATCGGGCGTCGGCTGGGAGGGTCCCTGGTCGTGGGTTACAACAGATTTTATTAAACGTACTTCTGTCAATTTTCGCGGGTTTTGTTTGTATTAAAAGTTAATAATATGCTGGGTTTGGGTTGCTGGTATCTGGGAGTAGCAGCGGACAGCGTATTTCTTGTGAATGTGGGAAGCAACAACTACAAACTGATTTTTCAAGTAAGAATGATCCTTTTACTAATTTTGAAATGAGTAATGGAAAATACAGGGTGGTGATTTAACGGGGTTAAATCAATGGGATATCAATATTTGAGATTGAGTAAAAAGTTGGTACTTAAACAGCTAACCTGTCCTTAACCTACACCAACATTTGCAATGTGATATAATCAGCTGTTTGCTTGTGCAGTAAAATTTGCATGTTTCTGAATGTGAATTGATTTTTAATGAATACTATTAAATTGTATCAAAGGAATACCATGTATGTATTAATTATAATGGTGAAAAATAAGTACAGGTTGTCCCATTTTCGTATGTCGTATCTCGCTTATTTTTTAGGTTAGAACCTTGCGGTTTTCGCGACACCGTGCTATTTTTTAATGAAACCAAAGATGCACTAATCAAATTTGCCATAGCCATCTTAGTTTGTGTGCTACAGGGTGATTTTGGAAAAATTGCATTTTCAGTCATCCCTGTAACTCTGTTATTATCAGACATATTAAAAAAGTAAAAACTGATATTTGTAGATTTTTTTACGTAGAATCCAGTGGCGATTTTCTTTAGAGGTTACAGTTTTTGAGATATTGACATAAGCTATTTTTTTGTATGGGACACCCTATATTTTTTTTAAATCTTTTTCCCCTTGCCAAGAGCTTTTCAAAAATATAGCATAGTCTATATTTATTTTTATAAATAACGTGATAAAATAATTTTTTTCTATAATTTACATTGATAATAGTGGATAGCCGTGGGTAACCATGGTAACGCAAAAAACAAAATAATTAGCGTTCTGCCATTACTTAGGTATTTGATTTTTGAAGTTTCTGCTTCTCTCAAATTATTCCTGGTTACATTTTCCCAAATTTAGTGCTGATATTTATTGTTATTCGTTGTTTTGGTTTATTGTTATCGTTCTTGTTCTTGTTGTTGTTGTTTAATTATTTTTTAATATGGCTCGAAACCAAAAATTTGAAAACTTTGAGAAATATGATATGAATACCTGCTTCATATTATCTAATGAAAACGTAGACCAGGCCTATCTGAACAGGTCAGTTAATCTTTACCTTAGAATTTGTATTTATTTTATATACCTATTTTGTCATATAGATATCCCGAAAGAAGACAACCTGACAGACGAATATTTCAAAAATTAAAATTTAATCTTTGCCAACATGGATGTTCTGACAAACCTCGACCCCGAGTTTACAACAAAGAGAACGAGGAATCAGAGATCAACGTTTTAGCAGTTGTTCAAGCCACTCCTGAAACCTCGTGCAGGAAAATAGATGAAGAGACCGGTGTGTCTAAAACAACAGTGCAAAGGATTTTAAAAAAACATAAATTCAAACCCTACAAGTATAAACTTGTTCATCACCTGCACCCTGGTGATGCTGAACGTAGATTGGAGTTCTGCAATTGGTTTATAAATATGAATAAAAGACAATAATTTTGAAAAAAAAATAATTTGGTCAGACGAGGCACATTTCACAAGTTCAGGAATTTTTAATAGACACAACTCGCGGTTTTGGGGTCAAGAAAACACCCACGTGATTTTTCCTAGAGAGCGTCAAGGTAGGTTCGGGTTTAATGTCTCCTGCTTTATTTTTAACCGAAATATAGTTTACAAGATTTATGAAGAAAACCTAAACTCTAATGGGTACTTACAAATTCTACAAGAAAAAATTATTAACATTTTAGAAGATATTCCACTGGCTCAACTGAACGATATATTCTTCCAGCAGGATGGGGCTGCAGCCCACAATGCTAAAATAATACAAAACTGGCTAAATGAACGTTTTCCCAGGGGATGGATTGGAACAAATGGACCTGTTCGATGGCCACCACGATCACCGGATCTCTCGGTTTGGATTTTTTTTGTGGGGGTGTTTAAAGAATAAAATTTATTCAAGGCAATACGCCAACATGCAACAATTAAAAATTGCAACGGAAAATGCTTTTGCAGAATTATGAAGACAATAATTTATTTTGGAAAATTCTATTAAAAGAATTTATAAACTTTGTGAAACTTGTACGAGACATAATCGTCTGCAATTTGAACAATATTTGTGATCAAGTAATTATTTTGTTTTTATCAATGAAAATTATAGAAAAAAATCATTTTGTCACGTTATTTATAAAAATAAATATAGACTATGCTATATTTTTGAAAAAGCTCTTGGCAAGGGGAAAAAGATTTAAAAAATATATGTATACGGTGTCCCGTTAAAAAATGTGATTTTTTACATTTTTAATATGTCTGACCATAACAGAGTTACAGGGGATGACTGAAAATGCAATTTTTCCAAAATCACCCTGTAGCACACAAACTAAGATGGCTATGGCAAATTTGATTAGTGCATCTTTGGTTTCATTAAAAAATAGCACGGTGTCGCGAAAACCGCAAGGTTCTAACCTAAAAAATAAGCAAGATACCCCGTAAAACATACGAAAATGGGACAACCTGTACACTTGAAATTTTTTGAAAGTAGTTTAATTTAAAGTTTTAAATAATGCGAAATGGAAGTAGAGGGTACTAAATTAGATTTGATAATTAATATTAAGGTTAGAAAAAATAAAATTTAGTGAATTTTATTCTGGTGGTGTTATATTGAAATTACAGAACGATGTGATGGGATGAGTACTTGGTACTAGGTAGTAGTAGTGTGACAACGGAATTAAGTATATATGGGTAAGTGATCTATTTACAAGATACTGGTGGCGGTATAAGTTTTATATTGGTGAATCAGGATCAGGTATTTAATGTGAATCAGGATCAGGTATTTAATTAATGATTTCTATACACTCTTCGGGGTGTTACCTCCGAATGAATGATAGATAGGGATAAGGATTACAAGATTAGATAAGGAAGTATTATAGGGATACTTAAATAGCATAAAACTACACTGGAATCGGAATGAGTTTTATTTTGTGAATCGGGATTAGGTAGGTAACTAATGATTTATATACATTCTTCGGGGTGTTACCTCTGAATGAATGGCAGATAGGAGTCAGGTTTATGCAAGGGTAATAGGGAGAATTATAGGGATGTCACAGTATAGGATTACCTTATAATTGAGGTCGAAACTACCATTAATAAAGCAATACTATTAGCAATCTTTATCTATCCTTCGAGGTACGTACACCGATAAAGCAGATTTGAGATTGTTTCTCGGATGCTAGGGTTAGAGAGAAAAAGAGGCTCCGTAAAGTAGCCTTACTACTTGGTGCCGAAGCCACCAGTAGCAGAACCACGTTACTGGGTAACTACTTACTACTCCTCGTAGTACAAACACAAAGAAAGTGTAAACAGGTACTTACGTTTCTGGATAATTATTTTGATAACTGGAGCTAGGATATCGAGATATCAGGAAATATGTCAGACAGGTTAGAATGGAGTTAATAACAGGCAGGTTGTAATAAACAGACAGGTAACACGTTTGTTTTTCACTGGTCACATAGGGAGCTCTAGATCAAGTGGAAATTAATCGAAATGAAATAAAATAGCACGAGTGAATGTGAGCGTGATTATTTATAGTGGATTTACTACGAGAGGGAAAATGAGTGGAAAACTGATAGGATTTGTAAACAATACTAACATTCAGTTTGAGAAAACAAATAGGAAAGAAGTTTTGATAGGAATGTCTGTACTAGGATTGGATAATTAATTTGTGATGATTTTTAGGATCATTACAACGTTTAGGAAAAAAACAGCAAAACAAACCTAGAGTCGCCAAAAGTTAAAATTAAAATGTACTATTATGTCTTTTAGCAATATTTCCATATTACCAAGTTGAATGTCATCATTTATATTATTTAAAACAAGCTCAGCTACCTCAGATTTCTCTGGTTGGCCTAATCTACCAAATCTGATATATTTTTTATGTCTAGTATCAAGCTACGTTCTGTGATTCCCATGTATAATTTTTCACAAGAGCAAGATAACATATACACTCTACAAGATGACAATAAATTTGAAACATCTTTCCGTGACCTTAAACGTTTAAATCTTTCTAGAAGGTTTAAAAATAGTCCTAATGCTAGAAAGGTTACAAATAAGGTCGCTTTCTCCAATTTTGAAGCTGTTACAAAATTATTAATTTATTTCCAACGATTGCCACATTTATCTGCAGTAAATAGATCATTGACTTGCCATTCTATCATTAGAAAAGTATGAAAATAATATTTCAATACAGTTTAACAATAAGAAGAAGAATACTCACAGCTAAATATTTCTTTATTTCTTTGTTTGGTGAGTTCTCGAGGAGAGAGTATATTTGCGTACTTGCCCAATTGCATAAATATGTGTATAATGTTATGTACAATGTACAGGGTGGTTTTTTTTCGTTAATATTATAGGGTATAGGCTAAACGGTAAGAGATACAAAAAAACTAAGATGCGTGTTCCGTTCTCTTTTTTAGTGTTTAGTTTACTGGCGCAATCGGATCTACGCTAACTAAATTGGTTTCGAAGATACAGAGTGATTCTCAAAATCTGCCGGTTTTTATTATCTCTTATGACTCGGTTATTTATGGAGATAAAAAAAAGCTTTGGATACGAAAGTTTTATAACTTTTTACGCTGAACCCAGTGGCGTTCTTAAAAAAAATATAGATGTTTTATTTTTTGAGATATTATCAAAAGTAGCATTTTCTTAAATGGGACACCCTGTATCTGATAATCTCAAAAAATTGCATTTTTTCTTGAGATTGCAACAATATATAACACTTAATATTTTGCATTGTCCTAAATAGCTAAAATACTAAAAATACATTTTTTTAGTTGGCCATGGATTTAATCAATTCTTTATTTTATAATAGGCATAATAAAATTGCAGATAATAACAATAATAAAACATTAATAAAGTAAAACAACAACTACAAAAAACAAGAAAAGATTTATAACAACTCAACAGTAATTATGTCAAATACTTATATATAACAATTAGCATAGGTGGTTAATCACAAAAGGTGCTCAAATTGTCTTCCATTCTGCTCGATGCATTTTTGGGCTCTGCTTGTAACTGAACAAGTGGCGTTATAGATTTGAATATTTGGCACTCTTCCAATGTAATTAATAAAATTTGCTCTGAGTTCTTCTACAGTATTACTTCGGGTTTTATAGACTTCATTTTTGATAGATCCCCAAAAATAAAAGTCGAGTGGCGTCAGGTCGGTGGAACGCGGAGGCCATCTGTTTGGTCCATATGTACCAAGCCAATTTTCGCCAAAATTGACATTTAGTAAGTCCCTTACCATGTGGCTATTATGTGCTGGAGCACCGTCTTGTTGTAAATAAACAATTATTTCTTGCAGCTAATGGCAACTCCAACTTCATTATTACACATTCTTCCAAAATTTGGATGTATCCTTGAGCACTCAAATTTTCATTAAAAATTCTGTAGTTAAGGACTCTGTTTTGATATAGCGCCACCCATACATGGAACCCAAACCGTCCTTTTTGGTATCCTGGCGACCGTCTGATGAGGATTTATGTTTGACCAATATCGATTATTATGTCGATTAAAAATTCCTTCGCTAGATATAAAAGCCTCGTTGGTCCATATTATATTTTGAAACAAATTGGGATTCCGATTAATCTGCTGCGAATACCAATGACAAAATGTTAAACGCCGCTCTTCATCTCCAGGATGTAAGTTATGAACCTTTCTTATTTCATATGGTTTATACTTATGCTTTCTTAACGTTTTTAAAACTTTAGATTTACTTGTGCCAATATCTTTCTCAATATTACGACTAGATATCGTCGGATCAGCAGCAACACAAGCTAATGTATTTATTTCATCTCTTTCTCTATTTGCCTTATTGTAAATCTTACTTCTTGGTTTTCCAAATGATCCATACTCACTTAAATTGTGATATAATCTTTCAAATATTTGTTGTTCTGGCTGTCGTCGTTCCGGATAACGCTCAAAATATAAGTTTAGAGCTGCGTCTTTATTTTTATTACTCTCAATGTAGAACTCAACCATATTTAATTTTTCATAATTTTGAAAATTATTCATTTTAATCACCTTTTTTAAAAAATATAATCGGAAACGAAATAAGAATACCAATCCATAATTGTTACTGAATTTTATGACATGTAGACAAACAAAAACAATTGCTTAAAACATTCAATTAAGAACGCCACTGGATTCAACGTAAAAAGTCATAAAACTTTCGTATCCAAAGCTTTTTTTTATCTCCATAAATAACCGAGTCATAAGAGATAATAAAAACCGGCAGATTTTGAGAATCACTCTGTATCTTCGAAACCAATTTAGTTAGCGTAGATTCGATTGCGCCATTAAACTAAACACTAAAAATGAGAACGGGACACGCATCTTAGTTTTTTTCTATTTCTTACCGTTTAGCCTATACCCTATAATATTAACGAAAAAAAACCACCCTGTACATAGCGTTTCTTATTTAATTTTTTATATTAATACAAATATAATTTTGTAAATAAAGGAAAAATCAATTTCCAATTTTATTTAAAAAAAATATAACACATTACAGACATTAACGCAGTTCTAAAATTGTAGCTAAAAAACCTATTTTGACACAAGGTATTAATCTTTTGTCCACTTTCTAAAGTCACTAAAAGCCGTAATTCAATATGCAATACCGTATTTTTTCCTGAAAAAAAAATTCGTATAAAAGACGAATTGATTTATTTGCTTCCCAAGTATATTGTCAGATTCACGGGGGTTGAAAAAATAACATTTGTTGAATAGCTTTTGAAAAAGAGAAAATTGTTGTATAGTGGAAAACTCGTTGTTGTATTGTTACACAATATATACTATATATTTGTTTTCCAGCAACAAACCACTTAAATCTAACAGAAAGAAAGAGCATTTTCCGTATTTGGATTTCTTAATATACCATTATATGAATGTGAAACAAATAAATATATTAGAAAATAAAATTAGAGATTACCAAAACAGGCAAACATAAATATTTTATTTATTTTTTTATTTGACATTTATTATTGCGTATTATGTATATCAATCGAAATGTCTACATACAAGGGTTATATCTATTACGTATATAATGTATAAAACAAAAAGCTCAATTTATGCTCATTTCAAGTAGTCCGTCTCGTGACACGGAATACTTTATTTTTTAACTTCGTATAAATAAAATTTTATTTTATTGATTCGGATCTGCATGTTCGCTTACTATGCAAAACAAATACATCAATAGTACAACTGCTGCATACTTTGATTTACCTTTTATAAGGCAAAATGAATTGAAAACATGAGAGTGCACTTTAGTTTCCGGAACAATTCAATGCCAATTTTTAGTGTCACTAATAATAAAAATAGATATTCTGTATAAAAATATGAATGAATGGAAAAACATTTTAATTAAAACACAAAGGAATTAAAAAATAAGGAAATTGGGTACTTGGTAGAGTCAGCGAGCGTATATAACAAATTGCATTATAATTGTTTCATCAAATTGTTAAAATAATAATTCTTTTACCGTGAACTCGTAATTGTTCGTTATGTAAGTAAAACATGTCGTCCTTCATGGGTATAATTTTATTGTGAAAACTGATAGTCAAAATAAAACTTTTATAATTAAAAGTCGCTAAAATAATTGATACGAAGCAGTCATTCGTGATTGTAATTGGCAAAAAAAAAAAAACTACAGCGAGACATCGACGATAAAAATTCAAATTCAAGCTAAATACCATTAAAATAGTTCGATACAGTAAATATTTAAGGTTAGTCTGTGTCAAACAATTATTTGATCTAATCTAATTCTTTGTGTGTATATTCAATTACATAAGTGTTCCTGAGTGGTTTAGCAAACACATTCAGGATCACGTTTATTGCAAAAAAAAATTGCACACGGATTCAATACAAAAGATGAAAAAATGTAAAAAAATAGATGAGTAATACATTATTTTCGTTCCAATAAAGTAGAAAAATAGGCGCTGGACGTCCGATTCAGTTATTTTTTTTTTTTTGATGGCTTGTTTTGTCAGGCTAAAGACATCATTGCCGCTACATAAAAATTAACATTATGTTTGGATTAAAATTTTAATACTTTAGCTTTTTAATACTATGCTGATAGTTTAATGAGGATGCGGTAAACAAAGGACATCGGATTAGGATGGTGCCGATGTGTGACGTCACCTATTTTCGATAAGAAAAACAAAACTACTGTAACCTAACATAACTAGATTAGAGAAAAAAAAATGCACGAGCCGGGGAACCCGCACCAACACCACCAGCGCTCTAACAATTTGACATTGAAAGTGATATTTAACACTAGGACGCCCAGCCTTTCCCTAACCCCTCTAACGCCCAAAGGGGTCAATTTGACCCCTTGTGTATAAATATTATATTCGATTATTTTTTTAAAAATTATATTTATTTATTGTATTTTAATGTTTTTTCTCATTAATCACATGTTAATTAAGTTTACTTGAATGTAAATTTACACTGAAGAAGGTACAAATAACACAATCACAGTTCTGAATAGTTCATCCTTCTACACAATTGACACATTTCTATTTGATTTTCATTGTGCATTTTCCACAAACCATTTTCTTACAAACAGTGCATTTAGAGGTAGTTTTATTTCAGTTGCAAAATTTAAGAATTTGACATTTTCTCGGTTTTGGTGCCATTTCCTCTTCAGTTTCATCACTACTGTCTGCATTATCTCTTGTTGTCCTACGAAGTGGGCGACTCTTCAAGCACTCAGAGCGTAGTTCCTCTGCAAGTTGCTGAAGATACTGACGTCTTTTAATTTTTTTCCAAGTAATGGACCTGAATAATACATATGCATTTATTCCAGCAAGGTCAAGGATATTGTAGAACAAGTGTACAGGCCATCTTCTAGAGGAAGCCTTGACGGAATACTTCCATTTTTATGAAACGTAGCTTCGTCTCCAAAGAGGACAAAACCAAATAAATCCGCCTGATTGTGGATTTGTTGTTGAGCCCATTCTCAAAAGCAACCCTTCTGGGATAGTCATCTTCGAGTAACTCTTGATGCAACTGGATATGGTATGGATGCATCTTATTTTTACGCAATATTCTTCGGGCGGACCTGTTAAATATCATGATGACGCGAGATTTCACACATTAGATTAATTCACAATCATCTTAATACCAATTTTCCTGGAAGATGGGTGGGAAGAGGAGGATCCATTGCATGGCCAGCTCGTTCACCAGAGTTAAGTAAAATTGACTTCTTCAAGTAGGGTTATGTGAAAAACCGTGTAAATCAAATACCTCCAACCACACAAGATGATATGAAGAATCAACTGCAATGCTGTATTGATGTTTTCGGTGGACATTTTGAACATTTAATATGAAATTAATTAATTTTATAGGTATTTTTGTCTTAATAACCGATGTTTTTTGAACTTTTTATAATAATTTGTTACACTTTTATTTGTTCACGGCTAACTTGCTATAATAGAAATTCTTTAAAAAATCTCTGTCTGTTATTAAATTGAAAATATCTCAGAAATTAACGATTTAGCTATAGGGAGTGCTTAATAAAAATGAAAGAACATAAAGTGTATTCTCACTTTTTAAAATAAAATGCAGGGTGATTCATTTGAAAAAATCATGTATTCAATTGGTGCAATAACAAAGAAATAGCACTTTCTCGTAACACTGTACCAATATCAAAAAGTTATGCCTGGAAAAAATTATTGTTATATTGGTCTCTCTAGGGGTATACAGGACGTTGAAATGAGAATGATTTTCGTGTACAATTGACTATAACTTTTGAAATACCCTGCATAACGTAATGAAATCCTATATTGGAAGTATGGGGGAGATATATATCTCTAATAATATACCCCTTTTGATATTATTCATCCCGATGTTCTTGGCACTAAAATGTAATTAATCTATTTTCTTCTTTTCTCTTCTTTACTGGCATTTTAGTCAAATAAGAAGAGCAATCTGGCCAAATACATGGTTTCGCATTATGCCTTAATCGTGGTATTTTAAGTGGATACTACAAAAAATAACGATACCCACATATCATTCCTATAATTCTAATAATTTATAGAGTACATTGTTTGACAGATTTTAAATGGAATATTGGTCGCTCTCTTATCAATCATTTGGTTAGCTTACTTACCTACTTCTTATTTACGTTGCATTTTTAAATTTGAGAGTAGGTAAGTTATAATAATTATAATAAAAACTTACCGAATATGTTTCTGTGACAACTTCACGCACAATATCTTCTTTCAAAAATTGTTTTTCGCACAAAGCGTCATTAAATGTTAATTGTTAGTCGGCACGAGCAATCACTGCACTCCACTCATTTAATTTGTTTTTGGACACTAAGAAGACTTTGTCTTTATTGCCGCTGTAAACACCTTTGCATACAGGTGCAAAACAATCTTCGAAAAATTTCAGTTAAATAAAATTAAACCCTTAATTACTTGACAAAAATGTATCACGCCGATCAAGTAAAATGCATTTCCGATCATTTCGCGCCAAGCTAGTTGTCCGTTTTTGTTGCTACCTCTCGGTTGCACACTGACGAGAATCGTGGACCATTTTCACGCAGCGAAGCTAGAGTAAAGTCGGTTCACCTAAACTTATTATACACCGTGGAGACGCCTAAAAACTTACCATAAGCAACCACTATATTTATCACTTAGACCAGAGAGCATAAAAACTCAATTTTGTATTTAATTTAAAGGAATTTCCTCCGTCTCCTTCCCCTTACTGAGTAGTATTTGATACCCCTCAGACTCTTCGGGTGGTACATCCATGTCCCGATTATCATGGTTGAAAGTAGTAAAGGTATGGTACTTAACAATAAGAATGATGACGCGAAGGTTTTCTTTATTTCAGAATTAAATCAAGTTAACCTTCTATAATGCTGAATAAATTGGGTACGCGTTTTGGCCGTTTTCTAATTGTTTAAAGTTTTTATACATACAAATTGTACCTACTAAAAAATACTAGTAGAGGAAGCGACACCAATTCCGTACAAATACACATTTTCAAGATTTATTGAGGGTCGAGTAATGTTTGTAAATTTTTACGTGGAGTAAACCATATTACATGTCCTTATGAACGCAAACCTGTCCGCTTTATACAAGGTGCTACAAATTCGATGACCAATATGGAAATCTCGTAAACTATTGCAGATAGGAAAAATGTTAAATAAAGGCCAAAGTTTTGCTTTTTTACGCCCAATAAGTTTATGGTAAAAAGTCCTACATTACCAAGTATTTCCAAAGATATTAAAAAAAATCCGAAATTTTAGAAATCGTTTTTAATTTTTTTCTGGTCCTTATTTCTCAAGTAAATTGAAAAATAAATTAAACTTTGCTATTGGCGCCTTTTCCATATAACCTGATTGATACTTTTTCTACGACGTTTCGTGTTTTTGTCACCATCAACTTTATCCGCAACTTTGACCTTACTTAAACTTTTTCCCTATTTTCAATAGAGTGTAACATCCCCTTGACAGCTAATCGAATTTGTAGTGTAATTAAACTGTGTCTATAGTTTAATATATACGGGCTTTTTTTTTGGGAGAGGAAAGATTTTTTTGACAAAACTGAAAACTTACTACTCACTTCATAAAAATATTTTTAAAAATTGTAACTGGAGAAAATTACTACCCCCTACCAAGATACCGTTGTCCAGAAAAATTTAAATGAATGTAGCATTGATGACTATATGAAGAGCTAGTTAATAATGTAAAAAACGTTATTGACAAACTTACGAAATATCCCGATTCGGAATTAAGAAACTTTCACAAACAAACTTATGCTTTTTAGGCGAATTTTAATGAAAGATGGCAAAACGCTAATGGAATAAAAAAAACGATTTTTACTAGACAATTCTATCTTTATAACGTTTCCCGATTATACAACATGTAAAAATAAAAATAAAAATGTAGGAAGATCAAAACGCTAATTTAAAGATTTATCGGAACTATCCAAGCGACTAAACCCAGAAGCTCTTCGGTCTGAATACTCAACCCAGGAGCTGCCCAAATGGGTCTTCGGTAATCAAAAAACGTTGAAGCTTCTAAGCTAGTTAAATCTATGTTTTGCATGGTTCCGCTTCAAATAATTTCTGGCAATCCCGAATCTAGCGATAAAGAAAGAAGTGTGATTGGTCAAAACGTCAGAAGTTCATCTACCAAATACTATATAATAAACAGCTAAATGTCGTACGTTATAGTACTTTGCGACAAAAATATTTCAATTTATTATTAATTTTTTTTTATTGGACATATTTCTTCCACTTTAAAGGTATTATGGTCTACCTTGATATTGTAGCACTGTTCCACGTTAACATGTTATAATGTACAGTGCATCCCATTTTGGTTGAGAGAGCCAGATATCTCGGTTGTTGTTGAGGATAGAACCTTGCGGTTTCTGCGGTCCTGTGCCACATTTTTGTGAAACTCAAGATGGCCTGAACGGATTTTGCCTAACTTCTTTCGTTTATAAATTACAGGGTATTTTTGAAAATCCACACTTTTTGGATCCCCTCCATATCTAAGAAGTTTCTCAGCGATAATGTCAAATTGAAAACTTGCCCCATAGAGAATTTTACGTAGAATCCAGGGGCGCACTCAATTTTTTTTTCGGGGTATCGTTATGGAGATAAGACTCAAACTTATGATTTTTTCAATGGAATACCCTGTATTTTATTATCTCATTAAATTACTTATTTTTTTTCCTTCATAATGATATATAATATATAAACATGAAGTTTTCAAAAATGCTCCAAAATTACTAAAACATTGAATTTTAATAGAGTGCCATGAATTTCAAAGTTTTACTACAGGGATTATTATTTGTGCTTTTTTTATAGTAGGTCGTGGATGCTACAAACACTGTTGTTGACTTTTGGAGCATTGTTTTATCAAATGACTGGAGAAATCAACACATCTGTTGTCATGATGATAAATTTTGATGCGCTTTATTGTGTTTGTGTTTGGAGATTTTGTTAATTTGTGAAATTTTATAATGGCTGAAAGATTTTTTCAGAACAACGAAAAGCATGATATCATACAATGTTTCAATCAATGCCATGAAAATGTTGACGAAGCATTAGAATTATATTTAAACAGGTAACCTATTAATTTACAATACGACATTATATGACATATTGTTTTTAAAACGTTAGATATCCAGAGAGGCGCCAACCTAGTCGAGCAACGATATTTCAACTAAAGAATAATCTACTAAATTATGGTGCGTATAACAAGGAAAATAATGAAGTGGATGAAATAAATGTCTTAGCCAGTCTCTCCTCAGACTTCTTGTACGAAGTTAAAAAATGACACTGGCGTTCCCCGATCACGGGTACAAACGATTTAAAAAAAACAAATTGAAACCCTACAAATTGAATATTGTCCAGCATTTGTACCCTG
Source organism: Vesta saturnalis (assembly GCA_036346205.1). Lineage (NCBI taxonomy): Eukaryota > Metazoa > Arthropoda > Insecta > Coleoptera > Lampyridae > Vesta > Vesta saturnalis. Next base: position 6,360,567 of record JARFJB010002450.1, read on the forward strand.
GTGATGCAGCGAGGCGTGTGACTTTCTGTAATTGGTTTTTGAACCAAACTCGAAGGCACAATAATTTTGCGAGTAAAGTCATATGGTCAGACGAAGCCCATATAAGCAGTGCCGGTTTATTTAACAGGCAAAATACAAGGCACTGGTATGATGAAAACCAACACCTAATTTTTGAGCAACAACTACAGGGTCGATTTGGTTTTAATGTAGCCTGTTTCTTATTGGGGACATCAATAAAATACCGCATTTTTGAAGGGGCTCTCAACGCGAATGGGTACTTGGTAATTTTAGAAGAATTCCTGGAGAATGTTCCCCTCGCCTATCTTAATGCCATTTACTTCCAACAAGACGGTACCCCTGTCCACAATTCGAGGTTGATTGTGCCGTTTTTAGAAGAAAGACCATTGGATTGGAACAAATGGACCCATTAGGTGGCCTGCAAGATCACCTGATTTGTCAGTGTTGGACTTTTTTTTGTGGGGTTTTTTGAAAAATAAAATATACAGTAAGAGGCATAATAATATTGAAGAACTTCGTGCAACAACAGAGGCAGTTTTCCAGAATTTACAAAATCGTCCTTTCATAATTTTAAATGTATTAAGGCGTATAAGAAATTGTGTCAATTGTGTGTTTGGGAAAATGGACATCAATTTGAACAATTCAATGAATAAGTTACCGAATAATTTCGAAATGAAATAGTATGAGTAAATATTTAATTAGTTGCTTATTCTACATTATGAACTTTTTATTACTATTTATTTGTTGCTATTAGTTACCTACGTTTTGTGATTTGTTAGTGAATTAGTGTTAGTATTGTTCTTGTTCCTTTCATGGAAAAATCACAAGTAGTATTTCTTCAATTTGAACTTTTTTTGTATGAAAAATCCATAGCCTACTATTAAAAATCAATGTTTTAGTGATTTTGGAGCATTTTTGAAGAATTTATGTTTATATATTATTTATCATTTTGAAGGAAAAAAAAGAGAATTTAATGAGGTGATAAAATACAGGGTGTTCCATTGAAAAAATCATAAGTTTTAGTCGTATCTCCATAACCATACCCCGAAAAAAAATTTGAGTGCGTCACTGAATTCTACATAAAATTCTCTATGGGATAAGTTTTCAATTTGACATTAACGCTGAGAAACTTCGTAGATATGGAGGGGGTCCAAAAAGTGTGAATTTTCAAAAACGCCCTGTAACTTATGAACGAAAGAAGTTAGGAAAAATCCGTTCAGGACATCTTGAGTTTCACAAAAAAGTGGCACAAGACCGCGAAAACCGCAAGGTTCTATCTTCACCAATAACCGAGTTACTTGGCTGTCGCAACCAAAATGGGACGCACTGTACATAATTAAAATTATCAGTAAAAAAGTTGGTTTTTTAAATTTTTTATTTAAGTAATTTAATTTAAATAATTAATTTTAATCATTTTTAAAGAATATTGTTTATCCTGATTTTAAAACATCCTGCATAAAGCCTTTTGGATTTTTACAGAACCCTCCGTTTAATGTGTAATATAATTTGTTCTGTGATATTAAATACATGTCGTCTGATTTCTATAATTGCGGTTTACATAAATAACATTTTCCAACTATGGATGCAAATCGCCCACTGTGCGACTCGAAAAACTTTCCCACCTTAAATAAGAAAATTATTGTGGGGTGTAAATTATTACGAAACTGAAAAAGTAAATATTAAAATGCATTTATTTTCTTAAATAAAAACGTTTATTGAATAAAAAAATTCTCTGTGCTAGATTTGAACCAGTACCCAATAGGTGGTTCTTTATCGTTTGATACTTTGTTTTCTTGCGAACAAGGGTTTGACTATCACCTAAGACAGGCGGAGGTGGTAGAACGTAGTTCATTATAGCTATTTAATGACAAAGTAGATTATTTTTATTTTATTTTGTATTTATGTATGAATTCACTATAATTAATATTTATACAACGATTCATATGGTGTCATGTTCGGTGGTACAATTTATTCTACTTATCCCAATTACCTTCATTCACGGAAAGATTTACTTTGCTACATGTTTTTTAGGAGTAGAGTAGAGGCAGGCAGTTACAAACCTACGGACGGTAAATGAAATTTTGCCGAAATGAAGACTAAAAGTTATACGCGGATCAACACCCGCAACATCAACGATTCATATACCAACCGTGGAAACCTGAGTTAATGACGCGTGTGAACTTAGCACCCCGACAAAGAGTTCCAATAGTTCTGATTAGAGTTCTAGCTTCCTTTTAAAGAGTTTAGAAGTACTTTATAAAAAATAAGAAGAGTTCCAAATTTTAATTTGAGAAAGGAGATGCTAAGTTCACATTGAAAATCGAGATCCAGTAGTTCTGACTAGCTAAATTACTATATTTTGCAAAGTTCTACGTTCTTGATATGAAAAAACCTTTTTTTGAAAATTAAAAAAAAATAAAAAATTGTCGAAAATTCAATTTTGACATGCAATAGATTTAGCACCAAAGTTAAAACCGAGGTTAATACACATCTAGATGCTAACTTAAAAAATCAAAAGATATGAAATAATTTTAATTATAAAATACTTACCTTTTTTGCTTTATTTATTCATAATTTTAATTATGATTTTTACCTTCCAACCTACATTATACATATGTACGTATAGAAGTTTGTTTTCATTTGGCTTGCAGCTGATTACATTTTGGGAGAAATCCAGCGGCGGGTTATCAGGGTCAGTTTTGTTTTTTTTCAAATATTTCTAAAACAGCTTCATATTCCATAGTAATTAACGTATTAAGAACGGTTAACCCAGTCTTAACATTCGTGCACATATTTTGAAAAAATATGCGAGATTTGTTAAGACGGTTACCCCTCAAAATGCGTTCATTAGTTTATCGTTCGTTGAGCCAATAATTTTGAATTAATAATGAATTACTAAAAACTGCAAAATCGAAATCGTACTATCATGAAAATGTGTGACGTTGCTAAAATTAAAATGGAAACGCAAAACGAGTTTCTTGTTATCCTCAATGAAATTAAAAGATTGCCGCATCCGCTATGGAGGAAATTGTCCCGTCGACATCTAAAGTAAGATACGAAAGAAAATATTCCGCATTCAATGCTTGGAGAAACCAAAAAGGCGTAGTAAATGAGGAAGTTATTCTGGCATATGTCAAAGAGAAGGTTTCTATACCATTCCCCTAATTAAATTATATTAATTAATTTTTAGTCACTGTGGACGTATGTTTCTATGTTGAAAAGAATGTTACAAACAAAAGAAAATATAGATATTGCAAAATTTGAACTTGTTAACAAATTTTTAAGAAAAAAGTCCAAAAATTACATACGCAAGAAACCTTTGATATTAAATGTAGATGATATCAAGAGAAGCGCCAAATTCGACGTTCTTAATGATAAAGCTCCGTATTGGAGGGATTTTATTTTAGGTTGCTACTATTATGGGCTTCTTTGGAGGATGTCATCGCGATGAACTTTACAACATGAAGTTTACTGATGTGGAGGACAAACATTCCATCCTTATTGTCAAATTTCCGGAGACGAAAACAATTCCACGTATTTTAACTGTGGTAAATGTAGAAAATGAGAGTTCTTATTTGAATTTCTATGGAAGTTATATTGCTCTAAGAACTAAACTTATGAGCACCGAGAAACTATTTATTTTTTACCAATCAGGAAAATGCAGAGCTCAACCAGTGGGTTTGAACAGTTTTCAAAAATTCCCATGAAAATTGATAGATATCTGGGCATGGAGGGTGACGTTCCAAATCAGTGGCGGAGGGATATATAGGTGATGCAATCGAAAACAAAATCGACATTGCAAAGAAAATCGGTATGGGGAAGGTTACGGACAGCCCAGCAGAAAATAGCATTAAAGAACCATTACAGTTAGTTATTGATCAATCACTACAGTTAGTTTTTGATAAGTTACCAGTTTTTGCAGCTTCTTTTAGTAATTGTATTTTTAATTTTAATAACAATAATAATTAGGATTAAATAAATTTCGTTGACATGTTTTTTATTTGATATTTAATTATTTGATTTTAACATTCGAGGATGCGATCATGTTAAATACTGTATAACATTTCAATGAACGATAAAAGACATAAATATACCTAAATATAGACATTGAACATATCGATTCATTATGTTCTATGCAATTTATTGATACGACGCGTAATTTAGTGACAAAAAAATTCCTAAGGTAGAATTTAAGTGTTAGTTCAATTTTTTTCAATATCTGAATAACGATTAATTTTATAAGAAAAAGTGTAGACATATTTTTTAAAGAAAATAAAAATGGTTAAACTGTATTAGTGATATAGAAATGAGCGGTTTTGAAGTTTTTTTTCAAGTTAACATGTATTTATGTCTATTAATCCCTATCTGATATGTAATTTTAAACATCATTCTGACATAGATTATAGTTTTTGTTTTTACAATGTTGCCCGTTTTCGTTATGAACGTATAAAGAAGAGATTGCGTAGTTATTCTAAAAAAATTATAATTAATAGTATATTATAGATAGAGGGAGAGAAATACATGGTTTCTGGCTGGGAGATTGCGGCACGAGGGCGAAGCCCGAGGGCTAAAAAAACATCGAGGGAAAAATAGCATTCTCTCCTGAGATGTATATACTATTTTTACAAAAGAGAAAATACAAAATTTAGTAATAGTTTCGTCAAATCCGTATGTATTTTGGAATTCGTACCTTGACAACCATACCTAGTGTCAGAAAATTGTTTTCAAAAAAACTGTAAATTGTGAATAATTTCAGTAATTGTGGGCCTATATCATTTACTGTAAACGCAAATAAATAAGTTAGTTCTTTATTTCCTGTGTTTTTATTTGTACTCAGTATTTGAAACTATCAAAACATAAAATAAACTTCTTAGGGAGATAATGTGATATATTTGCTTCCTAGTGAAAAAAGTTCCACTGCTGTCACAATTTTGACAACCGAGAAACTAACTTCTACTTCCGCACAAAATTATTTCATTTCTTTTAATTTTTAAGTTCGCATCTAGATATCCATTAACCTGTGTTTGACATAGATTTTGTTTGTGTTTTACAATGTTGCCTATTTTCGTAATGAATTTATTCTTTAACTTCGGTGCCAAATCCAATTTTTTGTGTAACACATTAATTATTGATCGGATTGCTTTCAATCATAGTTTCTTTTATAACTTTTGAGTACTATCCAAATCTACTGTGGGAACTATTGGAACCCTTCAAAATATTGTTCATCGATACTTTGAAAATTTACGAGGATGTAGATGTGACGCAGGTCGATATTCAAGAGTTCTGGTTATTCTATAACAATTCTCGTATAGTTCTGAGCATACACAATGCCTTTCCAAAGAGTTCCGATGATAAAATTAATTAGATAATTTTTTAACAATTAGTAAAAATAGCTCATTTTTCGGAAAAATTCATTTTAAAACAATTATATAATTAATTTTAACATCGAAACTCTTTGGAAAGGCATTGTGGATGTCGAGAACTATTGGAACTCTTCAAAATATTTATCGTCGAATATTAATATTAATCGGATCGCTTTCGATCATCAGAATTTCTTTCAGAACTTTTCGAATACTATCCAAATCTGCTGCGAGAACTATTAGAACTCTTTAAAATATTTTTTGTTAACATTTCCTTTCTTAAGGAAAATTGCTGGAACTTTTTCATTTTTTATTATAATTTTTTTTTAAATTAACGAGAACCCTTAGGCATGAATAAAAGAACATCAAAAGTTGATTGGAACTATTGCATGTCAAAATTGAATTTTCGGCAAATTTAATTTTTTTTTTATTTTAAAAAAAATTTTTTTCATATCAGGAACTCTAGAACTTTGCAAAATACAGCAATTTAGTTAGTCAGAACCACCGTATCTAGACTTTCGATGTGAAGTTAGTACCCCATTTTTCAAATTAAAATTTGGAACCGTTAATGAGTGAACTCTTTTTATTTTTTATAAAGTACTTCTAAGCTCTTCAAAAGAAATCCAGAACTCTAATCATAACTACTGGAACTCTTTGACGGGGTGCTAACTTCACACGCATGAGTTAATGGGCACAGAGTGCTCAAAAATGTTCTTAGATTTTACACAAATACAATTAAAATTTTAAGTCATGTATGCATTCGCCAATGTTGATGTAAACATACTTTCAAAATTTTTAGATTTTTGCTAATTATTTCATTTTCTACAATTTTTATACCTTAAAAGTATTATATACTTACCAGTATTAAAAAATGGGACAGTTACAAAGAGTTCGATGCTTACCTGAAACAAAATAGTGAATTAGTATACGACACGAGAAAAAATCGTGTATTTTAGATAAATATTTGTATACTGCATACGTTACAATAATTGCAGCTGTCATTCTCAGCAACAAATAGAAAGTTATTAATAATCGTTTATATGAAGCTACTGGAACATGCTGTGGTGCTATAATTTCGTGAATAAGGAAACAATAAATTTAAATTAATATTATGTTAATACTTTAATACGCATTATCGCAATTATTATTCTGTCGAGTTTTGGTAAGGTGTTCAACACAGCAGGATACGAATTGAGGTGATTTGACGTACTTGGCCCCTCAAAATTCAAATATTTTAGTTTACATATGTATATAAGAAATTTTTGATTTGTCTGTGTGTTTATATTTCTAACATCTAATGTGTTCTTTCTATCTAACGTCAAAGTTCCTAAGTGTCTGTCCAATGTCAACAGAATTACATGATGTGCAAGTATTGCCCTTTTCCTATGTTCATTATCTACGTACAGAGTTTTTTTTTTTTTTTTGAAAAAGGACAAAACTTAAACAACAAATAAACAGATAACAATAGTAATTTTTCAAAAGAGACGAAAAGTTGATGATTTTATTATTACCGAATATTTTGAAATTTTAAATAGAGATCCTACAAGGACATTCCAAAACTACAATATCTGCTTTAAATTTTAAACAAGAACCCACGAAATCTTAAAAATAGACAAAGCAAATATGCCTATTGCACCTAATCATGTCTTAGCAAATAAACTAAACCACAGAAAAACTATTTAAAGCATAAATTAAAACATTATCTTAAGAATTCTTTAGAACTAATTAATAAACTACACAACATAAAATTACCACTACATTATAAACTTGAAAGTTTTGATGTCACTAGTATGGTTTGTAAAATATCTCAAGAATGTATGTGTTTATTAAGTAATTTTTTATTTAATAATAATGTTGAATTAGGTACAATAATAGAGTTAATTCAATTATTTGAGCTCTGCGTTAATCAAAATTATTTCGCTTTCAATAATAAGGTTTATTTACAAAAAAGTGGTTTACCTAACATCCTAACATAAATGTACACTAGAGAAAGAACAAAATATAGCCATTAATTTGCCACATTTAAACATGAAAATTAATACACAGAACAAGTTTTAGTTCTTCATTACAATTCCAAACTCTTAATACATAAGTAAACTGCATATAGATCATTAGTATATAGAGAAATATTCATTATATATCAAATAACATATATTGGTCATAAACGGAGATAAACTATTGCCCATTGTCGTACCATGCTTTTTTTCTAAAGTGATTACTTCAACTAGGAAGGTATAGAAAGCAAAAGAGTTGTGGATGACACTCTTAAGCCTCGTTATCAAGACGCGTGGCTTGCCGAGTCATGAGATGACCTTGATTTTTCAACGGACGGTGAGTCGTCTCTGTATCTGAGAACCCACTATTCTCATGGTGCGGGGCGGCGTGTGGTAAAGACGACCTACGGACGGGTCGTGGGCAAGGTGTAGCCAATTGTGTGAGATTGAGCTGGTGTTGTGAGGTTAAAATAAAAATGATTTGCGATGATAGTGACAAACTAATTGCTGTAGCGTACTATGTTTATTAGGGCCTACGGCCTAAACTCGAAAACACCACAGTATTTCACTACAATCAAGAACAACTGAACCTGAGCTCGGTTCGGTAAACTGGCAGGCCGTGAGAACAGAACGCTAGCCGAGTCGAGGCTCGCATCTTCACGACCACGCGCCTTTGATCTTTTAGAGTTTAGCGACAACGGGCGGGAACGGCTCGGGGCCGTCCGTGTCTCGTACGCGCCTCCCCAAGCTATCTCGCCAATCCACGTACGGAGTGCTCTCACGACGCGTTCCTTTGCGACGAATCAGGCTCGACAAGCCACGCGTCGTGAGAACGAGGCTTTAGATTTCCAGCAACGATATCCAATTCAGGACTAACTGGAATGTATTGCTTACCTGAGATCACGATATAGGATAGAAAGATAGAACGACTACTCGCTTGAAAGCGGCAACTGAGCAGCCATCGTCGTGTGCGAGAGAGACGGGTACATATGAGTTCAAAACCATTTTTCCGCAATAGTTTTGGTATTTTATGTCGCTACGAGATCATCGTTAGTTTGAAATAATGTAATGGAAGATGAAATAATTTGTATTATAATAAATGGAAACTAGCTAATAATCACATTATAATTTACCAGTTAACGGTTTTACAATCGTGATTCTTTCTTCTTTTGTGAACGACTGTTTTTTCTTAGTTTATCTTCCTGCTTATTGTTAGTATTGTTTAATTCGCATTACAACGTAAAAATATATAGTTTTATAAATTAAATTCTCGCGATGTATATAACAAGAACAGAAACCATACATAGAGATTTAAAAATTATCATAACAATCCTAAAACCGCTCATCTTTCATGAAACAGACTTTACACCTATATGTTACGGACAATACAAGAAATGTAGACAAATCTAGTTTTGTCTAAACAAATTTAGAAATGACTAAGTTTTTAGACAATTCGCAATTTGTCTAGACAAGACACGAAATCACAGTCCGATTCGCCTTTAGATTAAATAAACAAAACTACTGTTACCTAAAAAATGCATCATAATCTAGTTTAGATTAGATAAACAAAACTACTGTAACCTAACAGAATTAGATTAGGTGTGCGCGCGCGTACGTCATACTCTAGTTTAGACAAAACTACTGTAACCTAAAAAAATTGCAACAGCCGAGAATCGAACCCGCACCAATTGTGTGACAAACGACTACTACCACTAGACCAAAACTACTCTACCATTTTGACATTGAAAAGCGTTATTTAAGGATATGTGCATGTAATACACATATACTTAATACTAGTATTAAGTATATGGTAATACATACATAGCGTGCGCAGGTTTTAAGTGCATGCACAGATCAAGGAACGAGTTCCCTCTTTAGCCGTTCCTATCTAAATTCGTGCTTTGTCCGATGTTACGGACAATACAACAAATGTATACAAATCTCGTTTTGTCTAGACAAATTTAGAAATGACTAAGTTTTTAAACAATTCGCAATTTGTCTAGACAAGATACGAAATTACCATCCAATTCGCCTTTTGGCTGGAATTAACAGACATTTCTAGATTTGTCTAAACAAAACGGGATTTGTCTAAACTCGTGCCTAACCCGTTTCGAAACACAACACAACATTTTCGACCTATTTTAACCAGCCGAAATTAAAACGATTGTAAAACTTAAGATTTCCGAGAGTAAATTGCAAATTGGAACACGATAGAGGGGAACTACCGGCAGTCAGCAACCGCAACCAAGAGTCAAACTTTATTGTTTCAAATTTGTGTGAATTACAATTAAAAACATTGAACTTACAGAAGATTAAATTTCCGAGCGTTTCAATAGGTCAAACTTTAGTTTATTTAGAAGATGTTTTAAAGCAAATAAGCGGGATAGGTCGAGAATTTCTAAAATTAATTGTAAAAATTGTGAACAAATATATGTAAAGCAAACTAAACGAACTAGGAAAATTCCCTTTGACTCATATCAAACACAAACGATAAAAATGATAAAAATCATATAGTAAATAAGGTATCTTTAATGAAACATGTTAGCAATAAGTACGAACTTGATTGCTATGACAGTTTAGAATATTCAAAAACAAACAAACTCTAATGAATAATGACGATCAAAGACCTTTAATGATTTGTTACCATACCTACTTGTTTGTTATTTTACTTATGTATTGAAATGCGTTGTGAAATCAATATTTATATAAAACATTGTGGAGTTACGTATATTTGAAACATAAGTATTATTAATTATGGAATTCCACGATGTAAGGTTAACGAACACAGGGTGTTTCTAAAATACACGACAAAAACTTGTGAACGCACACTTGAGGTGAAAATAAGAAAAAAAGTTCCTGTAAACACGGGTCAGAAAACGTTTCTTCAGAGAACTAGAGCCCTTTGAAGATTATTTTCAAAAACTTTTTTTGGTTTATAGCTCCGGAACAGTTACAGCGATCGCAACCAATTTTGAGCCATACGTTTCTGTCAGTAAAGGCAATTATTTGCGATCACTGAGCAAAGTTAACTTTAGCCAGGAAACTACGTACCAGGGGGGTAATTGGGTAAATTTGGCCCCATTTTTCTAACACTTCAATTTTTTGCTATTTTGACACCATACTGTGATTCAACGATACCTATTACATAAAAATGGTGCTCTTAGTAAGGGTCACTAAGTATCACCGTTTCCTCAGAAATGGGCAAAAAACAAATTAAGACAAATGGGTTCAAGTCTAAGACAAAATGGAACAAACATTTTGAAACGCACCTCTTAAGTAAAAATTAAAAAAATCCCATGATCATACTTTTTTTACAATAATAAATTAAATTCATCAAAAGTTATTTTTTGTTGTAACAAGTAAACAGTAATCAGTAAAATTGTTATGATTTATAAAAAATGTTCGAAATGATCACCGCCCATTGCAACACATATTTTGACTCGTCTCACCACCAAATGTCTAACCTGAAGGAAGATACCAGGTGCGTTTCTAATTTGCTCACAGCCCATAATAATTATTTGTCTTAATTCGTCCACGTCTTTCATAAATGATCATTTTTAAATATCCCCACAGGTTCAGGATTCAAATTTGGTGTCTTTGCTGGCCATGACTGAGGTCTACCTCGTCTAATCCATTTTTGACCAAATCTGTGATTACGGTAATTTTACATCAAATCTGAAATGTGGGTGAGCCCCATCATGCATTAGTCACAAGTTATTTCTTAGCACAAGAGGGGAGGGGGGCAATTCTAGTAACCATTTTAAAGAAACTGAAGATAGATTTCCCCATTTAACTTTGGTGGTAGAAAAAATAGTGCTATTAAATAATCGTTTACAATATAAATTTAAATGAAATTGTTGTTGATGGCGAGACTTAAGAAAAGTATGGGGATTTTCGTCAATCCAAATATGTGCATTATGAAAATTTGCAATGCCGTCTCTTCTAAAACCTGCCTTATCGGTAAACAAGACTAAATTTTTGAACTGATGATTTTACCGACATTTTTGAATAAACCATTGGGAAAAATCGAGCCGAGGTAGATAATCCGTAAGCGGCGTTGAACGTGGTAAGGCTTCTACAACTGTTCGTGAAATACTCGCCATACTGTTGAATTTGACGAGTCCAAATGATTTGCAATTTCTCTACTGCATGTAAAACAGCTTCTGTCGTATTGGTGTGTTCTTGGCGTTCATGATCTTCCCCGGTTAACAACGAATATGTTAAATCAATCTATCAAAATGAATAAAGAGAAGCAAATAATATACATACTCTAACTTAAAAAATACCTATTTCCCGCAACCTACGATTAATACTTTCAAAAGTTTTCCTATCAGGGACGTAGCGATTTGGAAAGGCATCTTGAAACAATCTCCGTACTTCAAGGGCATTGCCAAAAGATCGACAATACAGAATGTGCATATCGGCCGTCTCCTCATTCGTGTAACGACTCATTATTAACCGTAAAGTAACTGTCTATACTATCCCTTATTCAAATTGCAACTGACTTAGCTAAACTGACAGTTGCTTGCTCTTAGACTTGAACTCATTGTTTACCACGTCTTAATTCATTTTTTGGCATTTCTGAAGAAATGGTGATATTAGTGACACTAAGAGTGCCTTTTTTATATAATAGGTATGGATGAATCATAACCTGGTGTCAAAATAGCAAAAATCGAAGTGTTACTAAAATAGGGCCAAATTTACGCAATTATCCCCTGGTACGCACGCTCATGGCTAAACTTAACTTTGCTCAGTAGTCTCAAATAATTGACAGAAATTTATGTCCGAAATTGGTTGCGATAACTGGAGCCGTTCCGGAGCTATAAACCGAAATCCAGTTTTTGAAATCAAATGGTTTTAAGCTCCCTAAAGAAGCGTTTTCGGACCCGTATTTACAGAAACTTTTATCTTATTTTCACGTAAGGTTGTAGTGTACCTAGTCTATAAATCAAATTTCTGGTCGGTAGCCCTAGGTTTTGTGCCACTCAGGGTTGGGGTTATACGACGCACTATTTTGTGAATAACTAACTAATATAAACTAGACCGGTTATAAACACTTTTAATATATGAATGGTTCCCAAAGCTGTTAGGAACGCCGCTGGCCCGTGCTCGTGTCGCCCTCTGTGGGCAACACTGCAAGTTAGGTTATTACACAAATGGTTTTAATGTACATGTGAAAATAATTCTTTAAACCCGTTAATTAAAACAACAGGTGTTCTGCGGGTGTGCCAGGATTTTGGTGATGTGATCTGGGAGTTATACCGGAGGTGGTAACAGGTGAGTGGGTTTGATACTATTCTAATTATGTAGGAAATTTACGTTATGATAAGGACCATGTGAGATTTGTAGTGGTTATATATATATAGTATAGTAATTGTGGGTGTATCAATTACGTGTACCTTATGGCATTTGAGTGTTCTGGACTGATATCGTAGGATATATACAGGGTAAAGTGAATATCGACTTTACCTACAATTATAATTACGTAGTTTTGGATTGAGAGGAGGTAATTAAGAATTAGAGAACACGTGAGGGTTCAATTAATTATGAGGACGATTGTCAGACGTTTCTGGAGTATATTATGGACAGAGATATAGTATTCTGAGCTTAACTTCCGGCAACGATTAAAAGGGTGGCTATGTTTCAGAGGGGGGGGGGGGCTGGTTTAAATAGAAGTAGTTAGATATTCGGGGCAGGACCTCCGTCGAAATAACTACGTCGTTTAGGACTAATTCAAAACCTGTCTCGGTGCAAATTACAGCAAAGATGATGGTTTGAATTATAATACTTTTCCCTTTTGTGAGGGTGATGATAGCGAAGTGTAGGGATGTTCTGGGGCATCACAATGTTTAGCTATTCGTGGCGTAGCCTACTGCAAACTAATTACCACGTACCCTAGGTACGTTTATGTACTCGGTGTTAATAGCAGCCCAGGGCGTTCCACACAAGCGTGACTACAAAAGGGTGGTTGTAATAATATTGGGTTAAAGGGTAGGAATGTAAGTGGTGGATGAATGAGGTGTGTAATAGGGGTGGTAGGTTTGACTATTTAATTAAGGATGCTAGTGATCAGGCATTTCTGGAGTGTATTATATAATTTGTATGTGTAAGTAAGTATGTCTGGTGTAAGATTGAATGGTATTGATCAGGTATGTGTGTGGTTTAAAATTGACAAATTTATGCAAGACAGGTCAGGTATTTATAAGGGAATTGTAGGGAGTGGGAACAGGAATAGACAACTGGTAACATTTATAAATAATGATAATGTAGTTATGAAAATAACGAGAAAATAAATGTTAAGGATTCGAAGGATCATTACAAGATATGTGCTCCTAAGTTTTGCCGTGTATTTTAGAGACACGCAGTATAAATTTAATTATTACTATTGTAAGTTTTAATCAAAAATCATGCAGTAGATAGGGTCTATTTAATTAAACATTAGTAATAAGTACGAACTTGATTGCTATAAAAGTTTAGAGATCTTCAAAAACAAACAAATTTAAATGAATAAGGGCGTCTAGGGTATATATATATATATATATATATATATATATATATATATATATATGTATGTATATATAACGTTCACCAGGTAAGTAACGAAGTGCTGATGGTACATTAGAAACTTTTAGTTCGTCCCAGTCGACCGTTGATGACAATAGTTTAGCTATTGAAACGCGTTAGGTATTTTTTAATTTTTATGTAGTACGGGTGCATTTCATTGTTATTAAATTTTTACATTTTAATAAAAACGAAATCCAGTTTGCTGTTTTATCTATAATTATTTATTATTTTATATACCTATATATTTTCTCTTAACAATGATGTATTGAAACGCGTTGAAAAATAAATATTTATACAGGGTGGGTGCAGATATCGTCACTTTAGTACCAAAATAGAGTTAACTTTGGAACCACGATGCGAGCGTTGTCACCACGATTTTGTAAATCTGTTTATATTACCGACTATTAATAATAGTCTACTAACAAACAAACTGGGAAATTTTTCGAAAACGTGTAAAAATATACAGAATTATTAACTTACGCAAAATATAACTTCTCACATTTTTCAAATGCAACACCCTGTATATTTTTTCACATTTCTATTCCCCGTGAAAAGTAGATACTAATTGATAATAGGTTTCATAGCCATAAGACGGACCATTCTTGTGATATTGACGCTTTATTTGCAAATATTGACATACAGAAGAACAAGTAAAACAAAATCCAGAGCAAATAAGAAAATACGAATGGTAAATAAATTATTTAACTGATAGGAAAACTTAATTAACAACTAAATAATAAAATAATTCTCTACACCTACAAAATAAGTTGAACAAGTAAACATAAACGAATAAAACCATAAATTTAAATTAAACGTTCAAAATGATGACCACGCCTAGCTAAACACTTTACAATTCGCTCGGTAAACGAAAGATTCACTCGGAACAACATTAGACGCGAAATGGATTGAAACGCAGCTCTAATTCCATTTTTCATATCTTCGGTTGTGGAGGGAGGATGTTGGTCAACTTTTTCTTTAGCGTAGCTGCAATGGAAGAAATCAAGGGACATACGGTCCAGTGATCTGACTGGCCAGTTTTGCACACCACCTCGTCCTATCCACCTCATCGGATAATTTCTATCGAGATATTTCCTAACGTTGATTGCACAGTGTGGGGGGGCGCTATCCAGTTGAAACCATATCGTACGAATATTATCTACCTCGATATTTTCCATAAGCTCGGGTAAATCATTTTCCAAAAACTGTAAATGTCTTTCTCCAGTAAGACTCCCATCAAACAAAAAAGGACCAACCACATTAAAATTCAATATACCACCCCACACATTAACTGACCACCGATGCTGGCGATTAACAACTCTTAAGATGTGTGGATTAGTATCTGAATAGTGATGATAGTTATGTGTATTAATATTTCCATTATCGTAAATAGAATGTTATTAACAAAATTGGTTTCTTCATTGACTTTAGTAGTTACCCATTGGCATAAAGAGTCACGATTTTGAAAATCTATTTCACTTAAAGCTTTATGTTGCTCGATCTGCTTGGAATAACACACACTTTCAGAATTTATAAATCCCTCAGCTACATTCATTAACGATTATTTCCGCGGCTGTCTTCTCTCTGGATATCGTTCATAGTACAAACGGGTAGCCAGCAAAGTATTTCTTTGAGCTTCGCCGTAAATAAAGATCATACCGACCATTTCTTCTTTAGAAAAATTCATTTTATACAAAAATTGGCAAAACGACAATCCAAAAACGCACAAACTAATGGAACAATATTTTAATGATTATACAAACGTCAAAACAATAGATTCAGTTGTTCCTCTTTATTATGAGCGGCCAGCCTACCTGATTTGTATTGTTGAATTCTATTGTCATAGTAAATTTGTATTTTAGAATATTTTTATGTAAAAGCGTCAATATCTCCAAAAGGGTCCGTCTTATGGCTATGAAACCTACTATCAATTAGTATCTACCTTTCACGGGGAATCAAAATGTGAAAAAATATATATTGGTCTGTTAGTCGACTATTATTAATAGTTGGTGGTATAAACAGATTTACAAAATCGTGGTGAAAACGCTAGCATCGTGGTTCCAAAGTTTAACTCTATTTTGGTACTAAAGTGACGATATCTGCAGAACGGTTAGTGATACAGATACAAAGTTCTATACTTTTATTCTAAATGTAACAGTGAATTCAAAAATGTAAAAATATAAAAGGTGTTCCATTTAAAAAAACAGGTTTCGGTTGGCATATTTTTGTCAATCACCCTGTATATACCTAAATATTTTTATAAGGTATAATATTGGTCCAATGATCGTGTATTACCACACCAAAATTGGTTTTGATATCTGTAATAGTTAAGGAGCAATCATCCTCCGTCCACGCAGTAGACACCCACTCTGTATATTTGAAATATTAGTGTTATTAATTATGGAATTCCACGAAAAATTAAAGAATATAAATTTAATTATTATTGTCAATTTTAATCAAAGATAGTTTCCTCTTGTATTTTTCATAAAACTGCAAACTGCTGCTTTCTATTATTTTTGATTTAGTAAATTAATGTTAATTAAAATAGATTGCTGCTTTTAGTTCTGTTTTTGTTGCATTTAATCACTTGGAACTACAAAAATTTTAATCACAAGGGAGTAAAAATGGCAGTTTAATGCCTAGTATGAAGGAGTAAAGTATACGTTTTAATCACTGCGATGCAGAAAACAGTTTTAGCAACAAGATTAAGGTAGGTACGTAACATTAAGGTTAGATAAATTAATGGTTGAATACATGAAAGTTTACAATAATAATTAATCAAATCAAAAACAAAATATCGAGCCTCTTCATAATCAATTCTTTTCTAAACAGTGACTAAGGTGTCAGTCCCCTACACATATCAAGGCCAAACATATGGATAACGAGCTGTCTCGCTAATTGAAAATATGACACGTTAGTCTCTTTCCCACACATATACGAGTTCATGTCTGAGTCTGACTAAAGAAGGTTATTTATACGAGAAGTAATATTTAAATGAAGAGTTCGGAAACGAAAACTAGAAAAATGCTAATTATTCCGTAATGTACACAAACTTGCCAAATGACTAAAAAGAAAAAGCGAAGTCATCAAAAGCATAGTTAAGCTAGAAATAGAAAAACATTACGTAGTATTTGTTATTACTGTTACGTACAATACACACTGCTGTCATTCACCTAAGACTACCAAGAAATGTTCGAGTTTATTACAAGAGAATATTACAGACATTTTTATGTTATGGTCAGCAGTAACTCAGCTAGAACATGACCTTTTTTTTTCTGGCCAAAATCCTAGCTTTATCCTTTATACAATATCGTCAGACTAAAGAACTATTCAATTATCTTAAGTTAATTAGTGAAACAAATATTTCAACTTGAAACATTTCCTTCATTCGGATGTTCCCAGATTGATTTGGCCGGCATCCCTCTTTAATAAATTACATCCCGCGTTAATTACTTAATCAGTCACTATTACTATTTGTATCTATCAATCGATGCACATTTCGCGCATGATCACAAATTAAGAAACAATTTCCAACGTTCCAAATTAATTTCCGTTAATTCTGTCACTTTGTTTTAATCAAACGTCCTGATTCAATTTAAAAGAAAAAAATCTTAAAATTAATTATTTAAGTAGGTGATAAATATACACCGCGTTCATAATAATGGACTGAAACTGACAGTTTTAATTTTGAACAAAAAATAGAAAAATCTTGTTTATTTTTTAATATATCAATTAAGTAACAAAGCACGTGTTAATTTTTTTAAGCAGATGGTGATGTGAAAATGTTTCAATTAGAAAATACATTTGGCACATTTGATAACTTTTTTTCTTTAAATTGCAATTAACGACATATTTATTGCATGTGTCTGTCTGCAGAGAACATAACTTATTCAGATTTTAAATTTTTTCGTGTTTCTTTTTGACCGGAATGCAAACGGTTTTTGTCATCAAAAATGCATTTCCGTTCGAAACATGAATATAAGAAACTGTTGCGTATGTATTTTTGTTATTCTAATAAAAATTAAGGAGTTTTAA
Organism: Vesta saturnalis; assembly: GCA_036346205.1. Lineage (NCBI taxonomy): Eukaryota > Metazoa > Arthropoda > Insecta > Coleoptera > Lampyridae > Vesta > Vesta saturnalis. The sequence goes on from JARFJB010002450.1 coordinate 6,378,535, forward strand.
TAGAAAAATATGCCCTGTACTATAAAGGAGATAAATTAAGATTTTCTCACACTTATAAGAAAACATTATATTATTTGATTAACGTTATGCAATGATAATGTATGAATGACGTGGCGTTCTTTTGCATTATTAAAAGAAATGTCCTGCAATTTCTCGTTTGAAAAAGCTGGAACACTGGGACTGCGGCAGGATCTGTAACAAACAAAATACGCACCGAACAAGTTTTAATAGCTCAGCTATCATCATCAGCAGCCGACTGGAACGAACTAAAGAAATTTCAAATATATATATATATATATATATATATATATATATATATATATATATATATATATATATATATATATATATATATATATATATATATATATATATATATATATATATATATATATAATATACAACGTGTCCCAGATAACATTTCCAGCATGAGGATCTCGCTTATTATAAAAGATACAGATTTGGTTAAATTACATGAATTACTCCTAAGGATTAGTGAAATTATAGGACACTTTCCAATTTCCAAATTTCCATGTATTTTAAGACTTATGGCAAGAAAAAGAAAAATGTCAAATTTCTTTTCTCGCAATATCTTTTTGTTATATTAGACATATAAACTTTATTTGCACTTTCTTAAGATATTTTTATGCAGAATTTAAATATCAATTTGGATTTTTTGCACTTTCTATTTTTAATTTCAACCCCTAAATTAAATTTTTCTTATGGAACGACAAGTCGGTTTTGAAATAATTGATCGTGTTTTTTATCCTCTTTACAATGATATAGCACATGTACTATCTATTTTAAAACAACAAAGGAAATTTAAAAAAGTATTTTATTAAAGACTAACAATAAGTAGGCCGTGAAACATGAGAAAACGACAAATAATAGATAACAACAAGAGTTAAGCAGGTAATAGTATTGGAGATAATTATCAAATTATAAAAGATGTTCAAACAATTGACCATTCCGTTCTAAACATAATTGTGCCCTGCGTAGTGTCGACGTAATTGCTCTGCGTAGTTTTTGGCGTTTAATGCTACCAAATGTTGCAAGAACAGCTTCACGAACATCTTCGGCATTCTCAAATGTTTGCACGTACACTCGATTTTTACGTAGCCCCAAAGGAAAAAGTCAAGGGCGTTAAGTCTGGAGATCTGGGTAGCCATAAAATCGGCCCTCGATTACCAATCCATGAATTTGGAAACCGATTATTAAGATATTCGCTGATGATGTTTGAATTGTGGGGTGGGGCGCCATCTTGTTGGAAGCAGATATTAATATTCTCAATCAGTGATAAATCATCAAGTATATTTTCTAAATCAGTTTGTAGTAATTTCAAATACCTTTCACTATTTAATGTTTCGTTAAAAAATATGGGCCCAATAAGTTTAGGGCCTAAAATGCCACACCAGACGTTAAAACCAAATCTCACTTGATGCCGACTTTCCTTAACAACGTGAGGATTTTCACGGTCCCAAAAGTGAACATTGTGTCGATTGAAAAGGCCATTATTTGTAAATCTGCTTTCGTCAGACCACAAAATCGTAGCTGGAAAATTATCGTTATTCTCACATTGATTAACATACCATTGGCAAAATTGTAATCTTCTCCCCTGATCTCCATCTCTAAGTCCCTGCAGAATGGTGTACTTATACGGGATGACACCTGTGACGTTTTAAAATTCTTTGTGATGTAGTTTTCGAAATACCAGTGTTATGTTCAATTTCTCTAACAGATGTTGAAAGATTTTCAATAACTGATTGTAATACATTTAGTTCTGCATCTTCATTCCGTAATTTCGGATTTATTGTAGGTTTTGAAAATGAACCATATTCTTTTAAATTAATTACCAAATTTCTGTACCTACGAGCACTGGGCTGCCTTCTTTCAGGATACAGCCTCAAGTACATCCGTTCAGCTTCTAAACTGTTTTTATGAGACAAGATGTAAAAACTTAACATATCAAACTTTTAAGTATTAGTAAATAAAGCCATGTTTGACACAAAAATATTCTGGAACGAATAATTTTTAAGTGGCATTAAATTCGATTGTGTTTTTATGTTTCACGCCCTGCTTATTGTTAGAGTCTTTAATAAAGTACATTTTTTAAATTTTCTTTGTTGTTTTTAAAGAGGATAAAAAATATGATCAATTATTTCAAAGCCGACTTGTCGTTCCATAAGAAAAATTTAATTTAGGGGTTGAAACGAAAAATAGAAAGTGCAAAAAAAATCCAAATTGATATTTAAATTCTGCATAAAAATATCTTAAGAAAGTGCAAATAAAATTTATATGTCTAATATAACAAAATATTACAAGAAAAAGAAATTTGACATTTTCTTTTTCTTGCCATAAGTCTTAAAATACATGGAAATTTGGAAATTGGAGAGTGTCCTATAATGTCACTAATCCTTAGGAGTAATTCATCTAATTTAACCAAATCTGTATCTTTTATAATAAACGAGATCCCCATGCTGGAAATGTTATCTGGGACACGTTGTATAGGGCTTTTCACGATGAGCGTTAATTAGACGTTTCTGGCAAACCAGACAACGGATCAACCTGAAAATTTGACAGTATCCATAAATTAATATGATCTACACGCTTAAAATATTTTAGATGATGCGGCGTTGCCGCTTCTATTATAAAGTAGCGACTACTTTGATTTTTCAAATGGAATACCCTGTATATAATATCACATTATTTACTTACTTTACTAGAAAGAGAATTGGAAGAACAAAGTATAAATTTAAATTATAAAATTAAAATTAAACTGGATGTACTAAAGCATACTACTATTGGACATAAAGAGAGAATTGTAATTTGTGTATAAAAATGTTACCTATTTTTTGTGTAAAAAATAAAGTGTTTATTTGATTTTATTTAAATTATATTGGAGAAATAGGTGTAAGTACTCAACAATGTTCGGATAGGATCGGTTATCTTCGGGTGTCGAAGAGTTGGGTCGCACTAACTATAGTACGGTTAATGCGAATCGTACCTATATGAAAACATTGCATCGCAAAATTTTACCTGTGTATATAGTCTCCAGCGAGTAAGCATTATTATAATAATGTATTCTCCTATTTATGAACCAACATCAGAGGACATTAGAGATTTCAGGATTTGTTAGTAAACTACTACAATATAACGGTTCAAGCTGATGATATGAAAACAATGAAGTGGGTGAGGTGAATGTATCTCACACTCATGATGATAATGATGATTCACAGAAGAAGAAGACTGATGAGAGAGAGAAAGGACGAATCTCATGATCATGACGATAGTGACGAATTACAGTCGTAAAAGGAGAAGACTGATAAGAATGTAATTAAATTAAATAAATAAATGATGTATTGTTTAAATATATTTTTTAAACGTTAGTTTTCTTTCAATTTTTTATTAATAATCTTGTTTTCGGAATGGACTTTCGGGTTTGTTTATAATTTGTATATTTAAGAGGCCAGTTTCTATCAGTCTTATTGGATTTAACAAACACAAAAACAAAAGCGTTGGAACTTAAACGTGGCTTTAGTCTCTCCCATCTCCGCGTTTCTCTTGTCACTTTCGTCTCTCACGTCTATCGTGTCCGGTTGGCTGGAAGTTTGAGCTTGTTTGTGGCGCCATCTAGTGATGTATGAGCTAACAGACGTTTTTTCTGTAACAGAGATTGATCATAGTTCCACGTAGCTGTATATTTTCAAAACTACATACAGTTCCTAGGAACTTGCGCTTATTCAACGAGTGTTTAAATTGCATGTTAACAAATAACATTCTAATGTATACCAACCAGCTCTTAATTACACATTTATTTTAAAGTAATGAGCTGAATTATATTTGTTATTGCAATGCATACTGTACATAAATGGTTGAGCATTTTCAATAACGACTAGGACGTTCGGTCTTGTTTTATAAAAATCTAAGGTTTTTTAAAAAGACACAACCTTTTTTGATAGAAGTCATTTTCAGATACATCTTGAATTTATTTATTTCGCTATTTAAATAGATATAATTAAAGACTTCTTATGTATCTGGTTTGATTGATTGTTTTGAAGGTCGTTTCCTCAAAACAAGATTATATTTACCAAAATTGAAAATGCAATGGTAAATTTTAGGCATCCCTTTTTATATTAAAATGATCACTAACAGAGATGTGATAATTTTAATAACAATCATGGTAATAAAATTTAAAAACTCAAAAAAATAATATGGGAAAATACATGGTCAATTTAAAACCGTATGTTGCACACATTCCAACTCTTAATGTGGTTTTTTTATAAAAAAAAACAATTTGTGTGCCCGCATGTACAATATGAATATTTTTCAAACCGATTTGTTATTAATTATTTTAAGAGAAAGGTAAATACGAGTTGCAGTAAGTGTGATAAAGATAATAAGGTTGTTTGTATATTTACACTCTAAAAATTAATTATGGGAAATCAATAGCTAGTTTTTACATCAACGTAGAAAGTGGTTTTTTTAGTTTGATTAGACAAGCAACACAAAGCAGTGACTATCACTCGTGAAGCAGTGCTTCAAAAACGTTCTTTAAGTGCAGAATTGGTAAGTGTGCTGTTAACCCTTTATTTATTTAAAAATTTTTAATTACAGTTATAAAACACATCTAAGCTATACGTAACAAGTTTCTTTAAAAAAATATTTCAGTTCAACGTATGGTACAGCTGAAGGAAAAAAAACACTTCTAAAGGTAAGCGTATCATTTTTAATATGTTTTTTACCTGATATTGCCAACAAAAATGTCGATAAAGATTTTTAAAATGTATTTTTACTCTTATAGGATGACGTCATAAGATCAACTCTCAAATAGCTGGTTTCGTGGATTTTAAACTTGTAGTTATTGTTAATTTGCGTATAATAATAAACCATTAAAACCTTTTGCCTTTTATTTCCATTATATCAGGTTGATATTCTTAAAAACATATGAATTTAATTTAACTCTATGCTATATATAAGTAATTATTACTTTCCAGTCTTTTTAATGGGTTTTTACAACTGTTAATGAACTCGTTACAATGAAACAATTTTGTGTGTATGTATGTAATTGAACATGCAAATAAATCAGATATAATGTTCCGAATGCCTATACATAAAGCATCATTGCATTAGGGTAGAAATTATTTATTATTTCACGTCATATTTAATTAGACTTTAATGTATTCAGTTTGAACTGTAATCTGGTTTCCGCAAACTCTAAGACATAATTTCGGTTGATTTATTGAGATTGATCTGGTGATCGAGCGTGATTTGTTTTAGATTGATTTTTTTGTGTGTGAGAAAGAGCCGAAAGAGAGAGGGTGAGAGAGAAACAAGATAGAGCAAGAGAGACGTGTGAATCATCAACTTCTATTATAGAAAATGTTCATTACTTTATACGCCACTAGATGGCACTAAAATCAATTTTTACTCAAAGGGGCCAGGGCGCAGACCCTGATACAAGTCCTGTCTTACAAGAACGTCCTTATTAGAATACAATTTTGTATGACGGGACAAAGGCCTACAGTTGTAAGATTAAGTTAGAACCACATACAATTGCACCAAGGGGGCCACGATAGGGGCTAAGCTCTACACTTGTCTTATAAGGTTAGGTACCCATACCATCTCCGGCCTGGGGGGCCAAGGCCCGAGAACAAGTCGCGACGCCCTACACATGTCTTACGAGAACTTCCTTATTAGAAATACAACGTTTTCTCGTATAGGTAAAAGATCATCCAATAGCATATGATCATTTTAAAGCAATAGGATCGATAATTTTAATAATAATATCTTATTAATTATGCAATTTCCAACATTGTATGCCTGTGCGTTTACCTAACCTCCAGGGGCACTGCTCTTAATATAGTAAGAAGGACCTTAATTAGATGACCATAAAAAATAACCCTAAGACCAAAAGACCTAGGTCCAGGTCCAGCCCCATCACCAAGATTAGCTCCAGGTCCAGCACCAAGACCAACCCTCACGTAAGCAAGTACAGAAAGGGTCTAATTAGGGTTGACTCTCGACAAGAAACCATAGGGTAGAAAATGCGGTCTCACACGTGAGCGAGTAAAAATAATTAGGATTGAAAAAAACGCGTCCTACATATGGGTGTGTAAAAAATAATTAAGGATAAAAAAAGGGTTGAAAATACGGTCTCACACGTGGGTGTGTAAAAATTAGGGATGAAAAAGTCCTCCGGAAAGAAACCATAAAAAATAAGGGTGGAAAATATGGTCTCCCACGTGGGCATATAAAAAAAGTGAAAGGTGGGTTTTCCCCAGAAAATCCAAGATGGCGGCGCAAGTGTCTGTCTACTACTAGTGAGTTTTTTTAAGCATTGGCTTCTCGGAAACTACAAGAGATAGAGATTCGGTTAAATGGCGAAAGAGTTGCAGTTTTATGAACCTAAATTAACGACACTTTCATTTGTTGGAAAAAGTTAGATATTTCAAAAAAACTAAAATTTGGATTTTATTTAATTCTAAGTAACTCTGTTATTATCGATTTGAGAGGAAAAAATGGTAGTGTTTTTTATTCCTTATCTACTCGCGTCGCCACTTTGGTTCTATCTCTTGTTATTCCAAAGTTATGATATAAACTTTTGTTTGTTTTTTTAATGGAAGGTATAGTAGAGCTGTGCCCTTATCAGCTACGCGTTTTTTTAAGCTTTGTAATGCTATCAGACATGATGTATTTATTTTTAAAAATAACAAAGTTATAACGATTTTATTATTGATTTATAGTTGGCCATGGAAGAAATTAATTAATTATTATGGCTTTTGGCAGTTTTACACCTTTGCCATAATAAATACAGTTTTTTTTTTCATTTCAAACTTTGATGAGCGAAAACAAGTTTAGTGTTTTTTATTTTAAATGTTGTAGAATCGTTATTATTAGGAATACAACAAAATGACACGAATAAAAATTTTAGACATTTTTAATGCGTAACATGTTGTACATACTAATTTCCTGCTCGCTTGAGTTAGAACAAATTTAGATTTTTTTAAGTAGCAGTAAATAGTTGGCTTTGTCATTTTTAAAAAGAACAAGTTTTTCTCTTTATAACGATATAGGACTATTATATTACTGAGAGTAGCAAAAACAGAATGTACCATGGAAAAACATTTTTATCCGGTTAAGTTAATTACTCAGTTTCACATTTCACCTAAAAATTAGGGCCTCAAATAGAACAAGAACGCAAAGAAACTAGGAATTATTAAATTTAAATTTCGACTTGTTGTAAATTTGATTGTGGGGCGAAGCGCCGTCGTGTTGAAGCCAGCGTAAATTAGGTCTCGTTTCCAAATCTAAGATATCCAACATATCTTCATTTTGTAGAAACTCAAGAAAACGCTGGCCTGTCAAATTTTCATCGTAAAGTCCAAGAATTCACGATCCAATAATTCCGCACCAAACATTGAATCCAAATTTTCTTTGAGGGCGTCTTTCACGAAGTATCCTAGGATTCTCCTGCATCTACAAATGTTCATTGCGCTTATTTAACATACCGCTGTTAGTAAATTTGGTTTCAATAGTCCACAAAATTTGATTTTGAAACTCTGCAACCTGTTGAATCATATTAATGTACCAGTTACTAAACGCAATTCTTCTAGTGCGTCAAAGGTCTAATATAGGTATCATTACTACTACTTTAGACAACACACTTGGTAATTATGCAGTCAAGGGTTAACCTACAAAATAATCAAACTTTAATTTTATCGTACAGGGTGTTTTTTACGATGCAATTAATTTGGAGATTTTTAAAGAGCGTTTACTCATTTTTTTCAAATAAAACATCCTGTATCTTATTGAATTTTTGGAATAACTCAATAATTACGGTCCATTTTTGTCAATAATGTATACATAAAGTCAATAATTTAAGTGTAAAGTATGTACTTAATACTTTCAAAGAACACGCGACTTTTCAAGATCATCTTAATTCCTTTCGTTTCGTTAGAAATGTTGAAGCTAGATTGAAGGAGACGTTAAGTAGTTCATATTTTGTGCCTACATGCAAATATGTACAAGTGGCAACATCGGTAAAATTGTCTCTCCCACACTCATATAAAGCTTATTGGGTTTCTTTCTAGTTTATTATAAGTCAGACCTGCAATCAGGTTTTTCCATACCTATAAATATATATATATATATATATATATATATATATATATATATATATATGTGCTGACCCTACAAAATAATAAAACTTTAATTTTATCGTACAGGGTGTTTTTTACGATGCAATTAATTTGGAGATTTCAAGGAGCGTTTACTCATTTTTTTTCAAATAAAACATCCTGTATTTTATTGAATTTTTGGAATAACTCAATAATTACGCTCCATTTTTGTCAATAATGTATACCTAAAGTCCATAATTTCAGAGATATTCTTACTTTTTCATTACAAACCGATAAATTATTTGTTTCCCCTTCGAATTCCTCATTAAAAAAACCGTCGTACTTCTATAGCAGAATGTACTAGAGCACCGTCGTGTTGGATCCACATATTTTCCCTTAGAGTTGGAGGAACATTTTGCAGAAGCTAAGGTAAGTCATATTGACGGAAAAACAAATATTGTTCACCATTTAGATGCACATGAAAGAAATGTGGTCCAATTATAAAGTAGTCCATGATAGCACCCCAAATATTTACAGTCTCTGCTTATCATCCGCCCTCACAATGGGTTTTCTGTTGTATATTGATGAAGATTACGACAGTTTGAACTACCGCTTTTAATAAAGGTCGATTCGTCAGTAAATAATTCTTTCAGAAAGAAGTAAGGTGATATCTTTTGCATTTCCAACCCCCACTCGCAAAATGTTTTTCTAGTCTCTAAACCAGGCCCCAACAGTTCTTAATGAAAGGATATAATGAAGTCATGATATTTTTTATTTTTTAAAATCTTGCTAATAATAGATCGTGGTACATTAGATTCTCTTGATATTTTAGTCGAACTAGTAGACGGCGCCACAATTACTGATAACAAAATATTTAATTTATCTACGCCACTAGTCCTCTTCCTGCTTTCAAATTTTCCATATCTCACATTTCTTGTTCTAATGAACCTTTCTTTGTCTTTCCAAACTTTTAACTGAAGATTGTCTTCTATCAGGATATCTTTGCGCATATATTCGCAGAGTTAACAAACAGTTTTGTTGAGCAGATCCCTTTACGAAAATCATGCCATCGAGCTCGTTTCTTTCAAGCTGCATATTGACTCACTAAAAACCGTATTGAGGATATGTGACACACAACAAACGAACAAAAAAACTACGTACCCATAAACCCGATCAGGAAAAAATATAATGGTAATATTAAAGGCAAAAATATTAAAAATCACTGATGTAACACCTAATTCGCAATCCCTTGGCTGCATAATTACCAAATATGTTGTCTAATCTAGTCGTAATACTGACGCATGTACTTAGTATGGTGAACCTTGTCACGACCATTTTCTTTTATAACTTAACAATGCATCCTCCAAAACCAAAAATTCAAAAAATACATAGGGTGTTCTCTTAAAAAAATATATTCTCGAAAGCGACCAGCTTCAATAGTTCACCCTGTATAAGTCAAATTATTTTCAAAATGTGCGTTTTTCATTACACAACCATTTTTTGTAAAATAACCTTCTCCGCTTTAAGTTAATATCTATATTAGACTTTGTATATATACAGGTATGGAAAAACAATATTGCGGGATCTGACTTATAATAAGCTAGAAAGAAACCCAGTAAGCATTATATGAGTGTGAGAGAGACAACTTTACCGATGTTGCCACTTGTACATATTTGCATGTAGGCACAAGATATGTACTACTTAAGTCTCCTTCAATTTAGCTTCAACATTTCTAACGAAACCAAAGCAATTAAAATGATGTCGAAAAGTCGCGAGTTCTTTAAAACTATTAAGTAAATACTTTACACTTAAACACTAAATGATAATACCTCAAACATCGAAGTTTATTGTAATTCCGAATTTATGATATGGTTCGATTACTACTCGTAAGAAGAATCAAGAAGAAACTTACGAGAGCTACAAACAAGAACATTAACATTTACATTTGTAGTGTAACTTAAGTTTAAGTTTTAAGTTTAGCATAATAATTCTTATTGAAAAACCAAAACTTTATAAGATTTTTGAAAAGACCTCCACCTTGCGCAAGGCAGTAACCCAATCTGTGATACAATTCATTTCGTGTGTTTTCTAATATTTCTTGGGTGATGCTGTTTAAATAGTCTGTAATTTTGACACGAAGTTCGTCCAAATTGTTAGCACGTTCATGCCTGTGCCCATAAATTTGCTGGGATACGTATCCTCAAACAAAAAAGTCGTTCGGCGCGATATCAGGGGAGGATATTTAATAGTACCTTTTTCACTAATAATACGGTTAGGGAACGTAGTTTCCAAAAACTGTTGAACTCTTATTGCAGTATGAGCAGGACATCCATCTTCTTGATACCAAATGTCATCAAAATTTATATTGAGGCGTTGAACAGCTGGAATTATCTGGTTTCTCAACAGTTCCAAATATTTGTCCGCATTCAAGTTTCCGTTGATAAAAAATGGACTAATTATGGAATTACCTAAAATTCCTACCCACACATTAACTTCTTGGAGGTATTGTGTCCGGTAAGGAATACTAATGTGTTTGTTTTCCCGAGAGCAACCAATAGCGACAGGCAAATTGTGATGGTCATGTAACTTAAAAGAACACTCGTCGGCAAACAAAATATTTTCAATAAATCTTTCGTTTTCATTAGCCCGATTAATCACATCTTCACAAAATTCCATACGCATTTGATGATCTTCTGGAAAAATTTCTTGTGTAGTTTGCAACTTATAGCAACGGTATTTATTCCAAGATATTGCGAACTGTTCTTGGTTCAATATTCATTTCTTCAGCAATGTTTGTACTATTGCACGGGAAATTAGTTACTGCTAAACTACACCCTGTAATTTCGTGCAGTTCGCGCTCTTCGTTTAAGTTACGGCCAGGATGCTCACCATCATTACCATCAATGCTACTGCATTTTTTACAATTATTTAAACATTCAAATCTTTCAAATTTACAAACAGTACGCATAATCGTACTTTCTAATGGAATTGGCCTGTTTTCAAAGGAAAAAGCAAACCTGACCATTATTTCTTGTGCAGTGCTTCCTGAACAATACCACTTAATAATCTGTATTTTTCTTCAGTGGAATACATGAGTATTGTGTCGGACTTGCAAAAACACTGATTTTCAATTCTCGTTCACAGTAGCAATTAAATGTGTCATTGATACTAGCATACTCAAAAGACGCATGTATGGCATCAGCGCTTTTAGTGTATTTTATCTCACTTAGCAAGTGAACTGATTGTACTGTCTTTGTTTTACTTATTATAAGTCAGACCCGCAATAATATTTTTCCATACCTATATATATATATATATATATATATATATATATATATATGATTTTATTAGCATTAAATTTAACTAGATTATTACTTCCCCATTCAATGATTGACGTTGACGTTGAATGTCTTCAGTGATTGAAATTGCCGTGTCAGCTTTAATGGCCTGATTTAAGATGGAAGGTAGAATTACCATTATGAGTGACTGAGATGAACTATAGTAAAGAATGCTGTCGTCAGCAAAGCAATACACCGGCTCACTCGCTGAAAAAATAAGATCATTTATGTATACTAGAAAATGTGTAGGCACTATAACTGAGCCCTGTGCATACCCACGTTAATGCCAACTTCTTCTGAAAAGAAGCAATCAACTACGACACGTACTCGTCATCAAGTGGAAACCCAGTTGATAATCGTATCAGTTAATCCAAATGACGTGAGTTTGGCAAGTTCACACTTATGCCAAGCTTGGTCAAATGGTTTCCAAATATCTAAAGCGAATACAATTGTTTCGCCAGATTGCTCTAATACATTGTTGCAAACTTGGGTCACATATCAAAGAAGATGCCTGTTGAACGACTCTGCCCAAAAGGGGTTTGTTAGTTTGAAGGGAAGAGAGCAGTTGCTGATTCATGGCTTTTTCCATGCTTTCACACAAAAGTGATGGCGGTGATGGTCAGTAGTTGTAGGGATCGGTCTTATGGCTTTTTCTGGGAATAGGTTGAACATTTGCATAATGAAGAAAATTCCCCAGAAAACATAGAGATCGAATGGAGCTTAGATAGGATCTTATTGAGATCAAGCCTACTGATAATCGATTTTAGGAGCTTGTACTGAAAATAAATTGGTTCCAGAGCGTACTAAGAAGAGTTAACTAGGGGCACATCTTTTCTAGAATCATTAAGACACGAGTTTGATGCAAATAAATCCACAGAAAGGTTTGGTTTGTATACAGATCCGTCAAAGGTTGTCATGTGGGGAAATGAAGATGTACCAAAGTTTTTAGTAATGGTCTTAGCTAAATACCAACATTTACGACTATCCAAACGAGATGTAGCAAGTTCATTGCATTTTTGTTGTTCAAACAACTTTTCAGTTTTAGTGATAACGCTTTTGTAGGTATCTCTAGCATGAACGTATTTTGCATGGCTGTCAGCATTTCATAAGATTTCTATTTAGTGTAAGATTTAATTTTCAAAGATACTGCATCTTCCTAAGCTTTATTAAACCAGTGTTGGGAATAACAGTGAATGAGGATGACTTCAGATACCGAAAGCGCAATGTCCGAAGATGAGGACGACTTAAAACAATATTCACGCCATTAAAAAGTGGCAAAAAAATCACGCAAATCGCTCCATTTAGTCGACAACACAAAGTTCTATCAGTGTTGCGAAGAATAGAGGAGTTAGAGATAGTAGAAGTTATTTCTATTAGGCAATGGTCAGATAGGCATGGTAGGGAAAGAACTGAAGTTTTATAAGCAAGTGGGTTTTGATGTAAAAAGATATGGAGTATGATTAAGGTTATTAGTGATTCTTGTAGGTTCAGAAATCATTTGTGTGAGATCGCATGAAATAGGCAGTGCTTCTGCACTTTGACCAGTCGGAATAGTAGCAGATGAAAATTGAATCCAATTAGAGTTATGAACATTGAAATCTCCTAGAATTAAGATATGGCAAGATGGAACCTCAGGCATTCAACTTTTAAATTAAGGTAATCGCAGAAGGCTTAAAAGATACTGTCATTAGAAGACCTATAAATGCAACAGAAGAATTTCGCAAATTTAGGACCAGAATGTTTAAACCAATCACATGGAATTTTTTTTATCTCCAAAGAAGAAATTCTCTTGCAAGTGGTGTTGTTCTTGAGATAGACACGAACTCTCCCTTTGTATCGAAAGTTAGAGTGAAGATTGCATTGGGGAAATTGCAAGTCGAATGAATCGCAGTTGGTGAACACTTTTCGAAAGACGTTGACGGGGACCTGGAATTGACGAAAATGATCTATGTGAAAATGCTGTCAATGGACAGAATGTGGATGTTATTGGACGATGCAGATGCTGTCCCAGGATTCGTAGCTGATGTGTCCATCAAATGCAGATTGTCAACTACATTTGAAGAGTTCTACATAAGAAGCTTTTATCTTCGTCTACAAGCCAATCTATAGCTGAACTTTGGTCTTACTCGACGGGCATGTATGGAGCAGCTGGAAGGAAGTAGACAATTTGCAACACGTTAGGGCCCACCAGCCATATGTCAGTTTTGCGGAATCCATTAACTGCAACCGACATTGTGGCTGCTTGAAAATAGGCATTTCCGAAGGGCTCAGCAACCTTGCAGTAGCTAACTGTCATACTAGGATGAGTTCTTACCCATTTTGTTTACCTCCTTATCATCATAAGTGGTTAATGATTTTATGAACGCCACATCAAAAAGTTGCAAAAGTTGCAAACAATGTCTGCAATAGGGTACGAGGTACAACACAACACGTTTATCCGTACATGATCTGTAAGTCTTATGCTTTTAACATGCGTTACATGCCCATCCAGTAGCATTAGTATTGGAATATCTTTTTTTGAACGCGACACACTTCAACAGTGACTAATTGCCCTCTTTATGCACAGATCCCACTTGTTTTCTCCCCTTGCTGGCTAAAATTTTGTCTAAAGACTTAGCAACCGTTGTTATGCCAATCTCGTTTACATTAAATACGCACTTTGTTCCTATTTTGTATTTATCTATACACTCCTCCAGTAAATCGACGAATTTTCCCACAGAAATACGGTTTAACTGTTGAGCTCGAGCAGCTGACGTAGATTCCGGCTTTCTTAGTGACACCGTAGGATTTCTTTAAATAATTCAAGCAATCCTCTCCAGCCATGCGCGATTCGTGATCAAAGTTGACACAATCCATTTTTTCGCTAGTTCAAAAGCTAAACTATGGTATCTTTTTTTTACTCTACCAAAGCACAGGTCGTAGGCTTAAATCCTACTCGAGTTAAACTTTTTATTTATGTATTTAATAAAATTAATAATATGGAATTCTTTAATTTATAGACGGAATAGCCGATATTTCATGCCTTTCAGGTATTCGGCAAGTTCATGCTCCTGTTCTGGGTTTGGAGCTACTTGGTTTTATTATTTCAGTGTAGATAGAGGAAATATCGTAAGAACCAACAGCTGCATCGCAGCTTAAATTTCCAGATTTTACATCTGTAATTCTTGAGACTATTCTTGTCGTGTTGTCTTTTTTACGAGAAAAACGAACCGTTTTGTAAATTTATAAATTGAATCTATGATTATCTGTTTATTAATTTATGAATTACATCTCGCTTATTCAAATAAAACACATTCTATGACGATAACAACTATAAAATTTGAAATTGTACATTTGAAATTCTTTATCAGTTGGCTAAACTCGGAAAGTGCAAGTTTTTGGAGGGAACCCCGAACCGCAATTTGTGATAACTTTTTTAAATGTAGCCGGAAATGCAGGCAACAAAATGGCGGATACAGATGGCTAAATGAGATCAGAATCAGGATGGCAAACATAAGCTGAAGGAAACAAGATGCTGTAAACAGAATGGCGAAAAAACTATGGTGGCAACAAGCTGATACGCTAGATGCTGGATGCTGGAACCATGATTCTGAAACCAGTTCAAGTACCAAGACGCTGAGCCATAGCGCAGTTGATGGACCCCAAAAGTGATTGCATGACTAGATATTGAATCAAGATTCCATAGCTAGATGCACAACTTCGCACCAAGATGCTGGAGCAAGCTAAAGATACTAAAATCAGATGCAGGACACACCGCTAAACCCAGATGCTTCCCCCAAGATGCTGTAACCCCTTTAAAATATACAAACCTCCAAAATGGTTCATTGACAGCTAGATGCAGCCCTCAGAAGAGGATAAATAAAAAAAAGAAAAAATCCAAGATAGCACCGAAAGTGTCCATGTTCTACTAATGATTATTTGCAAACAGAGATCATTTTATGAGATGGATTTTGTAATATGTCAAAGTCTCACCTAACACACTTCAATTTGACCCTGCTCTTCACTTTATCACATAAAGATTTTATAATAGTAACAAATATTGCAAAATTGTGACAAAAAAATTTGAATTATTTATAAAATACCCCAGCTTAATAAATATACATTCCACATCATTAAGAAATTCCAACATAAAATATTTCACAGATCAACGTTTCATAATCACATCACTTTAGCACCTACTTCCGACACTAAGAATTTCCATTCAAGCCCTTACATTGTCCCAACCTCCTACTTTTTCTAACACCTGTTCAAGTTCTTAATATAAATATTTCCTTTTCTTCAAACAATAACCTTATATTACTGCTTGTCCGGTCTTTATGAGCTTAATTGTGGTAGTTGTGATTCTTTTTATGTAGGTCAAACAGGTAGCAAATTTAAAACTAAAATTTATGAACGATACTCTTGCATTAAACATGATAACCCTAATGACAAATATTTTAAATACAGATCACAAGTTCATTCTGAAATGCCTCACATTTGTAATAAAAACGTAAAAATTAATTCACTCGAAACTAAAAAAAATAAAAAGCATCTATCTCCATTTATATCCAGAATCATGCTTGACCGAAATTCACAATTTAAGTTGAGATCTACTATTTTGTTCCTTGATTGTATATTTTCTTGTAGATAGCTTAACATTCTGGTTTACCGACTTTCAACTAGCTGTTGTTTTGTAGACATCTTTGTTTAATTTAAATTTTACCAATACATGATACTGTTCTAACGGTTTTGTTTAGTTAAATTTTCCCTGTAAGTTTTTTGATTTTCTTTTTGTTATTAATCGTCAGTTATTTTTAACATACATTTTCAGATTATGTTCTCTTTACCACTTACTGTCAGAAGCTACTACGGCAGTTCGGGGATGAAAAGACTACCAATCAATATGGAGTTCCTTCAATACCCTGAAAACGAAGATCCAGAAAAGCAGTTTAGAAGAAAGTTGGTCTATTTTCACGTGCTTTCACCAAAGAGCAAGAAGGCGAATTATACAGAAAATTATTTAGACGCAATCTGAAGAACTTTACGAGAGTTCGCATTTGAATTAGCTGAACGCAATCGAATTCTGAAAAACGTACAAATTTTTCAAATGGTCAAAATTTAAAAACATATAAAATATCTAAATTTAAATTACACTTATCGTCCTCAGAAATAATAATTCTAAAAAATTATTTAAATAAATTTATAAAATGTGAAAATTCAAAGATAAGCCTGCTATAACAGTTAGGTAAATGTATTTTAAAGCCACACATGGAATTCAATTTTATTTTAGCAACGATTAGCTAAATATGTTTAAGCCTTCTTATACCCTCTAACGGAAGAAGCCTAACAATAAAAATGCATTTAAGTGACTACATTATAAATAGAAATCAGATGACAAGGTAATAAAAAACTAAATATAACAGATTTACTGCGAACACGATAAAATCTAAGACTTCATCTGTTTTTAAGTTTGCGACATCATTTATGAACAAAATTCTTCCATTCGGTAACTGAGATTACGCAATATTTACAAAAAAAAAGCAGTTAATTTTAGTAATTACGTAGTAAAATTTATGATTTAGTTTGTAGTAACTGTCAAAATAATATGAAATTGAAATCAAAAAATAATAAAATAGCAAAAGTATATCAAATGCTACTATTAAAATGTCGTAAAATTTTTTTTAATTCATAAATTAATATTTTTGTAAGTTAAGTGAGATTGGCGCATTTCTTTGATAAATATATAGATCCGACAATTTTAATTTTGAAACGTGTCATCAATAAATATAATTAGAGTGATTTAAAGATTTTTAGATACTAATTGATGGAAACTCGTCACATTAAATAATAATTAAAATGGTTCATGAATTCGTCAGTTGCAATTATTGCTCAATATAGGCTCTTAATTTACAATTTAATCACAAAGTTCTTCATAGAACACTACGATTAAATCACTTAGAGATAGTTAATACCCGGGTGAAGTTATCCACGTTTTTTTACAATCTTTATAAAATAAGCTTCGAATTCTACAAAACTGTACATTGCAGCAATACACAATCACATTTTAAGAGATCACGTGATTTTAATGTTAAGCGACTATAAAAGATCCTCAAATACATATATGTTTGGTAGTATCTTTCCGTACTAAAAGATTTACCGGGTTAATACAAAGTCCCGAAACGGTGAAATATTACAAAAAGATATTGAATTTGAAAGTGGTATCGGCGACGTTGCCACATTTTCGGATTCGTCTGAAGAGACTACAACTTTCTGATTTCAAATGCAAAACCCTGTTTATTTTCAATGCAATCTATTGCTCGCGTAACCTTTAGTAAAGTACCGAATCTTCGATTTTCTACAGCTTCTCCTTTCTGAAATCACGAAATGGCATTTATTTCGACACCAGAACGACGTTGCCACATTTCATTCTGTAGAAACTGAAACTGAGAAATCAATAGCAATATTAAATTAAAATCATTTAATTCTAAATAATAAATAGTAAGACTAATACTTAAGCCACTACGTGTTTCTTTGATTGCTTAATTATTAGTACTACTAATTATTATTTAAAGTAGTACGGCTAGGCCGAAGCCTACTCAATATGCACGTACACAATCCCCAATTCGACAGTCAAGGTCGAGTATCCAGCAGACGCCAAATGACGATTAAGTGACGGTCATGTCAAGTTGAGTAAAGGCAAGTCAAGGTCAAGCCAAGGAAAAGATCAAATAAAATCAAGGTCAGGCCGAGGTCAAACCAAGGTAAAGTCGAGATCAAGTCTAGCGGTCAAGTCAATGCCAGTCCAAGGTCAAGTCAGGGTCAAGGCAAGGCCAAGTCATGGTTAAGGCGAATCCAAGTCAAAGTCGTCAGGGTCAGATCAAGGCCAAATCAATGCCACGTCAAGGTCTGGTCAAATCAAGGCAAGGTCAAGCCGAAGTGTAGGCAAGGTCAAGCCAAGGTCACGCCTAGGTCAAACCATGGTCGAACCAAGGTCAAGTCAAGTTAGTCAAGGTCAAGTCAAGCGCAATCCAGTTTACGTCGAGCATAGTTAAGCTTAAATCAAGGTGGCGTCAAGATCAGGCTGAGGCTAAGCCAGGGTCAAACCTGGGTCTATTTAGGGGCGAATCAAGGTCAAGTCAAAGCCAAGTTAAGTTCAAGTCATGTTCAAATCCTTACCATACAGTTAGTATTTTTCAAACACGTACACGAACCGCAATCCAAGATCAAGGTCATGTCAATACGAAGATCAAGTCAACGTCAAGTCAGGTTGAATAAAGGTCAAGTCCAAGGCAATTTAAGGCCAAACCCAGTTCAATTCAAGGTCAAGCCGATTTTAAGACCAGTCCAAGTCAAGGTTCACTCAGTGCCAGGGTAAGGTCAATTCGAAGTCAAGGCCAAGTCAAGTTAAAGATAAGGTCACCAAGTCAAGGTCAAGTCAAGGTCAGGTTGAGTCAAGTCAAGCCGAGGTATTCGAGGTCAAGCCAAGGTCAAGTCAAGCTCAAGTCAAAGTCAAGTAACGGTCAAGTTAAGCTTGAATCAAGGTCAAGTCAAATCCAGATCTCTGCCAAGTCAAGGTCTAGTCAAGGTCAAGTCCAAGTCAGGTCAAGGGTAATTAAGTTAAAATCAAATTGATTTTTGCGTGGTTTATAGTTTCACGTTGGCAGGATGTTTGTGACAAAACTTTAATTTTTTTGGGTGATTTTTCAACTATAGCTCACATATAGTTAGTTTGCAGTTGGTTTCCCTTTTATATCCATTGCAAAATAATGGGATAAATTATCATTTATAGTAGTTTATAGTTTGAAGTTTAAAGACGGAAGAATTTTTCTGGTGGAACTTATAATATACCTCTATCCCCATTATAAATTAAACGAGTAAATTTAGGACTCTTGTCGCGTGGTTTATACAAAATTTAGAAGTTGGTAGAATTTTTCTCAGAGGAATTATATTTTTTTGGTCTTTGAGGGTAAGTTTACAATTTCTTCTCAATTGTAAATTAATGAGATAAATACAGGATTATTGTTACGTAGCTTACAATACAGTTATTTATAGTAACCTGGCTTTTTTGGGAAGTATAAGATTTCCCTTCTGTATCCTTTGCAAATTAATGGGATAATTTAATATGATTCTTGCGTGGTTTATAATTTGAAGTTTAAAGTTAGCAGGATGTTTATGACGGAACTTTTTGGGGGTAACTTTTCAAATTCTGTCCTAGTTGTAATGTAATGATAAATTTAGGACTATTACTGCGTAGATACTTGATAACTTTGAAGATAGTAGGATTTTTCTGACATGATTTGTTTAGAGTTGGACGTTAAGTTTACATTTTCTTCCACTTCGTAAATTAATGGGACAAATTCATGGGGGGTCGGCCTCTTTTCGACCGTGTGGTTTCGTCCCTAATTATTCAACCACTGGGATTGCTTTTACCCCTAATTAAGGTCCTTTTGTCAATATTAAGAGCCAATCTGGCGGCCTAACCCCTGGTTAGGGGAGTTGTATGTCGCTAGGGTGTAGTCTAGCGGCCATTTTGTCTGCGTTTAGGTGGGATTCAAGGCCCCTATGGCTTCATTAAGGCTAGACCACACCCATTTATTTTTACCTGATTGGACCGCGTAAGCCCCGCCCCTTTCTTCGCTTCTTATTTGGTCCAACGGGTAATCCCCGCCGTTTGTTGGCTTCTGATTGGTCCTCAGGCCCACTACTCATCATCGGTGCTCTGATTGGAGGACTAAGTCTCTACATTCTGATTGGTTATGGCGGGAAATTTGAATCTAATAAGCGGGCCTACTGCTAACTTATAAGACAGGTATAGGACTTCGCAACTTGATTTCGAGGCTTCGCCCGCCCGATTTACAATTGTATTTAAGTCTTTGTAGATTACGGAGGGAAATTTGAATCTGTATTCTAATAAAGGGGCCTTAATGCAACTTGCTCTAGGGCCTTCGCCCCCGTACCCCGAAATTTGAATTTGTTTGTGGTGCCATTTACCTGTGTATAGACTAATGATTGTTTTTCTGTTAACGTGTGTAAACGCTAATAAAAAGATAAAGGATTTTTTAAACAGATTTAGAGCTGCGCAACTTGCTCTCGGGGCTTAGCCCCCTTGTCCAACAACTCTTCCGGGGCTTCGTCCCTTGGCCCCAAGGAAATTTGAATTTGTATTTAAGTCTTTACATTCTGATTGCTTATTACGAGAAATTTGAACTTGTATTCTAATAAGGGTACCTAATGCTAACTTATAAGTCAGACATAGGGCTTCGCAACTTGCTTTCGGGTCTTAGCCCCCTGGTCCCTTGGCGGGAAATTTGAATTTGTATTTAAGTCTACATTATGATTGCTTATTGCGAGAAATTTAAACTTGTATTCCAATAAGCGGACCTAATGTTTACTTATAAGACAGGTATAAGGCTTCGAAACTTGCTTTCAGGTCTTCGCCCCTGCCCCCTTGGCGGGAAATTTGAATTTTTATTTAAATCTTTACATTCTGATTGCTTATTGCGATAAATTTGAACTTGTATTCTAATAAGGGTGCCTAATGCTAACTTATAAGACAGACATAGGGCTTCGAAACTTGCTTTCAGGTTTTAGCCCCCTGGTCCCTTGGCGGAAAATTTGAATTTGTATTTAAGTCTATATTATGATTGCTTATTGCGAGAAATTTAAACTTGTATTCTAATAAGGGGGCCTAATGCTAACTTATAAGATAGGTATAGGGCTTCGAAATTTGTTTTCAGGTCTTTGCCCCTGGCTCCTTGGCGGGAAATTTGAATTTGTATTGTAATAAGTGAGGCCTTAATGCTAACCTGTAAGAAAGGTGTAGGGCTTCGCAACTTACTCTCGGGGCTTCGCCACCTTGTCCTGGCCCTTAGGTATGAAATCGATATTTGTATTTTAGTCTCTGCAGGTTAAGGAGGTAAATTTGAATCTGTATTCTAATAAGGTGGCCCCTTTGGCTGAAAATCTGAATTTGTATTTAAGTTTCTGCATTTTGTTTGGTTATGGTGGGGAATTTGAATTTGTATTCTAATAAGGGGCCTTAATGCTAACTTGTAGGATAGGTGTAGGGCTTTACAACTTGCTCGCGGGGCTTGGCCCCTTGCCACACCTTTGTTTTCAATGTTTTTTTAAATCTTTCAGTCTCTACATTTTGATTGTTTATTGCGAGAAATTTGAACTTGTATTCTAATAATGGGGCCTAATGCTAACTTATAAGATAGGTATAGGGCTTAGCGTTTAAACACGTTAACATAAAAACCATCATTAGTCTATACACAGGTCGATGGCGTCACAAACAAATTCATATTTTGGGGCAAGGGGGCGATGGCCCTAGAGCAAGTTGCGAAGCCCTACAGCTGTCTTATACGTTAGAATTAAGACCTCCTTATTAGAATACAGATTCAAATTTCCCTCCATAATCTACACAGATAGTTGTAAATCAGGGGGGGAGGCCAAGCCCCGAAAGCAAGTTACGAAGCCCTGCACTTGTCTTATAAGTTAGTATTACGCCCCCTATTAGATTCAAATTTCTCGCCATAACCAATCAGAATGCAGAGACTTAGTCCTCCAATCAGAGCACAGATGATGCGTCGTGGGACTAAGGACCAATCAGAAGCCAGCAAAGGTCGGGGATTACCCATTGGACCAATAAGAACATAACAAAGGGGCGGGGTTTACGCGAACCAATCAGGTAAAAGAAAATGAGAGTGGTCTAGCCTTAATGACGTCATAAGGGCCTTAAACCCCCACCATAACGCAGGCAAAATGCCCGCTAGACCACACCCCAGCGACACCCAACACCCCCAACCAGGAGGTTAGACCGCCAAAAAGGCTCTTAATATTGACAAACGGGCCTTAATTAGGGGTAAAACCAACCCCAGGGGTTGAATAATTAGGGGCGGAACCACGCCCCCGAAAAGATCCCTACCCGTCTTATAGCCCCACCCCAGACACCCACCTCCAGTCCTACCCCCACCACACTGATAACGTCACATCCTCAAGCCCTCCCTTTCTACTTTTGGAGTTTGAAGTTGCAAAATACGGAACTTATAACCTTTTTAACATTTGACGGTAATTTTTGTAAATCTATCCCCATTGCAAATTAAATGGGTAAATTCAAGATGATTGTTGCGAGGTTTATAATATATTTTACAAGTTTCAAGTTGGTAGGACTATTTTGACGGAGCTTATGATTCTTTTAGTGTTAAGGATAACTGTTACGTAGTTTATGATATAGTTAGTTTGTAGTTCGGTCGGTTTTTTCGGAGAGGGGGTACTTTTAGTTTGAAGTTATCACGATTTGCCTGAAGGAACTTTTTTATTTTTGGGGATCCTTATTGCAAAGAGCAAGATCCATAACTAGTGAATCATGCAGCAACTGGAGAAATAAACCGATGAAGACAAATATGCCTTGGTAAAATTTTGATTGCAAACAAGATACAGGGTGTTTGTTAAAAGTGAGATATCGAAAATTTATAATAATTTGAGAACAACTGTATGTATTAAACTCAAAATTATTACAATATAGTAGTTTTTGAAGACAAGAAAAAGAATTTATCATTTTTGATGGTACCTCCAGTTATACAGTCCAAATTGAGTGAATCCACTCTTGTATTACCGGCATTTTCGTGTGAAATAATAAAAACTACATTATTTTTAAACAAAAAAACTTGCTCGATCTCGATATTTTAAGGCGAGATATCTGATTTTAAGTGAGCGAGTATACGTTTTTCACACGAAAATGCTGGTAATAAAAGAGGAAAATAAGTGAACTGTATAACTAGCGCCCTCTAGAAGTACACTTCCTTTCAAAAGTTTCGCGTACACTTTCAAAATCAAGTAATAACGATTTTCAAAATTTTAGCTGTGTGGATGAGAAATTTTCAGATTAGTTTAAAGATGATATTGGCAGAATTAACAAAAATTATGATCTGTCCTACATAATAATTATAAATAAAAGCCAACGACTTTTACAAATAATTTTGGAAAAATTAGTGATTGTTAAAAGAAGCTAAGGGAGATTTATTGTTGCTGCAACTTATTGAAATCTTTTATGCAAGCCCAACTCAAAGAATTCATCTGGTAAGGAGAAAGAAGGCAACAGAAATTTTATTAAAACGAACATAAACATAAATACAAAGATATTTATAAAAAAGTGCTAATATTTTGTCATGGCTTCAGCAGCCTCTAGCAATAATTTTGATTTTCGCTCAACTCTTCCCAGGTATTTTCAATAGCTTCCCACAATTCTTCACTATTTACAGGTATAATGTTCCTTTTATAAATTTTCTTGACAGTGAATCCCCAAATTCAAATCAGGACTGTAGGACAGCCAAGGTAATATTTCAATATTGTTGTCATGATTCGAGCGGTGCGAATGGGGCAATTATCCTGTTGAAATTTGAAATCATTGTGAATTGGAATCGATCATCAGTAGGCTTGATCTCAATAAGGCGACTGGCCCAGACGGTATCCCAGCTATTGTCTTAAAGAAATGTTCCCCCGAACTAGTACCAGTCCTATCTAAGCTCTATACGATCTCTATGTCTTCTGGGGAATTCCCTTCATCATGGAAGTTAGCAAATGTTCAACCTATTCCAAAAAAGGCGATAAGGCCGATCCCTCAAACTACCGACCAATTGCCATCACTTCCATTTTGTCTAAAATCATGGAAAAAGCCATCAATCAGCAACTGCTCACGTTCCTTGAAACTAACAAACTCCTTAGTGACCACCAATATGGGTTTAGACAAAGTCGTTCAACAGGTGATCTTCTTTCATATGTGACCCAAGTTTGGAATATTACAGTAGACCAGTCTGGTGAAACAGTTGTAGTCGCTTTAGATATCTCAAAGGCATTTGACCAAGTTTGGAATAAGTGTTTACTTGCCAAACTCACCTCGTTTGGGTTAAATGATATGCTTATCAACTGGGTTTCTGGTTTCCTTGATAAAAGACGAATACGTGTCGTAGTTGATAGCTTTTTTTCAAAAGAAGTTAGCATTAACTCGGGCGTACCACAGGGATCCGTTATAGCGCCTACACTTTTTCTGCTGTACATAAATGACCTTATTTCTTCAACAGCTAACCCCATCCATTGCTTTTCTGACGATAGCACTCTTCACTGTAGTTCATCTCAGTCTACTCATAGTGATAATCCACCTTCTATGTCAAATCAAGAAATTAAAGCTGAAATGGCAAATTCAATCAACAAAGACATTCAACGTATTCTCGAATGGGGAAGCAATAATCTAGTTAAATTTAATGCTAACAAAACTCAGTGTTGCCTTATGTCCGCCAAAAAAGATCGATCATTTCCTGTTGTAAGTATGAATGGCTCAGTTCTTAAGTTTTCAGACTCTATTATTCTGTTGGGTATGACTGTATCTTCAAATCTCTCATGGGTTGACCATCTTCTGTCAGCTACCAAAACAGCTGCTCGTAAAATAGGCTTTTTGTACAGATCTAAGCAGTACTTTACCTCTCGACAACTCCTTTTGCTGTATAAGGCCCAAATTCGGCCTCATCTGGAATATAATTCTCACCTTTGGGTTAGTGCTCCCCAATACGCTCTCGATATCGTTGATCGTATTCAAAAGAGAGCGATTATGCTTATAAATGACCCGTCCTTAACTTCTCACATACAGTCCCTTGAGCATAGAAGGATGGTTTCAGTTCTTTCTTTGTATTATCGTTATTACAACGGCTATTGTGCTGGTGAATTACATTCTTTGATACCATCTCCGGCTATCTTTGCGAGAAACACTCGGTTCGCTCATTCAGATCATCAGTATGCAGTACAAATCTCCACTTGTCGTACCAAACGGGCTCAATCCACATTTTTCTACACGACTTCTAAACTCTGGAATGATCTCCCTAGTTCCTGTTTTCCTCTCACTTATGATATGAGAAAATTTAAGGTAGCTGTTCATAGGCATCTATTGGCAATTCATTATCCCTCTATCCATCCTCCTAAGTGTTCCTGAGTGCTTTAGCACGATAGGCCTTATTTAGCCTGTACAGGTCCACAATCATAAAAAAAATAAATAAATAATTGTTCCACAGAACGAATCATAACATTTAGCAAAATGTGACGGTAAGCTACTGCATTAAACCGACCATCAATGAGCCATGCTACCCTTGGACCGAGAAAACTTATCCAAGCCCAAACGTTGACAAAGAATCGTTCAGACCTGTTTCGTGGTGTCACATATCGTTCAGAAAATCTTGCATTTACCGATCGATACACCCGTATACGACCGTTATTGCACGATTTCAAGACTTTTTCGTTAGAAAATATTATAGTATTTCTAAAATTTACAGATCGGTGCATGTTATTCAGACAAAATAGTACCCGACCCTGTTTTTGTTCTATTGTGAGTATAATTTGCTTTGAACTTGCAAAAATTTTAATTTCTGAATTTTTGACACGACGGCATGCTGTTACCCACGATCCTGGAAAGTCTCAAAAACCGTATTGAAATGGTTTTCGGTCCTGCTCCGTGTTTGAAATTTTAGGTCTTACCGTACACGGTCTTCTAGTCACGGTCCCTTCTTGTTCCCATATCTTCTTTACTCGTAGAACAGTGCTTTTATCTACCCTACTTATGGACCAACCCTATTCTAATTTGGAAAGCATCAGTCGAGGCATTTTGACTTTTCAAAATTTTAAATGTCAGACTTGATGAATTACAGATTTTCAATAATAATAACTCATCTGTAACGCCCTGTAACTTTGGCTTTGGCTGCTAAAACGAAAATGGTTGCTGAAAATTGGCTACTAAATTAACACCGGTGTTCTTTCAGAAAAAAAGGAAATTGTTACAAATAATTATTCCTACTTTCTTACGCATTCAATTAAAAAATAATTCAAAATGAAGAATTTGAATAAAAATGTTATACCGTGGGTTTTACGCCCTTTTTAAAAATAATTAAAAATTTATCCAAACAATGTCCTAAATAATATACGTGTTTGACTAAAGCTAAAGATAAAGAATAAAAAATGTATGAGCATCAGTTTTTGTGAGACAAATAAATTTCGTTTTTGCGAGTTTTAAATAACATTAAAACAGTTACGTAAAAAAAATTACAACAGAAGTAAAAATTAAACATTACACTGTAAACGAGTTTAAAACTAAAACACAAAAATAATAATTTATAAATGTCTGTTACAGTGTGGGAACATCCAAAATTACAACTCATCCGTTCACCTCTAATGAACATACGACGGAAACCACGTAAATCATACTCGTATAATTCTAAAAAAAAAAGTTGTATCGAAATTTTTGTTCTTTAATTAAATTTTGAAACATAAAATTATTATGTTAACAAACATAAAAAGGGAATAATTGTAGTTGGCAAGTATATGAATGTCTTCGTTATTGCAACAATGTGGTTTTATTAGAGAAATTACGCTGGTTTCTAATTTGTTACTTACTGACACTAGCAGTTACAGCCCTAACGTACACAGAGACTTTATTATCTTCATCTCTGAGGTAAATCCTCTATTGTAACATTTAGAAATAGGGTTACGACCCTCCGACTACTACTATAAATGTATTATTATGCAAAGTTCCAGGTTTACCCAAAATTATCTGCTTTAGTAATTAAAATGATTTATGTAATAAGATATGTAATTAATATTATTAGATAATTTCATTAAGTTTACAATTAATTAATATACATTCAACACAAATATTAAACAACAACACAGTGGCCCAAATTTCTTACCTAAGGTTACACCACACCATATAAGAGCCGATTTAGTCTCCAGCATAGCAGAATGAGGACTGTTAAAATTAAAAATTTGTTAACTCTCCTCCAAATGCAAATTTTTTAAGGTTATTCAATATAGAACACATCATTTCAGTCGTTTTATAGTATTTTAACAAAAAACTCATCAAAATTTCAAGGATATGAAAATACAGAGTGCTAAAGTTAATAAAAAAATTAAATCAAGTATTATTACTCCGTTATGCACAATTATTTTTTGTGATAATTAATAAAAGTTTTGTTATGAACGAATAACTTCAAAAGTAAATACGTAATTAAAAATTATTATTAATTTTATTACTAATTATACTATATTTTTAGAATTTACATCATAATTAGAGAAAAAATTTACATCGATTGGGGCTTGTATTTCGATAGCTCAGTTGATTAGAGCAATACTCGAGCAAAGTACATGTCGTAGGTTCAAATCCTACTTGAGTTAAGTTTTTTATTTATGTATTTAATAAAACTAAAAATTTTGAGTGACATTTTGCCCATTTTTAGTATTATCAGTTAAACCAAATTTTAGGGAAATGGCAGCCATTTGTGTAAATGCTTTTTTTACATAAAATGAGTATTGCAAAACTACTTTTTCTACGTACAACTATTTTATTTACGTTATCACAGCTTTTTGCTCTAATTCGGAGATGGGTGTAAATTCTTTTATACCTTTGCTACCTTTCCTATACGCTAACAACTAAAGAACAAAACGGTTTAATGCATTTATTAGCTAGAGTATCTATAATGCTAAGTAGTGTTTAACTGAACTGTAAACTTAAAATAAAAATAAATATATAATTTTATATCAAAAACTCCACAAAGCGTTATAAAAAAAAAACAGAACGAAAGCTTCTAGGTTAGTACATCTCGATTCATTTAATTCATTTTTTACAAATTTAAACGTTTCGAAAGCAATTTCTTCAGTAAATGAGAATAGTTTTTAAAAAATAATTAAAATGTCAAATAAATATATGAAATCTGAAAACAGACATAAAAGCATGCTATAATAGTTAAAAAATGTATATGAAACGGTCAACTACGGAATGTAATTTTATTTCAGGAAAAACGACAATTGAGAACACCCCCTAACAGACAAAGGCTAACAATAAAAAACGTTACAATCAAAAACTTTAATTTTAAAGTGCTAAATAATTCACAACTAAAAACTTGTACTAATTAAATATTTAGTTAAATCATAAATCCATTAAAGAAATAATTTTACGTTAATATTTAAGTATTGTAATCGTTACACAATGTAACGCGTATGTTTAACCTTACCTCAATTACAACTATATTTGTTCTTTACGTCTAGTATCAAAGCTACGTTTTGTGCTTCCATTGTATTCTTTTCCACAAAAACAAGATAACTTACATACTCCAGAAGCTAATAATAGATTTCAAGCATTTTTCTTGATTTAAAAACAATTCTAATTCCATGGTTAATTAATACTTCTTCCATTTTATCCGTAACGTTAGTTTTTAATGGAAGAAAATCTCTAACAACATTAGGTAGGAATTGTTCTTTACGGGTACGTCTAACAGGTTTAAGTAAATTATGAATTTCTTTAAGGGAACAACCATTAGCTTGTAGTAATGTTTAAAAATCATTAAATTCATTTTCTAGCAAATCGAGATCACAAACTGGTTTAGCTTGAACCATTAGAGCTTTGATTGCATATCTTTCAATGTGTGTCGGAAGTAGTTATCACAGCATTGCATTTATTTAACATATATAGTTAAAATTAAGGTACACACACATACACACACTGTCTCACACTCACACACTCATACACACACGCGCGAGCGTCACTACATAGTAACGATTACAGTCCTTAAATATTAACGGAAAATTATTTTTTTCTTGAATTTGTGATTTAACTGTATATTTAATTGGTATTTTAAGTTTTTAGTTGTGAATACTTTTACCACATTAAAATTAAATTTTTCACAGCATTAGAACTTTCATTATGATTTGATTAAATTTCGATAAATTTGTTTTTTAATTCTGACATTTTTCATTGTTAGCCTTCCTCCGTTAGAAGGTGCCATTTTCAAGGAGGTTTAATAGTCTTTAATCGACTAAGATCTAGCTGATCTTTACTAATATAAAATTAGATTCCGTAGTTGGCTTTTTTAAATACATTTCTTAACTATTATAGCAGGATTATATTTGTGTCTTCAGACTTCATATATTTATTTCACCTCTTCATTTTCAAAGCATATTATCATTTACTGAAGAAGATAATGATATTGTTGTCGAAACGTTTACATTTGTAAAACATTAATAAAATAGACGATTTCATACCCTAAAAGGTATCTTAATTACTAGTAACAGTGGTTTCATTTTAAATCGGATTACAGGGCATCCAAAGTTTAATTAAAAAGGTTCTTATGAATACGGGAGTGTAACGGTTTACAGTTACATGCAAACACGCGACCATTTAATTTTCATTTTACGTTTTAAAAGAGAATCACATATAGAGTCGTTTCTTGGTAAGCTAGAAACCAGATAAACGAGGGTTGATGCCTTGTGCTAGGTCAAAATTTCATAAAATAAATAATGCGTGATCTAGAAAACTTACATATTACTAAATTAATACAATTTTTAATTACGGTGTTAACTACTTAGTAACAATATCAATATTTACAAGACTGCTCATACCGTCCATACGATCTATATTATTAACATGTGTGGTTTAGAGGGTTATTGTATTAAATGTAAAACGAATTTAGTTTCGCTTATAATAAATATCTAATCGAGTTGTAATCTCTTTTACGTATGTTGATAATCTGGAAATTTTTACCCCACCCCCTCCCCGCTGCAAAAAAGAAATTCTATTAAATTCCGTTTATTTTCGACAAGATGGAGCTACACCCCACTATGCTCACATTACAAGGGATTTATTGAACAACGTTTTTGGAAACCGGTGGATTGGAAGAAGGGGGCCTATATCCTGGCCATCTCGTTCACCGCACTTGGGATATGTAAATGAACGTTACTATCATAACATTTAGAGCGATTAAAAATTAATATCTGAAACAGGAAAAGAAACATTCCTGCAGAATAGCTAATAGTTTTAATAAGTTTTTTACAAATTGAAATATGTATAACCAAATCGGTGGAAGGCATTTCATCATTCACAGTAGTTTTTTTAAATTATTGTGAATTTTGTGAATAACAATTAAGTTCCGTTTTTGTAAAATCTGTATTTTATTAAATAGTATTCCCAATCGATATACAGTCAATTATTTTGGACACCTATTAACTCCATATTTTTTGTAATAACCATGACCTATGTTACATTTTCAGAGAGGGAAAAGGCTAAACTTTAAGAATATTAAAAACATACAGGGTGTTCCATTTAAAATAGCAAAGTTGTCGTGTACCCATTTTATTTTCGGAATAACACAACGTAACAATAGTGTCAGAAAGCTTCCGGGACCTGGTTATCTTTTCTCATTCCGACGTTATTTATGGCCACCCTGTATAATTGCAGCTTTTCCACTTTCCCAATACAAAGACTCAGGTATTGAGTATCTGAGGAAGTTGGTCTACAGAGAAAGTGGTATAACCCCAATTATACCAGTTTTCTTCTATAGACATTCACCCAACCCATTAGATTGAGAATATCTTATCAGATGTACCCATATGGGGTAAGCCACCGTTGACGCGACAGCCCGTTATTGATAAATGGTAAAAATTTTAACAATTTTGCCTATTTATTTATAGGTGGGTTAATGAAGGGTACGCGCGAACGGTTGGAATGAATTTTTAGTAAATGGATTGGTTAAGCTTCAAAAAGTTCAAGATGGCGAATTTTGGACGAGTCGCGAAAAGGGGATTCGGTAACTACGTTGTGTTAAATAACGAAGTTTTGAGGGGTTGATATTCCGTTTCGCGTTGGTCTATTTTTTTTTTGGCCAGTTCGCAGGTCACACCTTATTTTTGAGCAATCTATTTCCCGGTGCACTATTTCACTGAAGGCAAACGGCTTTGTTAAACGTTTGAATAATTAAGAGGGTTGATTTAATGAACTTGGGATTCTTGATGGATACCAGTTAAGTAAGACATTGTAGTTGTGATTATTGGAAGTAGCTTTATCGCTCCAAGAAATTACGTAGAATGCTGTTGACAGCCATCAGTTTTGGCAGTAGAATTTTGAATATCGTAGGAGTACACTTGGTGAGGAGCGGCCAACGACCGTGCCGACAGGGGAGATCGATTTAGAGCATCTCGTTACAGAATCTATTCTGCATCCTGAATGTGTAAGTTAAAAATATTCAAGTGCCTTTCGTTATTTTGGTTTATAATGAATATAAACGTTGTTTGTTTAAAAATTATTGAATATCTGATTGATTATTTACCAAATTTGATGCTTATTTGTTATGGAAACATTCTTAACAGTCGTATTTACTAAATTATTTAGTCATTTATATACGTAAACCATTTGCTATTACATTTCCTTTCTTTCTATGTTGGTTGTTCGTGACGTGGTGGTGTTGTTTAATTAAGAAAGATCATGTGGCGCTTTATCCCAGCCCTTGAAGGTGCCTTCGATAATTTGTGTATTTCACATTGATTTTAGAACCATATTTGTCGATAAAAACTTTTATTGAAGAAAATTTGGTTGAGGATTTGGACTATTTTGAAACTGATACAATAGACGTTTGTTAAAATTAATTATTGAACTTCTTTTAAGTGTCGTTTTCTTTTGTGAAGAAACAGTTTACGAATGCTAACAAAATGTCAACCTTTTTTTGTTCATGCTCGAAAATTTAGCCCCGCTGATCATCACATTCTAATTAGAGTGTTTTTTGTCAATTACGAGAGGGAAGGTGGAGTTTTATTTGAAATAAAGATTACATCTGATTTCAATATTTTGGAGATTCAATTATTTTCTATATAATTATAGTAGTTAACGGTGAGTTTGTTTAACAATTATTTAAAGGTGATGGTGCCGAAAAGTAAGAGTTATACTGTGATATTTTGGAACATTACTTCTCAGATACGAACTAGTGAAGCAGCAAGCCGTACGAGTACGAACCGTAGGTGGCTGGAAAAGTTAGGTTCACATATTTTTCTCTGTTTTAAGCTAGTACACCTCCCTTTTGTTTGCGTACTTTTTGCCCGGAGCAAGACAGGGAGGTGTCCAACTCATTACTCAATTAGACGTTCCGATTCAAATTAACGTAACTATAATCTACATATCAGTATGACAATAAATAACGGATACTGAAACACAAAAATTAATGTATTATTAAAATATCAAACTAGAATTGTGTATACATACATACAAAGGTAATAATAATTATTATTTAAAAATGCGTGTCGCCAGATGCTGTGGAAATGATAGGTTCACATTAAAAAAAATAAGTCCAATAACCTAAATAAATATAATGTAAATAAAATAAATAATACGACAAGAAAAATCGGATACAATATTGTATACTATGCGAGTAGCATAAGATAGCTTATCTAAACTGGCTGTAACCCCTAGAGTTTCAATAAGGGCCTTTGCTTAAACTTATTTAGTTACGGTATACCAATATGACAAATATGGAACACTCCAATAACTGTTAGATAATTTTCTGAATGAATGCACTGGTCTTAAAATTGAAACGATAAAGTGATCAAAAGGAATCTCTAAAAGAAAAAAAATAGTGCGTTCGTACATTCGCTTTACACCTAAATAACATAATAATGAAACACGCCCAAGAATTTATTTAAATTTTGTCAATCACCACAATAACAACACAAAAATGTTACCTTAATCGGAGAGGCCCTTTTGTTACACAGAATCTAGAATGGACGCAGAGGGTAAACTCGATGATACGGAGCGACGCTTGCAATTCCCCGTACCATTCAGCTGGGGACGGCTTCCTCTTACTACTTGCGTTGTGGATCGGATATCAATTGATCGCGTACTCGCTAATATTTACATTCACACGAAATTCGTTGACTTAATTTTTTAACCATACACCACAAGCGGTATTATTTACGAAATGCTTTATTTAATTACAGTAGGTTATTTGTTTAATAGCGCACTGTGAACTTAATGTTTGTAACCTTAAAACAAACGTTGAATTTTTCCGCAAAACAAAATCAAAGCAAAACCTTCTCAAGAGGATAACGAGAGCACGTGGTACTTAAACACACAACGCCGTTCTGCATCTCCTAAGGACTAACTGCACGTAACGATTAATTGGTCTCGTGAAGGTTGAACAATTGTATGATCCCTTATTGGAATTTTGTGAGGGGATGAACACCCTATAACGATAGTTCCTTCAACAAGGACCCGATTAATTCGTTTGGCGGTAATCTTCGCCACCTTCACGCTAACTGTACGCCTCTAAACCTGTACAACCACTACTCCTACGAATAATTTCACGGCCACACTGGTTTTTTAAACCCATTCCGCTCTAATTAGCCAAAAAACTTAAATTTTCTACCCACGCGCATTCAACGAACTCAAATTCTAAAATCATCGAGAGAGATTGCTCTGTCAGCAGCTAAGAAATTTGATAGATGGTGAATTGGAATTTTTAGGCAAACTAGCCTTTAATGCTATATATCTCAAGTCAAACGACTTGTTTTAGAGCCAAACTTTTATCATCAGAAATGGTGCCTATCTGGCGGTTAACTAAAACTTTTGCAAAAGATGTACCTTACAATGTAATATTTGAATACGTTCTTTATTAAATTTTTATATGATCAATCCCAACGTGATTAAAATTAAATTTCTCCAATTTTAAAATACGAAAGCATTTATTTATACAAAACTATCCCTATTTACACAGGACAGTAACGAATGTTTCCTTTCAATTTAGTAAGAGGGTTTCCCTAAATATCGATAACAATAGTTAGCGTGACGTTTTTGCAGTTTTTATTTCCATGGCAATTGCTATTTTACATTCAATTTTGTTATCTTGTATTTGTTGTTATAATGTACATACAGTGTGGAAAAAAGTCTGGAACACCTGAAAAATCTCGCAAGATACGTTTTTCTCGAAAAAACGCCCGAAGGGATGAAAAGATATTTTACATTTGTCGTCTATTATGATATTTTAATTCTATGTACAGTGGCGTACGTTGAAGAGGCCTTTTTCTTAAATATTGTAGTACAAAAATTTTAATATGTTACATAAACAAAGTTTCGAGAAAAGTTTTATTGTGAAGATCGATTTATTCATAAATAAAATGAAACAAAACAAATACATTCATTAATAAGTTGATCAAACTGTTACCCATTAACTATTTGACAATATCCTAATCTAAAAATAAATTCTTTCTACACGCTATCAAGTATGATCGGCATCGTACCTTGCCCAAATCCGTTCAGATTTTTAAAATCTAAACGGTATTCAATTCGAATAATGTATGCAATTTAATTACATACAACCACGGTATCCCCCCTTTAAATGTTTTTAAAACCGATAAAATCGACGGAAACAAATTTAAAATACGTTTTGGCTTCGAGAGTTATTTCGAGAAAAACGTATTTTGGGAGATATTTCAGGTGTTTCAGACTTTTGTCCTCACTGTATAAATGAATGTGGTCTGTTTGTAATCACTAACCGGCCACACCGTTCGACCGATAGACTTCATATTTGGAACGTAGGTTGGTCTTGGTCACCATTGGCTTTATGGATGTTGACCATCCCAATAGGAGGGGTTTATGGCCAAATGTTTGAAACATCTCTATTTATGACTCGATTAAGTTCATATTCGGAAATGAGAGGAGTCTGCGACGAGCTCTTGAACAGAACACACGTGTTTTGGGAAAGAGTTTTTCTCAGACATTTCGATACGCCTTTGAAGATATCATTTATAAAGAACATACGACGTATGAGAAACGAGAACTAATCTTTTTATTTCAGTAAATCAACAATCTTCGCACTGGAAGTCTGTGGTTTAAACCGCATAGATCCGGTCTCGGAGAAGTCAATCAAGATGTCAGACGAGAGCAGAGAAGATGAAGGAAGTCTCATCAGCAGCAACGAGACAGTATTAGACTGCCACAGAGAACAATACATCGTGACACAACAAGAAACAACCTAGAAAACCGGCAGGTCATGTCCGAACAAGCGAAGCAAATCCAGAATTTACAACGTAAACTAATGGAGCTCAAATTGCAGTACGCAGCATTCCTCAACAGGCTAGATGAAGAGACAAATAAAACCTCAACATCAACTAATAAAACCCTTAACAAGACTACCGAAACACGCGCAGAAGAACAACGCGACAACGAAAAACCCCCGCGTTCTAAGAACAAGAGGCACAACGAGAAGAAGAAAGGGAGCGATGGAACTCCCATCGAAACATCAACGGAAGAATCAAGACGAACCGAAAAACTTCACTACAAGATGGAAGTCTGCACAACAGCTTCCCAACAAGGAAAAGACGAAGACAACCTCTCCGAAGAGAAAGGATACAAGACCGTCACGAAGAAAGGCGGTGTGAAGCGGCAACGGGTGGACGCCGAAGTGCAAGGTTCAGAAGCGTCCGTCCGAAAAGAAAGGATCCCGCTCGTAATACTCCACCGACAGGAGGATTACACCAAGAAAATGAAGAAGCTAGGCTCCGTCGGGATAACGCCAAAGGCTACTAGAACCTTCAACAATGGAATCAGGATGACCCTCAAGACCCCTGAAGAATACAGGACGGCAACAACTGCACATGACAACATCGGCGTGCAGTTTAACGTTTGCCTACTAGAAGAGGCGAAATCACTAAAGGTGGTCATCAAGGGCATCCCGCAAGACGATGACATGTTAGAAACGGTCCGGAACGATCTCAAATCCATGGGGTTTGACGTCCAGAAGGTCATCAGAATGTTCGCTGGAAATGAACATAGAAAAGCCGTCATGGCACTGGTCCACCTCGTGAGGAGCGAAAGGGTCAAGGAGATCTTCAACATCACGACGATCGGATACTTGAGGCTGCGAGTGGAGTCGCCTCATAAGAAGAACTGACAATGCTACAAATGCCAACGGTTCGAGCATACAACAAGCGGATGCCACGCCCAGCCCATATGTGTGAAGTGTGTGGGGGCGCATAACATCAGGGAGTGTACGAAGACCCGAGAGACGGGAGATTCAAAGTGCTGCAACTGCACCGGGTTGCACACTGCTAACTACGGAGGATGCCTCGCCCATCCAAGAAACATCAAGAGAAGTAACGCCCCCAGACCAGCAGAAGCAAGAAAACCGGCAAGGATGACCGAGGCAGAGATAAGCTACGCTCAGATGGCAGCGGGCAACAATAAAAAGGCACCTGAAGAATCAGATGACGAGGACTTCGCGCTCATCATGAACATCGTGAAGGCACCTAGGGCAACGAAACAGATTAAAGAATAAACTCCCTAGTAGAGAACCGTCTCTAACGTTTATGTTTTCTTAAAATTCTGGACTATAACTCGATTGCTAGTGTTAAGATTTTTAATGACCGATTCCAATACGATGAACTGACTATCTTCATCGGCTAAAACTGATTTTAAAGATTCACTTTTAGAATATTTACAGTATCTGTAGCTCTAGAAGTGTCAAGCAGTCCTTCTAAGCTTCTTTTATTCGTATGTAGCCGATTGGGGTACTTCTCTTTCCGTTAATAAACAGTTTTCAAACCATTCTCTGATTATCACAATCATATCGATTCTTTCTTGCACTGAGCATTTCATTTTTTTGTGTTACAAGAATCAATTTACTCAAGAAACAAATACAGGTTTCAATAGCAGCAGCAAACTGGGAAATGCGCGAGAATATAAAAATTTTCATAGAAAATTAGTGCTTTAATGTTTATAGTTATAATGCTCAAACTTCAACACGTAGGCATAGCTAAGACATCCTAATATTGTTTGAACGGTAACTTGACTAACCATAGTCAGCTCATAAAATACAAAATTTTCTATTTAAGCACAATCCTGGAAAAATAATAGACAATTGAAAATAGCTTCAAAGCTACAAAATTTAAGTACAATGATAGACCTTTATAATTTTTATACGGAAAATCAAATTATCTACGTCATGCAATAATAAAACACAGGGTGGTCTGTTTAAAATAAGCATTACTAATCTAATATTTATAATTAATTTTGGCTAAATTCATTAGTATCGTAATTATTATTTTTTTTAAGACTTTCCAATTTCCGAAAAATCAAAACATATCGGGAACCACGTTTAGGTATAGGAAATGCCTAAGAGAGTTCATCTTATTTTTTACACACAATTCAAGAATGCAATAAAATACAGGGCATTCCATAAGAAAAAACATAACTTTTGGGACACCCTGTATATTTTAGAATAATTTTAAAATATACTCTTTATTGACCCACACATAAAAGAATAGGCAGGATTTTAAAACGTTTACCGTGTAGGCATAATGGGCCGTAGCGTCAAGGTGACTCACCTTGTAGATGATATTTTATGAACAAATGGATATAAAAAAGGAATCGAATCTGCTTTCTTCTACTCGCGGTCTAGGGCTATTATAATACGCGTTACGTTTTATGGTGCAAACGAAAACATTAGAAGATACAAAATCCAAACAAATGATGTCAGTCCGTTATATTAATTACCAAAACGGTGGAGGGGGAGGGCGGCGAGTAATCTTCTTATTTTTGCCCGACAATCGACTCGAATATTGTTTTCTTTAGATTTGTCGGTCCGTCACAAACAAATAATACATAACCTTTCACTATGCTAAAACGCTTCTATTTCAAGGTTAAAAAATCCTTTGTAGGTACATGCCGATTCCCACATATAAAAATAGTTTGCATTATGTTGATGACTCGAACTGAAATTTATTCAAAACCTTGTACTATTATAATAGCATGAGATGTTATCTTATGAAGTGATTAAAGGTGCATTGTTGGTTAATTTTTTTTGCATTTTTTAGATAACAGTATATTGACTATTTAGGAAAGTTGTAGTTTGACTAATTGATTTAACGGTGAAATTTAATATTTTTTTTGCAGATACAAACACAAGTGTTTAATTAATTATAATATTGAGAATTAAAACTTTCACCAATTGACATGTTAAATAATACACCAAAGTGACAAAAAATGCTACGGTATAACTAAATTAGAGAATTAAAATTAAATCACTCTTAGTAGACTGTATAGCTTTCAGTTCTTGAAAATAGACAGTTCATATCCATTATTCTTGTTCAAGTTATTAGGCTGTTTAAGAATTTCAATAGCTTCTCGAATCTTCCTTACTTATAAGTTCCTAACGTTAGCCAGAATTCTAGTGTTTTCAAATTCTATATTGTGTAGAGTGTTTAAGGCATGTTCAGCAATTGCTGATTTAGTAGGATGAAGTAAGTGTAAGTGTCTTTTGTGTACTGTTAACCTGGTGTTAATGCTGCTTCCAATTTCACCGATACAGACTGTTACCACAAGATCATAGACATCGTAAAAACCACATGTATGTAATGTTATTTGGTCTTCAGCAAAATTCAAAGGATTTCGAATTTTAATACTGCTCTTAAGTTCTATATTATGCTTTTGTAATATTTGTGTTTGCAAGGAAAGGTAAAATGGCGAACTCCATCCAGCACAAAAAAAAAATAAAAATAAAGATTTGTCATCCAGATAAACTACAACATGAATTGAACTATTTTGAAAAGGTCTTCATAAATAATGGCTCCAACAAACAACAAATTAAAAATTTATTTCAACCGAGACAAACCGAGGCTACGAATAATAAATCTACAGCTTCTAATAAGTTTACCATTTACATTCCTGGGAAATACAATGAATTTAAACTGCTACAAGTAGCTTACAAAAGCAGCATTAAAACTTGAAATCTTTTGAATTCTGCCAAAGATCAAATATCATTAAGTACATGAGGTGTACCATGCTCTTGTGCTAAAGTTAACATTGGTGAAACTGGATGAAGTATTAACACCAGATTAACAATACACAAAAGACACGTTTACCTCATCCCACTAAATAATCAATTGCTCAACATGTCTGAACTCCTTGGGAAGTGGTGGTACACGCGACGTACCACATTTTTTTTTATCATTTAGCGGCGTTGTTACAAAAAGTGTACCGCACATTCATACTATTGTGATTAGTGGATGAACGGTATTGGATCAAAGACATCTAGGGTGCAGTAGCAGTATACAGAAGCGGTTGGTTCCAAATTCTGTTTTGCTCTGTAGTTCTAAATTCAATTTACTGATTCGAGAACACTTGTTAGTTTGTTTACTTTGTTTGTGTACATATTATGCACCATCACTCCGTTTGTGTAGTTTTTAACATAATGTGTTTATGTAGGACAGTGTCACGACTCAAGGAGGACGAGTTATCGTTTTAACTGATAGGTATGACATCAAGGGATTGAAAATACTGAGGAAATTGTGGAGCCAATACCATCTGAATCAGAATCTCAAGTTGACGTTTCGGACATTGAATAACCTGCCCTGAATGTTGAAAGTCAAGACGAGGAAATTTTAATTTCTGAAAGTGAAAAGTCCTAATCTGATCAGTCGCTAGCTACTGTAAGAAACTGGATTATTCGTAATGCTACTCCTATTTCTACTCCAAACATTACTCAAGCTTATAATCCACCAACATGACCAAATAATTTCAAACTGACGGCACTTCCATAATTAACAAATCCTTTTGGTGTGCCACTTTTTATTAAAGATATAGAAAATCCAACACTTTTTCAACAATTGATAACAGAGGAATTCATCGAACATTTGGTGTTCCATACTAACCTGTACGCAGAACAAATAAAAACGTCATCGGGAAAAAAATACAGTCCAACGAACACAAAATGAACAGATTTTTGGGAATCGATTTGCTTATGGGCATAAAGCATTCTCCCAGCCTAGTGCACCTGATCTTAACGACTCTTTTATTTCCAGTCTAATAAACCTAAAACGATTCAGATGGCTACTGTCACATTTACATACAAACGACAACTCAGTTATGCCAAGACGTTCGTCCCCCACTTTTGATAAACTTCTCAAATTACGTCTCATGATAGATGTATTGTTGCGAATTTTGAAAAATGATTGCTCCCAAATCAACAAATAGCGGCTGACGAATCAATGATAATCAAGGGACACAGCCCCTTCAAACAATATATACCAAAGAAGCCTACAGCACGAGGCTACAAAATGTGGGTACTTGCGAAGTTTAATTTATATACTGGCAAGACAGACGCCCGGAAAACAGTGTTAGTTCGCGTATCATCAATCACCTAACATCTCATTTGCGTGACAAGGATCACGTGCTGTAGTATTTTTTTTTTTTTGGCAATGTTCCATTGATGGAGGATTTGGAAAGAAATGATATCCATGCTGTGGGTACAGTGAACATGTCACATCGATATCTGTCAAATTTCAACTCAGCAGAGCTATGCACCGTGGTGCATTTCAGTGGTTTACAAGTAATACAGGTTTAGCAGCTATAAAATGGAAGGACCAAAGGGCGGTATGTATTATTCCGGACTATCATGACCCAGAAAAGGAGAAAGAAGTAAAACGAAAAGAAAATAAATGGTGATACAACTCAGGTTCCATGTCCTGAAGCAGTCATTGACTATAATCGAAATATGAATTATGTTGATAAATAGTTACAAAGTTGAGCGACATAGTAAGAAATGGTAGCACACAGTTTTTTCTACTTGCTAGATGTTGCGGTTGTGAACTCGTACTGTGTTTATAAATTATTAAGTTCACCCCAACTTACTGCTAAAGACTTTCGATGTGCTGTAATAAATAGTTTGTTCGCAGAGAAGTTAGTTTGTAGAAAGAGACAATCGATAGACATACCGACGGATCCGATACAAATAAAGAAATTAAAACATTTCATCTCCCTCGAAGTGCAGCTCAATTCTTCCAACCATCAACCAAAGCGCGGTTACAGGTGAAAATGTGCATTGTGAAGCACAAAGGCTAAGCAATAGATTTGTTCCGTGTGCCAGGTTTCCTGTTTTCAAAGATATCATATTAATAATTAAGTGTATTTAGTATGTTTTAGTTTTTTTACCTAATGTTCACCCTTACAAGAAATAGTTATTTGTATTATAAGTAAAGAAAAGTATGGTTTTTCTTTGCGAATCTCGACCTTTTTAATCGAGGCGCAGCCGAACAAGCGCGAGAATCAAATTGCCTGTACCCTCACTGCAACAACTAAACAAAAATAGGTAAATAAAAATTTTGTCAAGTGTTATCACGTGAAAATGGAAATAAATAATGAAAATCATCCTGGAATATCGGCATTAGCGCTTGACGCTGTAGCTAGTTTATTACCCTTGAAATCACGAGATAAATATGAGAAGATCTACAGTAAGGTCCGAAAGTCCTGTCACCCCCACCTTTTTTGTGTTATGATGCATACTTATATATAATTTTTCTTTTCAGGAGATGGACACAAGTACGTATAGTGTGGAAGAACGTGTTTTGGTAAGTGCATGGGCTCATGAACGTGTAGACTCCGGGAAAACCATAAGAGATGTGCAAGGGGATTTTGCGGCACGATTCCATAAAAAAGCGCCACCCAAGAGAACGATACTGCGATGGCAACAGAAACTGTTCACAACTGGATCCGTTCTGGATAGAAAGAGGACAGGTCGACCATCAACACGACAAGAAACTTGTGCAGCAGTGGCGGATTCTGTGACCAGATCTCCCAAGAAATCATTGCGAAAAAGATCTTCTGAACTTGGAATTCCAAAAACGACTATGCTGACACACATAAAAAAAGATCTGGAATTAAAATGTTTTAAGCCAACATTCGTAAACGAGTTGAGTGATGAGGACATTCGGCGAAGACATGAAGCTTGCTCAAGATTACTCGATGTGTTTGTGACACTCCCGCAGCGAGGCAAAGTTTTCTTCTCAGACGAATGTGCAATTTACCGATCTTCTCGGAATAGGAGTATTTTCTTCTAGAACAAAGAAAATCCATATTATTATGAAGAGTTAGAGAATAATCCACCACATGTTATGATCTGGGCAGCAATGTCCAGTAGGCATCTGATAGGGCCGTATTTTTTTGACGGTACTGTCAATCAAGATTCTTACTTGGAAATGTTGCAGGACTGGTTCATTCCACAGCTTCACAGACTGAACATTCTTGATGACAGTTGGCTTCAACAAGATGGAGCTCCTGCTCACTACGCTCTTCGTGTCCGAGAATTCTTGGATGAAGTGCTACCCCAGAGGTGGATAAGGAGAGGATCGCAGCATCTGCCAGCGCCGATCGAGTGGCCTTCCAGGAGTCCAGATCTGACATCATGCGACAATTCTCTGTGGGGAATAATGAAGCAGAAGGTCTTGAAACAACGATATCAGTCTGTTGAAGAATTGAAGGAAGCTGTTAGGGAGACATTCAGGGATATCACCCTGCCTATTCTTCGGAAAATCTCATACAGGGCCTGGCGCCGCATCATTTTGTGCCGTGACAATGACGGTGTCCATACTGATATTCTGGACCACTAAACAACCTAAAACTGTAACTATCAACATATGCTGTGGCATGTTCGCAAATACACATACAACACTTACAATCATCACACAAATAGGGGGTGATGACAGGATTTTCGGACCTTACTGTACAATATTTTCAATTCTTGGAGGACTTTTCAAAGAATGTAAGAGACGCCGATGAAGAAGTTATGCTTGCGGTTTTTCATGAAAAGGTTCGTTTTCCTAAACAAATTTATTTATGTATTTTAGGTTTTATTTTTATATTTGATTACAGGCTGAAAGACTGACGTGAATATCAAAGGTCAGGAATTATCGGGAAACATTTGTTCTTCTTCAACAAGTATTAATGAATATTACGAAATGCTAGTGAAATTGTATAGACCGATGATCCGGACGACGCTGAATTGCCCCATGAACAACCCTCAGTCTCTACTCCTTCTACTGAGCCAGTCATTACCTCTGATGCTAATTCTACTGGGGACTCAGCCCGGAAATCGATGGAACCCCGATGTAATAATAAAAAAACAACCACTGATGATTTGGTCGCAGACTATGTTAGGTGAAAAACGCTAGTCTCCGCTCAAAATAGTCCTCGGAAATAGTTTTTATTAAGCTTACTTCCAGACATCGAGGATATGACACCTAGCCGCTCTTGGCAATTTAGAATGGAGGTGATAAGTTTAATCGATCGGGTTTTGACGGCCGAACCTGCGTAACAATTCCCTAGTTCATCTTATTCGAT
Source organism: Vesta saturnalis (assembly GCA_036346205.1). NCBI lineage: Eukaryota > Metazoa > Arthropoda > Insecta > Coleoptera > Lampyridae > Vesta > Vesta saturnalis. The sequence goes on from JARFJB010002450.1 coordinate 6,421,932, forward strand.
GGGACCTACTCCTAGTCGCCGTACCTTAGATGATTGGATTCATGAATCTTTATCTTCCTCTTACAACGATCAGTTGTCTACATATTCTTTGTCCGAAACACTTGTAACGAAGAACCTGCAACATCTATCTGCAGGTGAACCCACTTATTGGTCGCCTGACCTTAACAAAGTACCTGATCTGGTAGATTTTTGTATCACCAAAGGAATTTCACAAGGCTTTACCGTTGCCACCTCCTGCTTTGACCTGTCATCTGACCATTCTCCTGTTATAATCACTTTATCCGTTGATGCACTAAGTGTGCCAAAACAACCAAGACTAAGAACAGACAGTTGGTGAGTGAAAAACTAACGCTACACGTCGCCCTTAAAACTGAACAAGTGATCGAATCAGCTGTCAAGCTCTTAAATGATACATTACAATGGGCGAGCTGGAATACAACTCCGGAACAAGCAGCAAGGGTCAAAAATTACACCTGCCCCATACTAATCAAGCAAAAATCAGAGAAAAAAGACGTCTCCGTAGAGAAAGGACCAGGCTAAGAACAGCGGAAAGCAAAGGCGCACGCAATTCAGCCACACATGAACTCAAAATACTTCTGAATAACAGCAAAAACAAATTCTTGCTATCATTCCTGCAAGAGCTTACGCCCACCGAAGCCACCGATTATTCTCTGTGAAAAATAACCCGAAAACTAAAACCAGTTACAAAAGCTTCTCCACCCATCAAAACACCCCAGGGAAATTGGGCAAGAAGCAAATCAGAAAAAGCGCGAGCATTAGCAGAGCACCTAGCAGAGGTTTTCAAACCTGACCCTTCAGAAAATAAACCTGAAGAAGAAACTGAGTTAATCAAAACTCTAAAAGCACCCTACCAGCTTGATCTGCCAGCTCAACGCTTCAAAATCACAGATCTGAAAAACATTATTGTAACGCTACACCAAAAAAAAGCACCGGGATACGATCTGCTAACTGGGAAAATACTCAAGGAACTACTTATTATGGGGGTAAGGTATCTCACACAACGCTATTTTACAAGTTGGGTATTTCCCGGCCCAGTGGAAAGTAGCACAGATCCTAAAACCTGGGAAGCCACCCGATGACTTGAAATACTATCGGCCCATTATCCTCTTGCCCATAGCCTCCAAAGTCTTTAAAAAACTACTACTAAACCGATTACATCCGATTATTGAAAATACCGAATCAATCCCTGATCACCAATTTGGATTTAGACAGATGCACTCCACTATTGAACAAATTCATCGTGTTGTACAAACAATTACTGAAAGCCATGAAAAAAAAGCAATACTGCTCTGCAACATTTTTGAATAAAGTGTGGCCATATCTCCATAATAGACACTTTGGTCAAGCTTGATACTGAGTATACAGAACTCTACCCTATAAATGCTGGAGTACCACAAGGTAGTGTCCTGAGGCCCCCACTTTATCGGTTATATACCGCAAATGTTACTACAGGAACCTTTGCAAACGACACAGCAGTTCTATCTTCTGATACTGACCCAGTAATTGCTTCTCAGATACTGCAAACCAATCTAAATGAAATTGAAGCATGGCAAAAGAAATGGAGAATAAAAGCAAATTCAACCAAATCTGTCCATGTGACGTTTACCACACGAGGGGAAACCTGCCCCCTGTCCAACTAAACAAGCAACAGCTGCCACAACAAGAAGAAGCCAAATACCGATAGGAGGCTCAACAGGAGTAAACGTAAACAGCTCAGACTGGCCCTCTCCAATATGCATTGGCTCATTGGGCGTACCTCTAAACTTATCATCGAAAATAAGCTGCTGCTTTACAAAGTTATATTGAAACCAATTTGCTCTTACGAAATTCAGCTCTGTGGCACAGCATTTACATCCAATCTAGAGACACTTGAGCGTTACCAAGCGAAAGCACTGAGAATAATAATGAACGCACCTTGGTTTATGTACAACGCAGCCATCACCTAGCAGTGAATCTCCTAAATCAACCCATAGTCAACAGGAGGTTGAAACGATATATGCCCAACGATCAGCCTTCCGTATTCTGTTTTTCAAGTTTATGTTAGTTCTAGTTTAAGTCTTTAGTATGTAAGCGTGATATTCCAATAACCATATCGGACATAATCCACTTGTTACTTGCCACTGGGCAACCTTCTACATGTTACCTTTATCGTTCTACCATTTGCTAAATGTGAAAGAGATTTATGGACATTCTATAAAATCCTTGAAATTTAACCGGGCTAAAATAAGGATGCTGTGTTCTCGATCCCTTATTAATGGGCGAATCCAATGTTCTCGTTTTTTTTACATCGAAGCCGACACGATAAAACAAAAACATCTTCATCGTCTGAAGACATGGCGCAACTGACTGAATTCGAGTTTCTCTAGAGGGCATTCATAAATGCAACCAGCAGTTGCGTGTAACTCGTTGCATGAAACTGGCACGCATTTAGTTGCTTCAGTGTGCAGTGCGCTTAATTCTCTAATCTAGGTACCCCTTATCAATGTTTGTCACTTTGATATTACGCCTGACGCTTGCGCAGAATAAATAACTAAATAACTATTTTCCAAAGAAAGTGTTATTTAATTATAATAATGATTAATAATTATAATTATCAGCACCCTGTATATTTCATGAATACAGTATATAATGTAACATCTAAAGCATTAAAAACCACCAACTTTGATGATTTTTATTTAATTATTATAACTATTATTAAAACACACAGTTAACATTAAGAAATGTTTAAACTTATCGCACATTCCGACAGTTATCAATTGAACACTGTGTATAATTTAATGTTTCTCTATTCAGTCTTTGAAAACATTATTGACAATTTGTAAGCGTAATCTTTCAACAGGAAAGAGTATAACAATAGTAATAAAAAACTCTTATAGTGTAACGTTCTATATGTAATTTATTAGCATTAAAGATAGAATTTTTCCACAACGTGTCTCAATTTACTTTACTAAATTATTTATGCGGAACTTTGTACAAAGTTTGTTACCCACATTATTACTTTGATGTGTATTCACCTTTAAATTAAGCTGTGGAGCTTTTCACATGAGTAATAATGACATCTTAAGAATCGTGAACGTGTAAAATTAATCAGAATACGAGGGGCGGTTAAAAAATATCGTTGGATTAAATTAAAAAGTACATTTGTAAGAAATCACATTTATATACATAATAAAAATTAAAACCTAAACTGTGTTTATATATACAATGATGAAACTTTAAAAAGTTAAAATTATGAAGAGTTTAAAACTACACGCAGTAATTACTTTTATGGCCGCACAACTTGCAACACTAACATTTTTTCATTAAATAAAAGTAAATTGTTCCACTTGGTGACGTTAAAACAATCGTGGAAGTATTTTAATATCTTGTAAAACGAGACATATATTACAGGATGACAAAAAAAAACAAGTCTCGAGGGATTTCTATCTTTGGCGACATACACGTTTTTAAAATAAAACTTCATTTGTATCTATGGTTAAATATAAAAAGAAAACGTCATAAAAATTGTTATAATATGATTCCTTGTTAATATATTTAAACCATAAACAATTAAATAATGGATTGGTTTAATTTTACAGGAAATCTAATGTCAAATGAGCAATCTATTTCTATACAGGGTGGTCTAAACCTCCGGTTTTCCTTTGTTACAACTAACCTGGTTTTAGCGGACATCGTACGTAAATAAGAGCATAATAAACTTATTTCCAATTATACAGGCTGTTTCATTAAGATCCATCACCGGCCATATGTCGAAATCTACTGGGCGTACAAATTTATTATTAAGGCCATGAAGCAATCCTGAAAATTATGTTTAAGTTCTGCATTTCGCCGCAAGGCGATTGAAAAATAAATATTTAATATAAACCTTTGGTAACATCATTACAAAGACGTCTACATCATTTTGGTTTAAGTCTCATTGGCGTACCAACCTTAATAAAAATTGCGTAAACCAGTGAAAGTGTAATCATTCAAATCGCATTAATGTTGTTTGAAGTACTTTTAATTGTCGTATCTACTGGTACACAATAGTTCCTCATAAAATTGCTAGAGGGCGCAATTTATAATAATGACAGTTTTTTAATTTTATCCCAATAACTTACCAACATCACTGCACGCAGGATTTACTTTGTGACATGGGTATTACTTTGGGATACATGGTATTTGTTCGACATTTTGTTTTAGAAAAAGCTTTAATACTAAAATACTCAATGTTCAAAATAAAGTAATAATCTGCAAAATTGTGAAGTTTGACAACATAGCATTTGTTCCGTTAAGAGTAGTTCACTTTTAGTGTAGACAAGTGTTTTCAAAAAATCAAAATTGACGCTCATCCCTTCATTTCTGGTAAGTACATTTTAAATAGTCATATTCTAGCTTAGTTTTGACAACACAGCTAAAATGTTTCATATGCATTTAAAAAAATATTTGTTTAAAAAATGTAACATGGAACAGTTACTTTGGTTCATGTCATGGTAGACAGCACATACCTTAGTAAGGGACAAATCTAAAAAATATGGTCTACCAAAGTTACACTGGCAATGCAATCTAGACGTTTACAATTTGTTTTTCTTCTTTTCTAATAATGCCCCGACAGCCACAGCGCATACAAGTAGAAGAGGGCACCTTCCCTACCCTCTTTTTACGGTGCAAGCTCCCCCGCCACCCACACCCTATTTTATATGCCAACGTGGGGGCCGGATTTTCCACCCTTATTTTTACTCGCTTACGTGTAGGACGCATTTTTCACCCCTATTTTTACACACCTGCGTGTGAGTCCGTATTTTTCAGCCCTCTGCATTCCTATTTTTACATATACCTACGTGTGAGTCCGTATTTTTCAACCCACTGCACACCTAATTATTTTTACTCGCTTACGCATAGGAGGTGTATTTTCACTCCCTATTTTATGACGCATGTAGGACATATTTTATATTTTTTCTGATATTAAAAGAAACTAATCAAGGTAAAGATAACGTATACAGTTGATTTTAAAATACACTATTAAATTCTATAATGACAATAAACAGTTAATGGTATTGCATAATCAGTTAATTACCCTGTTATACAATGTGAATGTACGGTTTAGCGACTATTTAAAATGTGTTTATTAATATTTATTAGGATTCCGTTTTTGTCAAAAGAGATTGCATAATTGTTGTTATTAAATTATTAGGTTTCTTTTAATCCCTATCTATAGATTGTGGTCCTCTTGTGGTGAAAATTCATTTGAATATATTTTGAAAATGAAATTGATTTAAAAATAAAACGTGTAATTAACTAATTGATTAACCTGCTTACAGCAATAGTAATTATCGAAAATTAAGGAATGTCGCTTTTATTTATTTACCTTTTTAATACGTATCATTTACATGCAATATATTTTGATTTTAAATATGAGTCACAATGTGTCGCAATCCTTTTGCTTTAATTATGGGTCATAATTAAATCTAGTTGTCGCTCAAGGTAATCACTACCAAATTAATCTCATGTACAACAAGAAACTTAATATCAATAATGTATAACAAAGTATTTTTATAATGCCATTTTTCGCATAGTTTAATGTCCATGTATGGGTCGTATTTTAGCCTTGGGAGATCAAAACACAAACACAACCACAAGCACGAGCATAAGCATAAACACAAGCACAGGAACAATTACAAGCCCAAGAACCAGCACATGCACAAACACAAGCACAGGAACAAACACAAGCACAAGAACCAGTACGAGCACAAGCACAAACACAAGCACAGGAACAAGCACAAACACAAGAATCAACACAAGCACAATCACAAGTACAAGTACAAGCGCAAGCACAGGTACATACAAACACACAAACACGAAAAACGAAAAATCGCAAACACGAAAACGAAAATTTCGCAAACAAGAAAATGAAAACGAAAAACTCGCAAACACGAAAACGAAAAATCGCAAACACGAAAAACGAAAACGAAAAAATCGCAAACACGAAAAATGAAAACGAAAATTCGCAAACACGAAAACGAAAATTCGCAAACACAAAAAACGAAAACGAAAAATTCGCACACAAAAAAAATGAAACCGAAAATTCGCAAACACGAAAAAATCGCAAACACGAAAATGAAAACGAAAATTCGCAAACACGAGAAATCGTAAACATACAAATTCACAAACACGAAAATTCTCAAACACGAGAAATAACCACACAAACTCGCAAAGCATAAACACAAGCACAAGCACAAGTACAAGAACAATCACAAACACATGCACAAACACAAGCACAGGAACAAACACAAGCATAAGAATCAGCACGAGTACAAGGACAAACACAGGAACCAGCACAAACACAAGAATCAACTCAAGCACAATCACAAGTACAAGCACAAGCGCAAGCACAAGTACATACAAATTCGCAAACACGAAAACGAAAAATCGCAAACACGAAAACGAAAACGAAAATTCGCAAACACGAAAATCGTAAACACGAAAAATGAAAACAAAAATTTCGCAAACACGAAAATGAAAACGGAAAATTCGCAAACACAAAAACGAAAAATCGCAAACACGAAAACGAAAACGAAAATTCGCAAACACGAAAAATCGTAAACATGAAAATGAAAACAAAAATTTCGCAAACACGAAAATGAAAACGGAAAATTCGCAAACACAAAACGAAAATCGCAAACACGAAAACGAAAACGAAAATTCGCAAACACGAAAATCGTAAACACGAAAACGAAAACGAAAATTCGTAAACACGAAAACGAAAACGAAAATTCGCACACAAAAAATGAAAACCGAAAATTGCAAACACGAAAATGAAACGAAAATTGCAAACACGAAAAACGAAAATCGCAAACACGAAAACGAAACGAAAATTCACAAACATGAGAAATCGTAAACATACAATTCACAAACACGAAAATTCTCAAACACGAGAAATAACAACCACACAAACTCGCAAAGCATAAACACAAGCACAATCACAAGCAAAGCACAAATACTAGCACAAGCACAAGTACAAGAACAATCACAAGCATGCACAAGCAAAGCATAGAAACAAACACAAGCACAAGAATCAGCACGAGCACAAGCACAACACAGAACAAGTACAAACACAAGAATCAAGCCAACACAAGCAAGGCACAAACTACAAACACAAACATGCTAAGCGAAACACAACACGCAAACACGGAAAACAAGCAAATACGAACACGAAATCAAAAGAAAGAAATCAAAACGAAACTGAAACAAGCAAAAAAAAACGAACAGCAACTGAAAATTGAGTATCTTAAAGTCACGAATGAAGTCGTCATCGTACAGTAACTTATTCTATATTGTTTAGATTGAGGTCTACTTAACACATTGTAACACCTGTCTCTCTCTCTCTCTCTCTCTCTCTCTCTCTCTCTCTCTCTCTCTCTCTCTCTCTCTCTCTCTCTTAGTTAGAGACAGGTGTTACAATGTGTTAAGTAGACCTCAATCTAAACAATATAGAATAAGTTACTCTAAGCGACGGAGAATTGAAAACTTTGATACTCTTCCATTCGGATATAAGGACTAAATAATAAAACAGATAAACAAAGAAAATCATTTTATTTAAATCCCTGTCTTAATTCATTCTGCAGCTCTGCGTGTTTTCGTTTTTTCGTGTTTGTGCGTTTGTATGTTTTGCGGTTTTTCGTGTTTGCGAATTTTCGTTTTCGACTTTCGTGTTTCCGAGTTTGTGTTTTCGTATTTGGTTGTTTTTCCGTGTTTCCGTGCTTGTATGATTTCGCATTAGCGTGTTTGTGTACTTGTATGTACTTGTGCTTGTACTTGTGATTGTGCTTGTGTTGATTCTTGTGTTTGTGCTTGTTCCTGTGTTTGTGCTTGTGCTCGTGCTGATTCTTGTGCTTGTGTTTGTTTCTATGCTTGTGTTTGTGATTGTTCTTGTACTTGTGCTTGTGCTAGTATTTGTGCTTGTGCTTGTGTTTATGCTTTGAGTTTGTGTTGTTATTTCGTGTTTGAGAATTTTCGTGTTTGTGAATTTGTATGTTTACGATTTCGTGTTTGTGAATTTTCGTTTTCGTTTTTCGTGTTTGCGAATTTTTCGTTTTCATTTTCGTGTTTGCGAAATTTTCGTTTTCATTTTCGTGTTTGCGAATTTTCGTTTTCGTTTTCGTGTTTGCGAAATTTTCGTTTTCATTTTCGTTTTCATTTTCGTGTTTGCGAAATTTTGGTTTTCATTTTCGTGCGATTTTCGTGTTTGCGAATTTTCGTTTTCGTTTTTCGTGTTTGCGATTATTCGTTTTTCGTGTTTGCGATTTTTCGTTTTTCGTGTTTGCGAGTTTTTCGTTTTCATTTTTCGTGTTTGCGAAATTTTCGTTTTTCATTTCTCGTGTTTGCGAATTTCGTGTTTGCAATTTTCGTTTTCATTTTCGTGTTTGCGATTTTCGTTTTCGTTTTCATTTTCGTTTTCGTTTTTCGTGTTTACGATTTTCGCATTTGCGAATTTTCGTTTTCGTTTTCGTGTTTGATTTTCGTTTTTCGTGTTTGTGTGTTTGGATGTACCTGTGCTTGCGCTTGTGCTTGTACTTGTGATTGTGCTTGTGTTGATTCTTGTGTTTGTGCTTGTTCCTCTGCTTGTGTTTGTGCTTTCGCTCGTACTGGTTCTTGTGCTTGTGTTTGTTCCTGTGCTTGTGTTTGTGCATGTGCTGGTTCTTGGGCTTGTAATTGTTCCTGTGCTTGTGTTTATGCTTGTGCTCATGCTTGTGTTTGTGTTTGTGTTTTGTAAAGCTAACTTTCACAGGAGACAATTTAGAATACAATCTCCGATACTGGACCAACCCCTAGTCTGACCCAGACCAAATCCGATCTCCCAAGGCTAAAATACGACCCATACATGGACATTAAACTATGCGAAAAATGGCATTATAAAAAATACTTTATTATACATTATTGATATTAAGTTTCTTGTTGTACATGAGATTAATTTGGTAGTGATTACCTTGAGCGACAACTAGATTTAGTTATGACCCATAATTAAAGCAAAAGGATTGCGACACATTGTGACTCATATTTAAAACCAAAATATATTGCATGTAAATGATACGTATTAAAAAGGTAAATAAATAAAAGCGACATTCCTTAATTTTCGATAATTACTATTGCTGTAAGCAGGTTAATCAATTAGTTAATTACACGTTTTATTTTTAAATCAATTTCATTTTCAAAATATATTCAAATGAATTTTCACCACAAGAGGACCACAATCTATAGATAGGGATTAAAAGAAACCTAATAATTTAATAACAACAATTATGCAATCTCTTTTGACAAAAACGGAATCCTAATAAATATTAATAAACACATTTTAAATAGTCGCTAAACCGTACATTCACATTGTATAACAGGGTAATTAACTGATTATGCAATACCATTAACTGTTTATTGTCATTATAGAATTTAATAGTGTATTTTAAAATCAAATGTATACGTTATCTTTACCTTGATTAGTTTCTTTTAATATCAGAAAAAATATAGAATATGTCCTACATGCGTCATAAAATAGGGGGTGAAAATACACCTCCTATGCGTCAGCGAGTAAAAATAATTAGGTATGCAGTGGGTTGAAAAATACGGACTCACACGTAGGTATATGTAAATAATTAGGGTTGAAAATACGGTCTCACACGTGGATGTGTAAAAATAGGGGTGAAAAAATACGTCCTACACGTAAGCGAGTAAAAATAAGGGTGGAAAATCCGGTCCCCACGTTGGCATATAAAATAGGGTGTGGGTGGCGGGGGAGCTTGCACCGTAAAAAGAGGGTAGGGGAAGGTGCCCGTCTTCTACTCATACACGGTGCGCGAAATTATAAAATTATCGCTGAGACAAATTACAACAGACTCTTAAAGAGCTTAGAAGTAAATTGATATCTCTTCGAAACGCAGCCAAAAAGACAAATATCAAAAAATACCTTGTGGAACAAAGTTCATGGAAAGCATGCACGTGTGCCTGGAAAACCGAAGACCTTTACGGATCAAGAAGAATAGTCATTTTCTGGAAACTTAATTGCATTATCTGCATTTGGTTTTCCAGTAACAGGAGAAGATCTGAAAATTATTGTCATGTCTTACTTAGATAAGCAATGGAAAAAAGTTCCTTTTTTGTAAACAATTATCCAGGTCCCAATTGGGTTAATATAAAGTTTATTTAAAGCACAGGCTAGAACTTAGTCAAAGGTTCTCACAAAATATTACACACGCACGAGTAGCAACTGATGAAGTAACTAATAATAATAATAATAATAATAACACTCCCCCCACGGGTCCACATCATCGTGGTGGGGGGCTCATTACCCGAGGGCGTAAGCCGGAGAGAAAGTTAACAGATCCCACCTCTTACAAACACTAACCCTACGACCGGCAATTATAACTTCAGCCACGTGTGGAGCAGACAACGTCAAAACAGAAGCAAGATGGCAAACAGGGTCATGGCAATCGAGTACAACCTAAACGGCAGCCTCGGAAACGTAACGCTGTCTGGGGAGCGCCATGGGACTCTTGGAGCCACCGCTCAGTGTGACAGCTTGCGAACCGGTAGGGTAGGCACCTACCGGGCGACCCGAACAAACATCAGCCGAAACTGAAAATGGTACTGAAAAACAAGTAGTAACCACTGGAAATGTTTCGCAAGCGCTGAGACCACGAAGGCGGGACAACCGAGAACGTGGAAGAACTGGACAAACGAAAAAACTGGCATTATACTCCGCTGTTACTTAGAATACCTGAACTAGAAACTAATCGCATAGGATACAGACAAGAATTCCATAGACAATTTATACAGAAATACACAGAATGGCAGGACCAAGCAGAACAGAGAATAAATGCCCAATTAAGAGTAATAATTAGAAACAACTTAATACCAGAGCCTGTAAGAAATAGAATTAGAGCAGAAATAAGTGAGGAGGAGAACCAAATAACCCATGATGAAGAACGACCTGAAGAAGAACAACAGTACAATAATCAAGAAGAGAAATGCCACGACATCAAGTGAACACTACTACACTGACAGGTACGTCAAATGATGAAGAATAGTGCTAGTGCAGAAAGCAAACAGGAAAATATAAGCGAAGAGAGCAGCCGTAACAGAACAGAACTACAAGACACACATGCATTAATATACTGTGGCGACAAATGAGACAATATAACCAGAAGTTGATAGTGCCAGAAAACAATAGCAATACACACAATGCAGCAAAAAGGCTATGGCAGATTAGACTGGAGTACAAAATAAACAAACTAAGGCATGAAATAGGAATGCTAACGCGATACACACAAGGATTCAGGACACAAAAATTAATGAAGACAATCAGAAGTAACTACAACAAAATGATCACGTATGAAGAGGGTGTACATCGTAACTGCAATATAACTGAACACCGAGATAAACAGAAACAACATCTTAGAGCTCTGAGCAAAAGGTTCAAAAGATAAATAATAAGCTACAGAAGAAAAACAGAAAATCAGTTGTTTCTAACAAATGAAAATTAAACGAAGAGAAGGAAAAGAAAGACCAAGAAACAACAACAAAGACGTACCCAACAGACATTCTGGAATAACGTATGGAATAATGAAATGAATTTAAACAAAAATGCAGACTGGTTGGAGAAAGAACGTGAGAGAGTAGAAGAAGTCATGCAAGATCACTTGATAACTGTTGAAGAAGAACAAAACGCAATAAAACGAACCCACAGTTGGAAGGGCCCTGGAACTGATAAAATACAGAACTTCTGGTACAAGAAATTTACAGCTACGCACAGAGCATTAGCACAGACCTTTAATAAACTATTAGGATCCCCAGGCTTTGTACCTGAATTAATGGCAAAGGAAAAATATACCTAATACAAAAAAAAACAGCAATACAGAGGACGCTGGTAGTTACAGGCCAATTACGTGTTTACCCAGGATCCATAAGATATTAACAACAATATTGGCACAAATAACGTTATGTAGGAATAATGAAAACGGTGCACACATAAATCACATGGCTACAAACAACAGATAATAATAGACAGTGTAATTCTACAACAAATAAAGAAGAAGCAACTTAACTCTAACGGTCGTCTACATAGATTATAAACAAGCATATGACTCTGTACCACATGCCTGGTTACAAACAGTATTAGAGGTGTATAAAATATACCCCCAAATAAGAACTTTCGTGAAAGAAGTAATGATGAAATGGAGAATAGTTTTGTATTAAGAACATTTGACAAAACTGTAAACACCGAAGAAATAAAGATAAGGAAAGGAATTTTATCAAGGAGACGCGCTAAACCCTTTATGGTTGTATCTCGCCATGAACCCTTTATCACATATACTAAAATCAACGTCATACGGGTATAAGATTAAAACATACGATAGCACACAGCTGATAAACCATCTCTTTGGATGGATGACGTAAGTGTATACGCCCTTCAGTGACGACATCAATATGACCCTGGGAATAAAAAAAGTGTAAAATCCTAGAAATATATAAAGGAAAATATAAAAAAGGGCTAGAATATCTATTGGGGAGTGGGGAAATAATATAGAGTATAGGAAAAAAAACGACGTATCATCTACATACCAACATAGCACACAAACAAATAAAAACCAACATAAGAAAGGAGTATGCGGAACGGCTTACAATAATCTTAAGGGGCCACTTAAATAGTAGAAATAAAATAAAGGCCATTAATACATCTTCCATACCTGTAATCACATATACATTTGACACAATACACTGGAACAATAAATACATCGAAACACAAGAACCACTTTAACAACATACAGACCTCGCCAACTAAACGCTGCTATAGAACGACTATATCTACTAGGAAAAACGGAGGCAAAGGACTAATTGACGTACATAATAAACAAATGCTTAAACTAAAACAAAACTTTATAGTAAAGAAAATAGTAGCGAAATACACAGAGCATTAATGAACCAAGGCAACAAACACACCCCACTGGACCTCTTACACAGAAATAAACAAATAACAACTATCAGAGCTTCTAAGAGAGATAACGTATGGCAACAGAAACAAATCCATGGAGTACACCACAATCACATGCACCAACAATGTATAGACAAAGAAAGATCAAACGAATGGTTACAAAAAGGAGAGATAGACAATGCAATAGTGGACGATCAATGTAACAAACGTAACAGTAGGAGAGAGACCATAGAACATATACTAAGTGAATGCAGATATATAGCCGGCACAGAATATACTACGAGACATAATAAAGTGGCTAAAATCGTACACCAAGCATTGACCTTAAAATATGAATTAACAACAGAATCGATACCATATTACCAATACGAACCCCATCGAATCCTAGAAAATGCAGAATGGAAACCCTATTGGGATAACACTAGAGTTAGAAAAACAAATATAACACCTTAAAAGACGAAGCAATCACGTTATATCATATGCAGAAAGCAGTCATTTTGGAAGCGTGTAGAATCACGCGAAAGTTTCTAGGACAAGAAATCCAACAAGGATGTCTTGGTTACACCCGACAACATTCGTTATAAAACCAGATATCCCATCTGTGGGATTATATTATTATAATAATAATAATAAGGTTTAATGTCCAACAGATAAGATATCCATTAACAAGACAGTAAATTTTAATTAATACAAAATTTGTAGTGAAACTCAAATCTTACAATACAGTGTGATTTCACACTAAATAAGAATATATGAAAGTAAATCTAATGTAGAAAAAAAAAATGCAAAGTTTGATTACATATTATGTTAGAATTACGCAATGGAGAGATGAAAGGTTGGAGTGGTTGATATCACAATTATGGCTAATGGAATTAAAGTTGCGACAAATAGTAACGATAGGGGATCTAAACAATATCTCTGTTCGAGGAGTAGGATAATGGAAAGTTTTTAAATTTCGAGAAGAGGCACGTGGTATTTGAAATATAATGTAGCTTAGTAGTTATGGACAGTCAATATGGCTGTGTAGCAGACTGTACAATGAGACAAATCTCGTCGATGACTTAGGCCAATCAAAAGGCATTACTAGGAAGGGGACAAAGTATTCAGAAAGGATTCGCAATTCTTCAAAAGCGTGTACTTCCCTTACGACAGGTGGGTCGTAAAATTTTGATTGGGGATAACCTCAGCTATCATCTAAATATGGAGGTGATAAGGCTGTGGAATTAAATAATATAAGATTCATTGCACAGCCTCTAGCCTTTGAATTTGTCCTGTTTCCGCCCTATGAAAGGAAATTAGCGACAAATCCTGAATGATGAAAAAACGCGGCTGAAGGAAGCCGTTTACGTGGTTCAGTGGTATACCGAAAGATACATTTCCTCGGCTTTTAAAAATCTTTTTGACAAAATTTGAATAGCCTGGTGCTGAGAATCTCAAAGCAAGGTTTAGAAAATGCGGAATTTACCGTTTAAATGGGAGCTCGTCAAGAAGCAAGTTCGTCACGTATTTGTAGAAGGAGGAAACTTCAAGTACCTCCTGGTAAAGGGAAAACACTGTCTAATGTGGAGAATCCGGTCCTCACTGATCCTGTCGACTATTCTCAGTTCTCCACATCTAAAATTCAAAACGCAAGCATCCAAGAACAGTCTTCTGAGAGTTCGGATTCCAACAACAATTTACCACTCATTAAGAAACAAAGACAAAAGACCAAAATCCCAAAAAACCATCCAGATACTAGTACAGATGAGAGCGCTGACTGCGTAAACTATTCAGAAAGTGGTGCTAGCCCTTTCAATTCTGAACTTTTAGATGATTCTAATGTAGAACCAGGAACAGCCGAACAACCGGCATATTATGAGAACACCAAAAATGTTAGAGATTACGTTTTAGTTGTTTAATTTCTCTTAGGTAAATAACAAAAATTCTTGGAGTCATGACACGTCATGGGAAACAATGGAAATGGCCATGTAGCAAAGACGAGGACATCGAGACGGTTTCGATATTCCTATATTAAACGATGTTTTGCATAAAATGTGTTTTGTCAGACTTTCTTATCTTGTTTTTAGAAATAAGCTGAATTCATGGGACAAAGCTTAATGACTTGTTTTCTAATTTTTTTATAAGTTCATGTTTTGGTAACTGTTTATAAATTAAAATTCTTTCTTCAACGTTGTTGTACAGCAATACGAGTACAAAATTACATTTTGGGAATTTTTTAGTGTTTTATTTCTCTTTGTCGCTGATTCCCATCACCCGCATTCAAAATAATGGCAAACTATATATTTATGGTTTTTTTATTTTAATTGCAGAATGCAATGCTCTTCCTTGGGGTGCAGACCTCTACAGTTGCAATAATCATATACCCCGAATCCCACGGTTACTTTTAGATACTTTCGAAGTCCAGTATGTCAGCTTACATAAGAAACAAAACAAATTTTAGTACAGAAAAACCTGAAAAATTCTACCCGGTTTACAGCTTACAAAAAAATAATTTTTAACACCTTAATTGAAGAAATACTTTCAAAAATATTTGAACCCTTAAGGCTGTGTAGGTTTTTCGTCATTATTCCAACGGTCCTAAACTAGTTTAGGATTAATAATATTATCATGGAAAACACTTAATGTAGGAATTCTAATTCGATGTTTTAAAAAGTAAATCTAGATACGTGTGAAAGAAAGTCGGCAGGTTTCCGTGGAGATAAATAAATTGAAATAGTTGTCAACTGAGTTAATTTTGATAGGGGTCGTGTTGACAAAAGTTTCTCCCGGATTCTTTTTGAATTTCTTTTTACATAAGGCTTATTCCATTCCAATGCCGAGGTTTACGATATGCTTGTCGTATATTTCCAATGTTTTCAAAATCCACCAGCTACTAGATATTCTAAAAGAAGGTACTATGCCACGCCCTATCAGAACCTGATATTGACAGGCGACTTGATTATTGCTGTTGGCTAAGAGAGATGTGTAACGGAAATTCTCAATTCCTTTCCTCGCTTTTATGAACTGATGAGACTATTTTTATTAGCTGCGACTGGGTTAATTTACATAAGATGCACTAACGGTCACAAACAAACCTTCACTGTATGCGCGAAGTGGATCGTCAAAATAGGTGGCGCATAATAAACGTGTGGTGTGGAGTTTTAGGACATAGAATTATCGGGCCGGTTACTTTTAATGGCTATGTAAATGGCGAATCATTTAAAGAAAATGAATTGCCTATCTTTTTAGAAGATATTCCTCTTCACCTAAGAACATCCATGCGATACCAACATGATGGACGCCCAGCACATTTTCCGCAACGTGTCCGTGATTTTTTAAATATTACGTATGCAAACCACTGTGTTGGAAGGCCACCTAATTCACCGAATTTAACTGTGTTAGATTCTTACTTGTAAATATTTTATAAAACGCAACTAACCACACGAAACAACATTAAAGGGTGAGTTGAAACTGCCATAAATTCGATTTAAATGATTACACTTTCGCTAGCTTCCCCTACTCCAAAAAATGGTGCTGCATTGTCTAAGCTTTCTAATGATGTTACTAGAGGTATATCTTAATTTTGAAATATTCTCAGAAAGTTAAAGTATTTATTTTTAAACTGCGCTCCCTTACGACGAAATACGGAACATAATAGTAATTTGCACAATTTTCTTATTTAATAATAATTTTTTTCCTAAATTTGTACGCCCTGTAGTTTTCGAGATATGGCCGGTGGCCGACCTTAATCAAACAGCCTGTACAGGGATAGTGAACAAAGAATTATTTGCGAACTAATCCCGTGGAAGATCCGGGGCGGAACTACTAAATAAAGCCCTCGTTCTCACACGTTGATGTATTTGCAGTAAACATTTTGTAATGAAATTAATACATAGATCCCGAGAACGAAATTGTACGGACGAGGGTCGGATAAGGAACAGCCAAGTAACAGGCAGACCGCTAAGAAACAAAAAATAAAATAAGAAAGTAATCCTTATTTTATATATCTAAAGATAGTTACAGTTATATGAGTTTCGTAATGTTAGCTGCGATATGATTTAGTTACTATTTTACATGTTTTCGTGCCTTCATTCTGAACTTCCCAATAACGTGGTTGAAATCTAATTCCACTGAAGCTTTTTCAGATTGACTAGTCGTTGTTGATTCATTGTAGCTAATTTAGAAAATATTCTCTCGCATTATGGCTAGTATTATAAGTTAGATGTAAGGCAATGGAACACTGAAGTCACATTTAATAAATTGAATTTTTTTTTGACTTGTTCACTTACCAGCAACCACAATCGTATCGGTTGAACATAGGTGGCAATGATACCTTTTTATTTTTAGTAACACTTGCTCCTTATCAGACTCGTAGATTTCTAACACATTTTCCAGTGCTACAGTAAGGCCGCGCCATCCCAAGCTTGAAATATAAACTTTGTTTCAAAAATTTGAAAAATTTTGTTAATTTACTCCATGGGCATGTACCGTTTGGATGCTTCTTATATAAATCGAAAAAGAAGCAACGCATTTTATTCTCTCATCAGAAGGGAGGGACGGGCTCCGCGAGATTTCAATGCTCTTTCAGCCACAGGGATGTATTCCCAAGCTACACACACACATTAAGTATATATGATTGGTGCGACTAAGAATGGTGCGGTCAGGATAGGTTCGGAAGGAAGTAAGGTAAAGTTACTACCCCGGCATTCGAAAAAAATCCCCTACAAGGTGAACGTAACGGAGATCAAACTCAATACCTCCCGAATGCTAAGCAGATCGTGTTACCAGGGGTCCACTAGTTTTGTATAGGTATCAATTGGTATACGTACTAAAACATGGGTTGTTGAACTTCGTGTTGAATTAATCACCACTTTTACCCTCCTTCCTCTTTTGCTGTGTTCGTACCCAAGATATACAAGAGAAATAAATTACCAAAATGTTAAAAATAAGAAACAAATAGTCACCAATGGAGATAAATAAAACGAAGTAAGCAATTGTGTTGATAGGATTCAGGGTAGGCGTATCTAGGGAAGGATTTTGGGTTTGTACCTCCCACCGAGTTAAAAAAAAAGGAAACCATTATAACACATACTTCATTATCATTCAAGCAATTCCAGTTTTAGGTAGCGGACAGATAAAATGTTATTATTGTAATAGCAACAGGAAGTTGCAATTGTTACTGTGAAAGAAAAGACAATTAAAAATCGTCACTTTATCTATGTGTATAATTAAAAGGAAAAGAAGAAAAACCAGATGTTGTCGTAGGGCAGCAGGTGTTTTTCCACGCGGCCGACACTGCGTTATTCGAATAAAGCGTGACAAATCGCTTAGAATTTTTATATGCACAAAATTGCGTAAAATGTCCACATTTAGTAATAATTAAACTGGAACATACGGCAAAATTAAAAGAAGGGTTTCTGTATGTTACGTTAAAACTTAATATACAAGGGAGGGCGATTGAATATTTTAAAAATTAACTCGTCTTTTAATTTGAAATGGCAGAATATTCCCACGAAGGCTTTTTTTTGTTATAATTTAATAACTTTAGGTTTAAGAGAACACAGTTAGTTGAGTCGTATGGAAAGCTCTAACGGTATATAGATAATAATTATAAATCGTTGTGACCATAAATATATTATCGTTTCCGTTTCAATGAAACACTAAAAACACGAATTTGTCATTTTCTTTTTGTTGGATTTAATATTGGTCGCTTAAACAAACGTATATCGATAAAAAATCACCACGTTTCGATTTTAATCCGTGAAGTGGTTGTGTAAACAAACATTTATCGATAAATAACCACCACCGTCTTGATTTTAAACCGCATACCTTAACCCGTTATGTGTTGGTGATTAAGTGATTAATAAAATGATTATATTCAAGGGCAATGAGGTATTTAAATGTAGATTAAAGCTCGCAACAAACAATTAAACAAGCCGGTGTAAGCTACAAAAAATCGGCCATTGTCTTGCAAGAAGGTGCTATTTAATTATCACAAGATATTGAAGTCGAACAGAATTGTATCTTTATAATATAGAGTAGTAATGCGGAAGTAACTTAATTGCCAATACACCATCATATTTACCTATAAACAACCCAACATATGTTTTTCAGAGGTTAACAAACATCCAACATAGTGCTTTCATGACCAAACTTTTTTCAAACATCTCGATCCCATGAGATTTTCAAAGTTCACCATATCTCTGGTATGAGCCCCCTCCTCCTTTATTTAACCCTACTCACAGTGTAGCTCACCTTAATTAAAAGTTTAAAATATTGTTTGGTATTTATGACGTTGTCCATATTCAAAATAGGATAGTCGCTTTCAAATTATACGCAAGCAGTAACTTACTTTTTCACCCGAACGAAGCGGATATTAACAAATAGTGAGGTTGACAAACAGAATGTAATGTAGATTCGTATTAGTGACGCGTAAAAAACCTTGAATTATTGCAAAAGTTCAAAATATAATGTTAACTTCATGTGATAATGCTTTTAATCGTTAATAGGTTAAAATCACCTTAAACTATTCACTATCAAGGTATGCTTTGGATGTATCTTGCACGACTGAAACTCCAGCGAGTATAGGAAAACATGTTCAAACTCTATTCTGTTGTTTCTGTAAATAATTCTCATCTATAGTTCCAAATCGTGTGACGCACAAATATTTTAAAAATGATCGAACGTTCACAATGTCATCTTATACATGGAAGTAACGAACCATTTAACTAATTTGATGAGTTCTGTTTTCATCGAGAATGCAGTCAAAGATTATTCCATAATACTTAGCTGAAACATATTCACCAAAACTAGAAGGAAATTCATTTTGTTTCTCTTTTGATATCAGAAGGTACTCTTATTGATCCACCATCGAATGCTTTAAACTTTGAACAATGCTCTTTTAATACTGGATCCTATTTTGCTATCAGTCTCACCAATTCTCTGTTTTCCGATGAAACGTCTTCATTGTGATCGCCGAAAATAAGGTTTGGAGGGCTCTAAATAATGTAACTTCCATAATGTGAAGTAAAATGGCTCTCCAGTTTTTAGTCTCATGGTTAACAATGTTGTGATTTTCTTTGTCAATGGTGTTATTAAGTTTCACACGCATAAAAAGAATTTTCCATTTCTCGTGATAGATGCTCAAACGATGATTCGTGATTAGATCTTTCTGGCGGAAGTCAGAAATAAGTCTATTTTTGTTTGTATTGCCTTCAGACCCAAATAATCCGCAGTAAAGTAGTTAGTGTCTGTTCTTGATGGTGAGTATACCATCCATTTCTTTAGATGTTTAGTCTCGTTTAAATTTAAGTAAAACCATGGAAAAGTTAAGCGATGTGTACCTTTAGTGTGTTTACCTGGTTTCTCTATAGATCAAAAAACCCTTATTTTGATTCACTTCACCACCCCTTGCGATGAATACAAGTCTGATATGCACTGAAAGAGATGCAGTGTCATCAACCTTGTGCTTTTTTTATTATTATCCTCGCCAGGAAAGTTTACCGCTACGTCATCATATACAATCATATGGTGTAAAATGAAAAACATGAGTCAAAATCATGTTCGTTATAATAAATTCTGATTAGAAAATATACCCGGAGATGGCAGCATTTAAAGCTGCAGAATTCTAAAATACAATTACTTATTTATTGTGATTTATTTTGTAAAAATTAGAGAACGTTGATTATCGCAATGATAACGGTTGAAAAACAATATCCTTGAAATCTAACAGGTGATTGTATGTTATTTTTGCAGCCTACAGGTTACGTAGGTTATTGCTGTCCTACTACAAACAATGAAATTTTCAACAAAATGTAAACATTTAATAATTGCAGCGCAATTATAAAAACGGAAGAATGGTTGTGTTGTAAGTTGCTCATAAACAATCATATAATTGATAATTTGAAATTTATAGGTTAAACAATTTGCATGGAACCACTATCTGCACTGTTTGCACTTCGCAAGGCTAGTACGTTTCATAATCATAATTTCTTATTGTTGTTACCAATTCAGTAGTAATGATGGCCCACAATAAAATGATAACATTATTACACAAAATGAATGTTAAGTTACGTGTCAAAACAAAATGGAACTACTATTCGTGCGAAGATGACATTTAATGTGGAACATAAATTCTATGACAATGTGTGATTAACATTTTGAAAAGCATTTTACAAATATATTGTACTTACATAATTGAAATACATTACTAATAGAAATTTATTGCATTAAATATGAACTAACACTATTATACTAATTGTAGGTTGTCAAAGTGTTAAACTTCTAATCGGAGTCACTATCTATATCCGAGCTTTCAGAATAGTTTCCGATGTTAATAATCAGTTTGTCTACTGTGATGTTCATTCAACATTTCTTCCCGTTTGTACCAATGCTTTATTGTTTCTTCAGTATGTCGCACACAATTAGTCCATAATGATTTTAATTAGCATAAACAGAAAAGATTAAAATCAATTACCAGAAGAGACTTCTCAAACCATATTGAAAAAGACCTACAATTATTTCGTTACGACATAGCTTGCGTCCAAAAATAGATTATCCGGAAAAAGTGAACTATTGTAATTGGTTTAGGGATAAAGTTAACAAATGAATTATTAGATATAACTTTTTCACATATTTAGCTTGGTATGAACTAAATGGATAATGATAACTCACAAAACATAAGAATGGGGGTTTGGAGAAATCTGGGTTTTTAAGTCTCCAGGAGGTGAGAGTGTAGACAGCCGTTAGCAGACGTCGAATGACCATTCTTTTTTTTTGGGAATGCACGAAGGACGTAGTGATCTGTAATTAATATTTTAGTGTATAATAAGTATACAATCTTTTAGAAACTATCCTGTAAGATCATGTGTTTGATTTTTTCTGTTTTTCAAGTGCCATTAAATAATCTTGAAGAGTTACGACAACAAATTAGTGAAACTGGTTAAATAAAGGTAAATCCTTATATTTTAAAAAATGATAGCAACATTTTAAACCAAAAAATACAAAAATGTGTAGAAGTGGGTGGGGTATATTCAAAAGACTAGATTTTAGAAAATTGTTAAATCGGGCCAGGTCAAGTTATTTGTACATTCAGTTAAAACTGTCAATAACATTTACTTTTCCACTTTTGTTACTTACCTTTTATCACCTTTTAAAATAAATTTCTGTTGCATGTATATGAATAATTTTCAGAAAATTGTTTTGAGAATAAAATAACAAGTAAAAAGACAACACAAAAATATTTATTCGCATAAATAATGAAACACAACTAAGGGAAAGAAAATTTACAAAACGCACCTATTATCTAATTATTTTAAATACTCAAAATGCTTGACATCATTTGCTATGCACCAATTCAGTCTTTCTATAGTGGAATTAACACTGGTCTCAATTTCAGCGAGGGAAATATTTCCAACTGTTTCCCGAATCCTATCATTCATATCTTCAGGTGTAGTTGGACGTGTTTTAAAAACTAAATCTTTGATTCTTCCCCATAAGTAAAAATCTAAAACCGTAAGGTCTGGTGACCTCGCCGGCCATGGAAAAATACTCCACTTATCTGAAAATACAATATCTAAATAAATCTGCTGCGAAATGCGCTGGACAACCATCTTGTTGGTATCACATGTCTAATCTGTTTTGAATAGTAATATATTGCAGGAGAATTGGTAAATCATTCGTTAAAAATCTAAGTACCATTCTCCAGTTAATGTTCCGTCAAACAAAAGGTCCGATAATTTTTCCATTTAAAATACCACACCATACGTTTAAACTCCAACGATTTTGGTAATTGACTTCTCTTTGCCCGTGAGGGTTGGTTTCTGACCAGTAGTGGAAATTGTACAAATTGACTTTACCATTGCTGGAAAACGAAGCCGCATCCGTCCATAATATTTTAGATATGAACTCTGGATCATTGTTCAACATTTTTTTAACCACTTGCAATAGTCCAATCGTCGATCAAAATCTGTTTTATTTTAACTCCTGGTGTAAAAATAACATGATATGGATTCATTTTATAATCCTTTAATATTCTTTGCACCAAAGAATAATTCAACCCTAGATCTCTTGCAATTTCCCGAATATTTAAATGGGGTTCAGTTTTACGCCTATATATTGGTAACATTTTCTTCACTGCGACTTCTACGTATCCTATTTTTTGATGCGACAGTTTGAACATTGCCGATTTCTCGAAATTCTTTGAATACTTTCCAAGAATGACGCCGTCTTTCAGGATAAATGTTAAATGTTAAAATATTTAGATTTATCATTTCCTGAAGTTACGTGTATTCTTCCCGAAACTGGTATACTTATCGATTTAGACAATGTATACCTGAACTTAGGAATTAAAAGGTTGTTCTACCTCTTGCGTTCTACGCCACTGTACGTAATAAAAACGTTTTCATTGGTTAAAACCAATGTACTTTATATCTCTTTTTATTATACCAATAATGGGAAAAATAGCTTATTTCGTTTTGCAGATATTTCACAAATCAACATTTTTTTTGGAACTTTGACACCCTGTGTCTTTTTTATTAAAGCAAGTTGCGTCAGATCGTAATATTTTGGACCATTATTTACGGACCACCTCGTATACGTACTTACACACACATACGCGCGCGCACGCACAGGCCCACACGCCTACTCACCCACACACACACACGGTTATACTAATAACATATCCGAAGATAAAAAAACTACCCCTCTGTTACATCGGTATAGATGTTGCGCATTATACAGGGTGACCATTTAGTGTGTAATTGTCCGATTATGGGCTCCCAGACTACTTGTCCGAAAAAGTGTGAGCAGGCTTCCCAAATAGACTAAAAGTTGCACATTTTAAAAATATTTTCATATATACAGGGTGATTCAGAAAAACGTGGTCAACCAAACTTGATTTTGTTTAAATGGAAAACCATGTATATTTTCGCACCATCGAATAACTCGTAAATTTTGCGTACATTTGACGCGGAATTCATATCCCTAGCTTCGGCGGTTTTCGAGTTATTCGCATTCAACATTTTTGAAAGGTACACGGTGTCAAAGATACTAGTGTACTGTGGAAGTTATTGCAGAGATAAAAATGATTTTATGAGGTGTTAAAGTCTGAGTACGGCCCTACTATCAACCATTCCCAATACCCGAAAATATTGTTCAAACTTTGACATCACAAATAGCGGAAAACTCATTTTTTTCAAACGGAAACCACCATTTTTTATGTCACTAGTGGATTCTGCTTTGAAAATCAATAGGAAAGTATCTGACGTGCCCTATACCTAAAATAAGCAGTTTTTGATTTATTCGATAAAAACCAATTTTTTTTACAAAGCGCTTTTTTTATAAAGTAGGCTATGAGGATTGGGATAACAAGTTTCTTACGTTTGAATTGCTTCTGTGACCATTTAACAGGTGCTTTCGCAGCTAAATAAAAAAATATTTACATGCAGTACATTATTATGACATCATGAATTTTCTCGTTTTAAATGTGCATTTTAGCAGAGAAGGCTGCGGAACATGACATTTTGTTTATTATTTACTTGTTATACAAAATGGCTTTATTGTCATAAACTTCGTTAATTTAAGTTGTTTGTACGTGGTAGTAAAGCAATGAATCAAACAAATTATTCAAGACAACAACTTGTGAGCATGACGTATGCAATAGGAGAAAGTGATGGAAATTGTTTGTTAGCGTCATGACTCTACCCTCAAAAATATCCAGATAGAAGATATCCGTTTTACATGAAGAAAATGAATTGGATATTACATTATCCGTGGTTGAAACTCCAGAAATAAGTGTACGATAAGTTAGCAGGAATCTAGACATTGGAAAATCCTCCGTATCTAAATGTATCAAAAAGAATAAACTGTATCCCTATCATGTACAACTCCATCAAGACCTCTCCGCTGATGACTACATTCGACGAGTTAACTTTTGTCGATCGATGCAAATTAAATTACAGGAAAATAAAAAGACGAATGTACATTCCATCGAGATGGATTTGTTAATAGACATAATTATCATTACTGCGCCACCGAAGATCCACATTTAGTACATGAAAATCATTTTTATCAGCAATGGAGTTTAAATGTCTGGGGAGATATTGTTGACAATTATGTTATAGGACCGCATTTCTTTGAGGGTCGCGTAAACGGAGATGTTTTTTACAATTTTTTGAATGAAGACTTTTCACTTCTTATTCAACATATTCCGGGGGAAATAATGGATGGTGCTACACCTCACTATAGCTATAGCTTGGTCCTCTTGATCGCCAAACCTTACGAGTTTAGATTTTTTCCTCTGGGGGTTTGTAAAATCTGCAGTTTATAAAACATCGGCTACCACGAGAGAAGACATGAAAAATCGTATCACGGAGGCCTTTCAAAGTGTTACACCTATAATGTTACAAAATGTCAGAACTTCATTTCGGAATAGACTTCAAGCTTGCCTGAATCAAAATGGGCGACATTTTGAACATATATTATAATTTGCTTATTAACTGGACCAATTAATATGGGAACAAATAAGTATGTTCCTAATTCCATAGTGGACTGTAAAAGTATTTAGTGTCCAAATGCGAATGAAGTACCACCTATGAGTAATGTACTGCATGCAAGTATTTTTCTATTCAGCTGCGAAAGCTCCCATTATATGGTCACAGAAGCAATTCAAACGTAAGAAACTTATTATCCCAATTCTCATAGCCTACTCTACAAAAAAAAGGGACTTCCTAACGCGTTTTGTAAAAAAAAATTGTTTTTTATCGAATAAATCAAAACCTGCTTATTTTGGGTCAGACACCTTCCTATTGATTTTCAAAGGAGAATTCACTAGTGACATAAAAAATGGTGGTTTCCACATGAAAAACTTGAGTTTTCCGATATTTGTGATGTTAAAGTTTGAACCAAATTTTTTGGACGCCTTGTACAATATTTTCGGGTATTGGGAATGGTTCTTAGTAGGGCCGTACTCAGACTTTAACACCTCAGAAAATCAGTTTTATCTCAACAATAACTTCCACGGTAGACTAATTTCTTACACCGTATACCTTTCAAAAATTTTGAAATAATGCGAATAACTCGAAAACCGCTAGGGATATGAATTACGCGTCAAATGTACGCAAATTTTTACGAGGTATTCAATGGTGTGAAACTATACAGGGTGTTCCATTTAAACAAATCAAGTTTGGTTGACCACGTTTTTCTGAATCACCCTGTATATATGGAAATATTTTTAAAATGTGCAACTTTTAGTCTATTTGGGAAGCCTGCTCACACCTTTACGGACAAGTAGTCTGGGAGCCCATAATCGGACAATTATACACTAAATGGACACCCTGTATAAAAAATACGCAAACTTTTTAAAAATTGCACGTTTACGCGTAAACAAGTTTTATTTAGCAAGTCGCAGTCAATTAATATTGGTCCGTGATATAGAAGAAGCGGAAAACATATTATTTGCTATTTTAACTTGCTGTTAATGAAACAGAAGGAAATAATCCCCAAGGAGCACTCACATGCTGCGAAATTAAAAAACTGAAATGAAAATGTTTATTGATAAGCGAAACATTAAGCGATTCAGAATGCAGAATGCAACTAAAGATGAAGAACTACAGATGAAGGGTTAAATATAAATAATAATTCAGTTACAGTAACACGTTGAGCAATTTATTTTAAATTTATGATTTCAAAAGATTCTTGAGCTGCATGCTTTGATTTATTAAAAAAAATGAACTGCAACTGCAATTTCTTTACAATAAAACTAGTCCCAAATCTGTCCAGCACAACAGAAACTATGCTTAAAGTAAAAGAATTTATTTTGCCACTAAATATTGTGTATCGATTTAGGAGCTTAGGAAATACAAGTGTTTGATTATTAAATTAAAACTCTTATAAAAATAATCACCTCGCATTTTCTTATCATCGGAGAGACAAGAATTTCTTTCACTTAAGTAAAGCTCTCTCTTCTATGCTGGACAGACGAGATGTGGTTTTACCATAAAAGGGTTGCAGATCAATAATCAAAATAGACGAATCTCGAGAGCTTATAAATCAATAAACAATAATTACCAACAAAATAGTTAACTTTTTTAATTTAAGCATAGCTCTCTCTTGTGCCGGGTAGTTTTACCATAAAAGGGTTGCGGGACAAAAATCAACATACGTATTTTGAGAGCTCTTAAATCAATAAACAATATTTACCTGCAAAAAAGTTATTTTTTCAGTTTTAGTGTAGTTCACACATGAATTAAATTATAATTTAAAGGATTGTTTTGGGGTTAAAACGATGAGCTCAAAAATGCTATTTTAAAAGCTCATAAATAGCTCTTAAATCTGTCGCAAAGAACGATTCAATATTTTTATTTGTAGGGGTTGGGGGAGCGGGGGGGGGGGGCGAATCGACGTCGACTCGGCCTCCCTTGTATAACGAGCTCAAAATTTTTAATTTGCGGAATAGAAAAGCTCATAAATAGCTCGTAATTTTCATGTATTCGTTTTTTTATTTTTACAAGGTGGGGGGGAGGGTTAACTCGACAGACATATTTAAGCTGAGTTTGGATCACCACCTCATTGATTGTAATGCCCGCCACATCCAATTCGGGGACACCGCAACTAATGGCAACGGTAACAGGCTATCCTCCGCTCTGTTGCAGTTGCCGCTATTGCGAATCGACAACACCCAACCAACATATTTCGAACACTTAGGGGCCTCAATAGTAGATCACATCGTAGTTTCCGAACCCATAGCTCACTATTTCGAGTGCTTTCTAGGCACCACGATCACATCAGATCATATACCCTTACTGGTCAAAACTTGATTTTGTCCAGCTCCCCCTACACCTCCTCAATAGACATTAAAGATTTTTCAAAAGCAAACTGGAATGTGTTCTCCGAACACATCTCCAACAACCTTACTACACCCAATCTTCAAACGACCCAAGATCTCGAGAGAGCCATTAGAGACCTAACTTCCGTAATTACGGAAGCGGTCGATATATCTGTACCACTAAAAAACATCGACACTTCCCGCAAACCACTCCCACAACACATTGTGAACTGGATCAAAGAGAAAAGACGAATCTATCGTCAATTCTTGCGATCCTGGGACCTGGCTCTCAAGACCAAATACAATCGCCTTAACGCCTTAATCAGACGACAAGCCAACAAATACGCCCTGGACCAAACCCACCTCCCAGCTAGATTACAGAAATGGTAAACTCTTCTGACAATAGTTTGATAGACTGAGTAGAAGGAAGGTCAACCCTAAATCCCACCTAACCGAGCTACAGGGCAACCTAATCTCCTTCGACCAAGGAAAGGCCGATTTCTTTAGTCACCACCTCCAAAAATCCTCCGATGATTTCCAATTCGATAACCGGTTCAAGGCACTCCTGTAGGGTCGCCTTGAAGAATTCCGCAACCTTAACCTTCCTGAAATCCAACTAGATATCGAGAATCCTTTTTATGCCCTCATAACGCCCGACCAGGTCCACACATATTTCCAAAAAGGGAAAAACTCTGCCCCAGGTCATGATGGCCTAAATCGTAAAATGTTCCGTTATTCACCGGACCCAGACCTTACAATATCTACAACCACTGCCTTATCCTATCCCACTTCCCGACGGACTTGAAACCGGCCTCCACCGTCATGATACACAAACCTCACGCTGACTTAACCTCACCCTCTTCCTGCAGACCAATCTCCCTCCTGAGTTGCCTCGGAAAATGCTTTGAGCAGATTGCAGCCAGGCGACTCAGGGACCGCCTAGAATTTAACGACCTCCTACCTAACAGCCAATTTGGCTTCCGTCCCAAAACGTGTCACGATCACATGTTGAAGCTGCTTACAAAGACCACCGGAGCATTCAATCACAAGAAATGCATTCCCGACCCCTTCTCCAAACTCCTACTGTCGTACCTGACCAATCGGTTAGTTCGAGTCAACGTAGGGGAAACCTTCTTAGATCCTTTCCAACCAACAGCAGGCGTACCGCAAGGTTCTGCCTTAACCCCGATCCTCTATATTATCTTCTTCCCGAAGTCACACAACCCGGAGTAATTGCGCAGTTTTCGGATGACACCGCCTTCTGGACGGTTAATCGCAACAGCAAAACGGCCTCCCGCCTCATATCCAAAATCCTACGGATCTTCTCCAACTGGGCGAACCGGTGGAGAGTCTCAGTCAATCCCACCAAAACCCAAACAATCCTCTTCCGACATCCTAAGATAAGTTCCCAAACCTTGCCCCCAGAAACGTTTCCCTCGCCCTAAACCAAGAAAGACTCCCACTCCAACAAGAAGTCACCTATCTAGGAATCCTATTTACTAGAACTCTCAATTGGCTCCCCGATGTACAAAGAACACTCAACCCTCTAGCAGGCGAGACCGTCTTTGGGCGGGTAACATCTAAATCGAGTTAACTCGAAACATAAAAACTATTTTGTCATCTGTCTACTCTATTTTATTAACTGGTAGAGATTTCAGTTTGATCGTACCGTTCGTTTGAGAGGTATCCTCAGTTGAACACGATATGTGGTGAAGGTCAGACGGAATAATCATACGTCGTTAACATCCACTTCTTGTGATATTATTAAAAATATTTCTAGTTGCTTTTCGAACATTTAAAAATTATTGGTGAGTATAAAATAACTTACATTTACTTAAAAATAGATTGGATTGTAGATTTTCTAAAAGTTAGTGGCTATCAGTGGCCCTGAAAAGCAACCCGCCAAAAGACGGGCTGGCTGGGGTTCACATAATTTTTAATATCTTTTATATGTAAACATTTTTTGACATATTTTTGCATGAAAGTAATCTTTATTAAAAAAATTGTTGATATCTGTCTTTTATTGTTATAGATATGTCTTCAAATGGTGTATCGTGCAGATTGTATTACTAACTGCAAACTGCCAAAGGATGACCAAATTAAGGCCATGGAAAGAGGTTATTCGGAAGAGTATGTCGGTAGTGGTCTTGGTGTAGATATTACCACAGTTGTATGGAAAGACACCAAAAATGTTCGACTGGCATCTACTTATGTTGGTGTTAAACCATATTTAACAGCAGCACAAACACCAATAAATCCTGAAAAAATTGCTAGGTACGATCGAAAAAATAAAAAATTCATAAAAGTTGATTGTCCACGGATTATCAAGGAATATAACTATCATATGGGAGGCGTGGATCTCATGGATGGTCTGATTGGACGGTACCATATCCGTATCAAGACGCCATGTGCTTCATTGAAGTTGTTCTACCATTTCATTGATATGGCGATGGTTAATGCTTATCTTCTTCATAAACGTATTCATGCTGGAGACGGAGGAAGAGGAGACAAACGAGTTACTCGAGAACTACCTAAATTCCGTTGTCAGGTTGCAAATAGTTTGTGTTTTTATCAACAAAAATTAGCTAAACGACCAGTTGGTAGACCTTCAAGCGCTGCTACAAGCCCGGTAACAACAGTTCCATCAAGTGTTAAAAAACCGTACAGATTGGGTTTGGATACACGTTACGATGATGAAGGACATATGCCTGATCAATTAGACCATAAAATTGGTAAACGTACCTGTAAATTGCCTGGTTGCAAGTCAGAAACACAAATGTACTGCCTAAAATGTCAAGTCATCTAAAAAAATGTTTCCAAATTTACCACACCAAACCATAACACTGTTTTTTACTATTTTTATAATTTCTTTCTAATTTTAGAATACATTACTTATTTTATTTATAATACTTGTATTTACTCTACATTTACTTTTTTTACTTGTATTTACTTTGTATTCTAATAAAACATGCTAGAAACCAAAATGTATTTGAACTCCTTTAAGTTTCATTCCTTAGTCAGTCCAGCCCGCCTTTTGGCGTGCTTCCTTTTTTCTCACCTGAACTGTAAACTATCAATCCTACATCATTGTTGATTTGAAATTTGTATTCTATGCACCAGCTAACCAAAATATTTTCATCAAAAAAAAAAATTGGCCTACTAGAGGGTTAACAGGATAAGAAACCGCGCAAACCTACGGGGCGCCCTCCGTGGTAGAATCAGAGGTTGCCACCCCAAAACACACTTACAAAACATATACTCGCTCTGTTATGGATTTCCGAGCACCCATATACACGAACATAAACCCCAATCACCTTTCCTCTATTGCTTCCTTTGAACGCCGAATACTCAGACGCATACACAGGTTACCTCTCAGGTACCCTAACGACTTCACAACACAACACGCAAACATACCAACCATCACACACAGAATCCAAACAACTACCGTTTTCCCCAATTCCCACGAAGAAAACCTAAATTAAAATTCAAACGCCCCCCCCGCGATCCTTACACAACTCCTCGACGACCTCCCCGAGGAGATAGAAGATTCCCTGGACAACATCTCATATGTCATCTGCATACCCCCGTTTATTCGATGACGACCCAGCAAGAAACCGGACAACGAATCTAATAATCACACTAAGCACACTACACACATTTAAGCCAATTAACGCATTATTAAATATTAAATAAATAAACCTTTTTTCTTTTTTTTACACAAAAAATAAGCACATTTCATGATTGTAAACTATACAATATCACAAAACATCGCAATGCCAACAAACATGTATTGACCAGGGCTGAAGAAGAGAAGGACTCTTGAACAATCTACGAATAAGACATATGAGCTATAAATAAGTAAATACTAACCATAAACATGAGCATACTAACAAAAAAAAACTCCTCATAGTTTCAATTTTATTTAGTTGGGCACCAGACATAACCCTTTTTGATGATGAACAAAAGAAGCAGACAAATAATGACTAACCCATCAGTATCGGGTACAGTAATAAAGAAAGTAATAAAACTAAACATTTTTAATAATTACATCCAGGGGCCTGTTGCACAAGGATACTAATAATACTAGCGAAATTCTACAAGTTACAAACTACAAATTACAAGCACTAGTAGTTTCTGTTGCACAATGATACTAATAATACGTATGAAATTCTACAAGTTACAAATTACTAGCACTATTAATTTCTGTTGCACAAAAAAAAACTGGACACTAATAATATTAGTTGATTTCTACAAGAAAATATTACAAAACTACAAGTCAACTGATTTATAAAATGTATTAATTGTTGTATAGTTTAATTAGCCAAGTGGATTAATGGTTGGCAAAACTGCTGATAAAAACTGTGTTTTAATTGTCTATGACAGTTGAGTTATTGTTTTGTTTTTAAAAAATAGCAATTGAAGTTAGTTAGAATTTTAAAGTAGCTGTAATAATGGGTAAACGGGATGAGCAGCGAAAAGTTAAACTATGCATCCTTGTAAAGAACCAGCGTCCTTTACGTATGCTTTTTAGAATAAATTATTTGCGGACCATCCTATATCTAAAATTTCAAAAGTTTACGCGATATTGCACAACGAATAATTTATTAATCACCGCTGACGTGTATTTCTAAAAACCAGTAAGTTTTTGCACGTCAGAACGATTTCAACCAATCAAATAACGGCATCCCCGCACGGTAGCCGCGAAGCCGCCCACAGATGCACCTTTATAAATCCGCGACGCGCGTGAAGGATGATGACTCGAAGTAGATTCAAGTCAAGCCGATATCCAGCCGCCGAAGTAGATTCAAGTCAAGCCGATATCCAGCCGCCGCCACCGTACCGATTGCTTCGTGTAAGCACCGACCTGCTAATAACCGTAAGAGAATGAATTAATGAATCGAAGTAGATTCAAGTCAAGCCGATATCCAGCCGCCGCCACCGTACCGATTGCTTCGTGTAAGCACCGACCTGTTGATTGCGACCGAGGAGTCCAGCGCGCACCACGTCACGCCGGGCAACCTAACGTTTGTACTGCAATCAAAAGACACGTAAGTTGGTACATTAAACAATCCAACCATACCTAGTAACACATTATCACACGTAAATAATGCCGGGCTGAGTCTCCAGGAGTTATAACCTTACACTAACACCCAGAGTGCCACGCAGGGGTAACCCCCGACGTAACTCGCAAACACTTGAGGGTGAAGGTTTGTTACAGGGCTGTAAAGACCTACGACCTTTCTCTTAGTCCATCCGGTTAAGACAGGCCATCGCCTAAGTCTTCTGGGTATTACTGAGACCCCGCACGAAACACATACATACAGACAAACACAATAAAACCACACCCCGTTTATAATAAATTATAAACACGATTGAGCAAATCCGAGGCAAAATAAAACCGCGCTGGGTTACCAAACCAGAGGGCGCAATACATATAGCGATTAAGCGTAGGGAGGCGTTACATCCTTCAAAAAATCAAAGAAAATAAAAAGATCCTTTTTGGAGCATTCAGCAAGACACTTACAAAGAAAGAGAAAATGCTGGCGTGGAAAGAAATAAGTGCATATGCGCAGGCACTTGGTGTCATTTCGGAGAGAAAAGAAGTTACATATTTGAGAAATGTTTGGTGGCCGAACGTGAGGAAGTTGACCATGGTAAGTGCTTTTCCAATTACTTAGTATAAACATGTAGGTTAGCTGTCAATCTATTGTGCCACGTTCATAAAGCGAATGATATACTCAATGCAAACATAACCTAACTTAATACAACCATAAAATTAACCCTCCGACAGGCGCAACTCATCTGACAGATTTATGGCTCAGAAGTTTGGAAATATCTCTGGATTTTCTTGGACTTTGCGTTTGTGCTTTCTTGTATCTTCCCCTTGGAACTTGCTTTATATGCAGTCATAATTGTGGTGCTGTGGAATACAGATATCCGTTGCTTCGACTTATATAATCTCACAGATTAGTTGCCCCCGTTTGTAGTAATTTTGGTGAGTTAGCAGCTGGATATTTTACATCACACAGTCTGTTCAGAATGAAATTGTAAGAACAGTAGGTGCATTTTAAAAAATCAAATATATAAAATAATTGATTCATTTTAAAATAATCTGAGAGATTAATTGCGCCCAATTCAGGACTTTTTGTTTCCTTGGCTGAATGTACACGTACAAAATGAACAAAATTAAATTCTAAATATAGAATTTATTTTTGAATATAAATAACATTATTTTAGAATTAATTAACCCCTTGAAATTATTTTTTTCAAAGAGTCATCTGACAGATGCATTGCGTTCGAACTCGTTACTTATGCTATTGCACCTGTCGGAGGGTTTTAAGCATGAGGTAGTTACGAAAACTTATGAGGATTTATTTAACAATTAATTTGTACCTCTTTATAAACTATTATGTTGACTTTTTATTTATTTATTTTCACTTTAATTTTCAGTTATCACAGTAACTTTAAACGTAAATTATTAGCATACTGTTAATCATTATTTTAGTTCACTAGGCCTATCTTGTGTTTCAGGAAAAGCAAGACAATGCAAGGAAAACTGGCACGGGTGGAGGGCCAAATGCTAAACTTACAGAAGTGGATTGTGAAGTTCTTGAGATAGTTGGCAATGACTCGCCGGCTGTAGTTGGCTTAAACAATTCGGAATCTTTAGATGATAGTCCAGACATTCAGTTGAATGTAGAAGAAATTGAAGAATCACCAGCAGCAGTTGCTGAGCCCTCTATTCTGAATGATATTATCATTCCAAGTCAATCTAGTTCTATCAAATTAAAGAACAGTAAACGTAAAAATGTCGGTAAGTGAAATTTATTCAAAATTATGAACTTAAGCACTAATCCCCCTAAGACAGTAATGGTGAATTATATGAATTTCCTATGTTTGTTATAGAGCAGCCAGCTATGAATGTGCCCTCTTCAGCTGAGTCAGCAAAAGAAGCTTTCTTAAGAAGAAGGAAACTGGAACTGTCAGTGGAAATAATGGAAAAAGAAAGTTATTACCGATCGTTGCAGATACTGAAGCTAGAGAGGGAACTGGGCTTGTGCCCATCTAAATTTACAGAAGCTTTTCCTCAAATAGGAGAGTTATATGTAATTCCAGAAAGTTCTGATGTAAATGAAGAATTATGTACCGACCAAAGTATAAATAAAGCACATCATTGCATAATATTACCTTTAATGAGTGTGTATTGCACGTTATTAACTGTTCCTGTGTAAATTACACGACACAGTAGATAAGAGAGTTAAAAGGCAGTCTATTATGCACAATTTGTAACGCGCTTCCCTCTTCGATATCTTTAAGTAGACATCCTTCGTCCAGGTACTAATGGTTAGGTGGTCCTCTGGAGTTTCTGTAATGTAACATTAATAGAAGGTTTGGGGTTTTGACTTTTAGTTTTCGTCCTTGAACTGTTTCAATTTATACTGGTTACTTTCCGAAATAAACAAATAATTTTACCTGAATACGTCCCTGTATAAAATACAGAAGCAGGTAGCCAGATAACGCGGTCTAAACACGTGCGCGATAAAACACTGAGTTCAATACTCTGCCTTTAAAGAAATAATCAATATTTTAAAGCGGTCGGTTATAAGTGTATAATTTTATACCTGTTTTTCTTATGAAAATAAACTCATTCACATTTACATTCCAGTTAATGTACGATCTTTAGTTAAATGAAAGCTTTTTGTTTATTTAGGTAGCTGGTGTACGGTAGCGGCGTATTATTTGTTTCCTCTTACGAGATTAATTTTAGTATACCGGTTTTTATTTAAACAAAAAATAAAAAATAAAAGCTTTTTGTTATGTTGGCCGTTTTTAAAATATAAAACCTTCGTTTTCTATTTTAAAGTAAATTTTTTTTTCGCGTCTAACAATCACGATTTGACTTATTTAACACAAGAAACTATCAGACAGTTTCTGGTTTACGGGTAACAATCTTAGTACTTGTCAAAGGTGCAACTTACCTTTTTACGGTGGCGGCGGTGGTGGTTTGTTTACTTTACAGGTGGTTATTTCATACTGACGGACACGTCTAGTGTTTACGGTTACGTTTCTATATTACTGGATTAACGGCGTTAACGAGGTGTTCAGCTTAATCTTCCGACGAGGTTTTAATTACAGGTATCTGGCGGTCGCTGGTACGTTTGTCGAGGTGTGTTGTGTTGTAGTGTTCGTGTAAATTTGTGTAGGTGGATTTCCTTCGTTAGTAATCTGGGCAAACCATCCGTTATACCAAACAATAGGATCTCCTGTCGGTCAAATGGAATGTCGGGCAACTACCCTTCAAACTCCACAGTGTAGGTGTGTACGTCTAGTAACAGAAGAGTACGTCTAGTAACAGAAGAGTACGTCGGGCTTACAACCCTGCATATCCCTATCACCAGGTATCTCAACTTACGTACTTTCACCGTTAGATCTCTGCAACTCTAACCTTTTAGCTTCGGTGATGCTATCAAATCGCGGAGTCGGGATTTCTACTCGGACGGCGGTTACAAGCGGATGGTTTACAACAGGTAGCAGTCGGCGCGAACGCGACGATATAGCACACGGTTTCGATTCGAATTCTTCTGGTAGCGTGCTTCTCGTAGAGAGCTTCTGGTAACGGGTGAGATTGAAAAAGGATTTCTTTCTTCTTCTTCTGTACCACTTAAAGACTTCTGACTTCAAGATTTTTTCTTTAAGACTCCTCTTCAGCAGCGCGTGCCGCGTTTTTATATAGAATTCGCGAGGGTGGTTACGAAACTTTTTTGGTGAGCTTCCGTAAGCCCGTATTAGTGGAAGATGCTCTGACGTATACAAACTTTTAAACGTTTTTGGGTTTTTACGTCTGGAGGGAGGATGCATGATTAATTATTGTGCAATTTTATGCAACGTTATGAAATCTGTTTAACTTTTACTAGAACTTCTACGAATTTTTATAATGGCTTGCACCTGTGCATTTAGCGCGTCACGTTATCTTACTAAATTCCGTGAATCAGTACTGGTATTTTACTTAGCAAATAATTAATCATGATAGGAAAATTTTTATAAAGGATGGCGTCTTGCTAATAAACTTTGGGAACTAATTAAAAGTAATAAAAAATCGGGATATCTGACGGCGTCCCTTTACAAATTAACTTGACATGTGAATGTTACATATTGTTTATGATACGCTCTTAGGCTTATATCATTAATTGTAATATCTGCTGCTGTCTTAGACGACCTCCTAAGTTGATTGCCTCTTCAACTTCTTGTTGTTCCACATTGATGTTACTCAGCTCATCTGTATCTTCATGGATAGGAATAACATTGGTTTCGCCTTCATCCCTTGCAAAATTACAAAGAGTGGCACAACACTTCACGACTGAAGCAGCATATGTTGGATGCAGACGAAGGTGGTTGAGACATGGAATTTTTTCTTTCAAGATACCGAGTGAACGTTCAACCACTTGTCTTGTTGCCTTTAACCTGCGATTGTACCTCCGTTCTGACACATCATTAGGATCATGATGCTGTGGTGTCTTTAGCCATTGTTTCAATGGATAAGCTGAGTCTCCCAACAGTAGTGCATTGGGGAATAGGGGATTTTCTTCCATTCTTCTATGCAGCGTGCTGTTTCGTAAAACACGTGCATCGTGTACACTTCCAGGCCATTTTGCACTAACATAATAAAAAAAGCATGAGGCACCACACAGTTTAAAGAGTGCTCACCATGTCTGTCAACATAAGGTTCTTCATTAACTGTAGGGGCATCTATGCGAATAAGGGTACCATCAATTACACCACAAACGTGTGGAAAGTTGGCAATTCTGTAGAAACTATCAATTTCTTTAGCAATATCTTCAGGCCACGAAACCACTGTTGTAAATAACTCGCTGTTTACAGCGCGCACGAAGCTAGCAACAGTTCTACAAACTGTAACTTTATGAATCCCATGCATATCTACGACAAGCCAATGCAAATCTATACACATCTGTTGCTTAGGAGATAAAGCACCACTCCTGTTTGTAGGGTGTTGTAACCTCAAACCAATTTTTTTGCAATAAAACTTCCATCTTATCAAACTTCATTCGGTACCTCTCATTAAACTCAAAATCATTTGGAAAGTCAAAATGCACTCTTACCCTGAAAATCTTCCTTCTCTGAAAAATTTGCACTTCTCTCTGTTCATTTGGCATTCTGTCATGTTTTTCATCACTGGATGAGTCTAACCACAAATTTTACATTATATTTTACACACAAGCAACATCAACAACTGCATAACCTCACTTGTAATATGGAATTATAAGCTAACTGAGATTTGTAGAAAATAATTATTAGTGGATGCTCATATTTTTTGCTAACTTGTAGTAACACTGTCAAATGTGCAACAAACACATGTACAGGCTGTCCCAAATTCGTGGGCAAGCGTGGGGATCTCGCTTATTATAAGAGATAGGATATAGGTTTAAATTCGGCACTTTTGCTAAATTCGATGCCGAGTAATAATCTGAAAAGAAATTTGAGCTAACTCGAATGGATTTGGTTTTATGCTCAAAAAACTAAAAATTTCGATTTTCGTTTTTCGCGTTTTGCCACCTTATTATTAGGAATTTTCAAAATTCGATTAAACATTATTAAGGCACCTTTTTACGCACAACACTAATACGGTATTAAAAATATTATGTGACGTTTCGTTTATTCTGAACCATCATCAGGTTTATTTTTTCTTATCGGGGTTAAGACATATTTTTATGGCGTTGGATGGAGAATGTTATGCCGATTTTATCTATATATAACACTTCATGGTTTGATCGACTGCGAACTAAAATACTCTTAAATTAAAAACTAAATATTACATTATCACGATACCCATGAATCAAACAAAACTCAGAAGTTGGCTTTTGTCATGTCATTTTCTAATTGTAAAAAGGGTAATAACTGCAAGATCCTTCGTGTTCGTGCTTTAAAATTTGTAAGTTTCTTTAGAATGTTTTCAAATTCAGAAAAACGAGACATGATAAGGATATTTTATAGCTGCAATAGAAATAGTGTCAGAGCAGAACAAAGATATTTAGAGGAATATCCGGAGAGACAGCAACCAAACCAGAGATATTTTTTAAAATTAGACCAAAATTTGCGAGAATTTGGATGTTTTCAGAAACCTCGAAATGCATATGGTAGCAAACTAGACAGAGATGCCGAAGAAGAAATATTACATCAGGTATTATTTGTTAGTATTACACTAATTATAAGAATTTCCACTCACTTCACTGCTAATTTCAGCAGACATTTTTTTTGCAGAGTTATGACTTTATGTTATCCATCTTAGGTTCAAGAAAATCCTTCAACATCTACCAGAGAAATAGAGCAAACTATTGAAGTGCCAAAAACGACAGTTTGGCGAGTGTTAAAGCAACACCGTTATAAACCATTTAAGTTACACGTTAGTCAAACTCTTCGGCCTGGGGACGATATGAGACGGTTGGATTTTTGTAACCAACTCAATACCAAAATGCTGGAAAATCGCAACTTTCTCAATCAAATAATTTGGACGGATGAGTGCAATTTTTCCACTAATGGAATGTTTAATCGTAATAACGAGCACTACTGGTCCGTTGAAAATCCACGAATTAACAGGCAAATGCGAGGACAAGGCCACCGGTCCTTTAATGTGTGGGTTGGAATCTGGAAGGATACGCTCCTTGGGCCAATTATTTACGAAGGTATCCTAACGTCTCAACGCTACCTCGCATTTCTAATACACGAAATAACAGACCTTTTGGATGATGTTCCGCTAAACGAAAGATGGACTCTCTGGTGGCAAATGGACGGAGCTCCTCCTCATAATGCTGCGATAATAAGTGAATATCTTAACGGCGAATTTCCTGATAAATGGATGGGAAATAGGGGACCACTTAGGTGGCCAGCAAGAAGTCCAGATTGAACCCCTTTAGATTACTTACTCTGGGGCTATTTAAAAAATATGATTTATAAGACGCCACCGCAAAATATAGAAGAACTCCAGAATAGGGTTGTTAATGAACCAGGCGAACCATTCCAAGAAGCGTAAACAATTGTAGACGAAGAATTCGTTACTGTATTCAAGGAGGAAACTTGTTCGAACATTTATTATAATAATTTTTATTTGTTTGTCTGTGTAATTATTTTGTTGTTACCTATCGATAAATTTGCGTTGTCGCTATTATGACCGTGTTACATACTTGTTTGAGTTGTTTGTTAATGTTTTTTTTTAAATTGTTTAACTGTTTTTATATTTTTTTGGATGTTCTAACGAGTTTAACAAATTAAATAAGTAGAACTACTGTAATTATTCCTTGCTGGATCCAAGAAGCCGGAATCTTGTTCTTCGTATTTGTCTCATTATTTTAGTTTGCAGTCGATCAAACCATAAAGTGTTATATATTGCTAAAATCAGCATAACATTCTCCATCCAACGACAAAAATATATTTTAACCCCCATAAGAAAAAATAAACCTGATGATGGTTCAGAATAAACGAAACGTCACATAATATTTTTAATACCGTATTAGTAATGTGTGTAAAAAGGTGCCTTAATAATGTATAATCGAATTTTGCAAATTCCTAATAATAAGGTGGCCAAACGCGAAAAACGAAAATCGAAATTTTTAGTTTTTTGAGCATAAAACCAAATCCATTCGAGTTAGCTCAAATTTCTTTTCAAATTATTACTCGGCATCGAATTTAGCAAAAGTGCCGAATTTAAATCTATATCCTATCTCTTATAATAAGCGAGATTCCCATGCTTGCCCTCGAATTTGGGACAACCTGTACATTTCACTAATATTTTTTAATCTACAACTAATAACTTGTACATTTGTGAATTCTAATATTGTGCAACACAATTCTACAAGTTACAAGTATTTCACTAACATTATTAACTTGTACTTTATTGTGCAACAGCCCCTAGCATGAAAAATTTTTCTTATTTATCGACTTAATAATACTGTTGAAACTCAATCGAATTAAATGTTAATGATAATAGCAAAGTTCACAACCAATATTTTTAAACACAAGCTACGAAAAAATAATCATTTCACGCAAATAAAGCCATCTTAGTAACAATTGCGAAATAATTTTTCATACGAGATCTGTAACAAATGCATGAATAATAATTTCGTAGTGTGAAGGCGTGGTGAAGAAGTATATTTAACAAAGGTAATTTAACAATAGAAAAAAGGCAAGGAAAAAATGCTGACTAATGCTCGACAATAAGAAATTCTGACAGTTCTTTAGAAAAAGTGATCAATGTATATATCGATTATGTTTTAAGTTACCGCTCTCAATCGTGCGGTTCAATCGAATTTATAACGTGTTAACGATGCTCCCTTCGTCAATTGTTATTAATCACATAATAAAATATTTATGAAGCGTACTAAAATGTTGAATATGAATTTTTAGGGTCAGTAATATAAAAAGTTTTCAAATTGTGCATCTTTTTGAAGTGTGACATATCAACTTTCGCCTTATACACTTCATAAAGTAATTTATTATTGCTCATGCAATAAACATCTTATGTATTATTTATGTCTTTATTACTATATCAGTGACAAGCAAATAAATTCATCTGGCGAACTGCCGACGATTTACTATAATATAAAAATTCGAAACGTCATACATTAACAAAAGTAAGGCAATCGCTTCATCAAAAATGTTAAATTTGTTGTAAACTATATAAAAATAATACGTCTAGCCTTTGTATTTTTAAATTTACAGATTATAATAACTTTGGCACTAATATTAGTAAAGAATATTTCATTTTCAGTCTGGCCAAAATTTTAATTTGCTGTTACATTCATTTTCAGTTGTTATACATAATTTTTCTTTAATCAAAAAGAAAAAAGAAACTATTAATATAAAAATGTGAATTTTCTGAACTCAGTTGAAATAATTTTTTTTAAAGAAAAATTTAATAACGTAATTTTCTTTGCGAGATCAAAATTTAATACGTTAAAAATTTCCCTTTAGCAATTTAGCTTCAATACGTAAAGAGTGTATTTTATTTAATAACATTTATATTTCTCACTTCATATTTTTATATTAGGTACACACTTTAGGGAGAATTTTTCTTGCAGAAAATGTAGCACGTATTATCTCACTGTGTACTGATGATTTCGTTCTCGTCTTCTACATTTGTCATTTGTGTGTATGTGTGTTATTTCTGGAAAATTTTTCAATGTCTTACGCTTGTGTACTTTATGGAGTAGAGACTTGCAATACGCCACAATGTTGCCTTCCATTATCGTGCTCGCAAAATTAAACGAGTATGAATTATCAATTTTGTGCTATATAGAAACGTACATATTTTAAATTGTAACTACTTTAAAATAATGGTTGAGTATTGAATTCCACAATCTATTAATAAAATATTTTAACAAGACCTTAAAATAATTTAAAAAAATAATGGTTAAACAGGGATGTAGAATGTTTTCGTATGTGTTCTGTAATAATCAAGTTTTATTCAAGGTTTGTCCAATAATCAAGAAAATAGGTAATGATAATCAGAACAAAACAAGGGTAACGTGATACGAGGGCTGCTGCTAAAATTTCACGCCATTCGCTCGCGGGGTAGGCAAAACAATCACTGCCTCTTATTTATTTTTCATTTCCAGTTTTCCTCCATGCTTTCCTATCTCTGCATATTTCACTAGCTTCCGTAAGGTTCATACATTGTCTCTGAAATGCTTTAAAACTCCTTATCTTTCTTTCCTTTATTATACAGTCTACCCCACATTCAGTCAAGTTTTACGCGGCCTACCAGGCCTTACCTCTAACCTCACCCACATATATTTGTTTGATTAATCTTGCGTTATTCATTCTCTCAATATAACCAACCAACGTAATGTACTACTTTTATATCTATCCATCATCGTCTTTTCCTCGCCACACTCCATCATTATGCAACTCATTCTTTATCTTGTCCCTTCTCGTTTTACCATATGCGCTTCTCAGGAATCTCATACCCACGGCATTTATTTTTCTTTCGTACTTGTTTTGACATACCCGTGTCTCACTTCCATACAGTACTGACGGGACAAACACGCCATTGTAGATTACTCGTTTCGCAGCTAGGCTCATGCATTCGTTTCTTATTATCGTCCAAATACTTCCAATTACTTTCCTTCCAGCATTGACCCTTCGTCCTATCTCGTCATCCATTGTACCATAATGCAGTAAATATTCTTGTAGAGTAAATCCTCTGCTCTCCTTTCCACCTTCCCGATTGAACACGTTTACCTTTAAGTCCATGCTCTCACAGACTGTATGAAACTGCCTCAGAGCAGTTTATAGCTCATCCGCACTGTCACTTAATAAGACTACGTCATCTGCATACACCTGAAGTCGTACATTTACGTCACCAATCATTACACCATTTGTATCAGTACATGCTTGTCTAACACATTTATCCATGTATACATTGAACAACCACTGCGATATCACACAGCCTTGCCGCTCAATTCTTCTTGCTCAATATTAAAGTATTCACTCACACCTCCTCTCGCCCTAACACATCACCGGCTACCGTTGTATACTGCCCTTATTCCGTTTATTAGACCTTTATTTTCGCCATATTCATTTAATACTTCCTACACCCATTAAGCCCGTTGGCAACTTAAGTTGCCACCCCCCTTTTTCCCTTCCCACATCTAAACCGATTGCACGCAGTGGGTGAAATATTCGTTAAATAGGGGAGAGGCGTAGTCTTTAACAGGTACGTACACAGATTTCAGTATTTGTTTACCCAAGCTACAAATAGCAAGTGTGTTGTCCGCTCGTAATTACGTTATTGAAAATCGTAATGGCCGTTCATGATTCCTTGTATGTACAGGGTGGCCAACTAAGAATGCGAGGTACTGTATCTGGGAAACTATACATAGTAGAAGCTTGCGGAAAAAAGTTATTACTAAAACGGCCAATACAAAAACCTGGAAAATATTTTAAAGTTTCTGAAATGGCCGCTAGGGGGCGTAACTGCAATCTTGAATCTAAAAAAGTGAATTCTGCTATATTAATCTAATAAAAAAATAACTGATCTTTGAAGTCGAGGATAATCTGAACTTTTTTTGTTTGGCACTTTTTGACGTATCTATAAAACTAAAGTGGTGGGGGTACTCAAAGGTTTCCTTAAATAACCCCCTGTATCATCGAAACGGCAAAGCCGATTTTAACAAACTTCAGCGCGTTGAAATGAGCTATTCTTGGGCTACAAATGTTATAATATTTGAAGTTTTGTTAGTTTCACATGTCGTCGCTAGAGGGCTTTGTTCGACATTCCGACAGAAACGGTGAATTTTCGCAAAGAAATTAAATGGATTGTTATGATTTTGTTTCATGAACAAGTAGCTAAATAATACCTAAACAAGCCCACGAAAACCGCATCTCGATATCTTGTTCCTAACCTAAAATATCGGCCAAAGAAAACTTTATACGAAAATCCCTTAAATTTTTATTTTTTTTAACTATATTTTTCTGC
Organism: Vesta saturnalis; assembly: GCA_036346205.1. Classification (NCBI taxonomy): domain Eukaryota; kingdom Metazoa; phylum Arthropoda; class Insecta; order Coleoptera; family Lampyridae; genus Vesta; species Vesta saturnalis. The sequence continues at coordinate 6,466,206 of JARFJB010002450.1, forward strand.
AATTGTTTCTATTATGTAAGTTGTGGCCCTAAAAAGGACCGATTTAAAGGAGGAAGGTTTTTAATGCCCCCGTAAATGCTAGAAATGCTGACCATCACGCTCTATGCATTGCTGAAGCCTCTCATGACTAGACAAAACTGCAGCTTCAATTTCGGCTCTCGGTATGTTACGTATTGCATTACGAATCCGTAGTAGTAGGTTGAGTGCGAAACACGATGTCCTTTAAGCGCCCCCATAAATAAAAATCGAGGCAAGTTAAGTCTGGCGATCGCGGAGGCCATGGAAACAGACTTCCTCTTCCAATCCACCGATGTACTCTCTAAAATTGATTGTTTTTAAGAAAATTGCATTTTTAGTTTATGATTGAAAAATATTCATACAGACATAATTCAAAGGGATGAAATAGTTTTACAAGATGGTAAAATAATATACTAGGTGTTCCATTTAAAAAACACCCCGAACCCCAAACGAAACTTCTACTATGTTCAGACATTTTAGCCATCCTTTACCTCCGTACCTACCAAATAAGTTTAGTTGCTTATCACTGATAAAGTTTATTTGGCAGCATTTATAGTGCACCAATTTTCGTCAAATCTTCATATTTTTCCCTCCAGCTTGGCAACGTCACAATTTATGGGAAAAGAAAAGATAGGACTAGATGCAGAATTTTACACTGAATTCGATGGTAAACAAATATACAAATATTTAGAATTTACATCAGTTCTACATACATAAAGACAAAATTTACATCGATTGGGGCTTGAACCTTGATGGCGCAGTTGGCTAGCGCGGTACTCTAGCAAAATACAGGTCGTAGGTTCAAATCCTACTCGAGGTAAACTTTTTATTTATGTATTTAATAAAATTAATAATAATTTTTCATTAAATATACACGGTGTCCTATTAAAAAAAAGTAAACTTCGTGTTGTCTCGCTTAGGCTGAACACCCTGTATATTAGGGTGGAGCCAAAAACTCAATTTTTTTTTCTTGATGTAATAGTGAAAAAAAGTTGTTACTAAAGCTAAATTATTACCCTGATTTTTTAAATAAAAATCGGAAAATATCTTCTGCCCTCTACGCACCGTTAAAAAAATCGAAAAAAGTGAAAATATCAACTTTTTTATTTTTCGTTCTAATAGTGAAAAAAAGTTGTTACTATAGTTTAATTATAACTCTGCTTAAGAAAAAAAAATCCGAGAGTATCTTCTGCCCTCTACACACCCTTAAATAATGGAAAAAGTGTAAAAAGTAAATTTTATACTTAATTTTTAATGGTACAAAACAGTTCAATTAGTAAACTAATAACTAAAAAAATGAAAGCATGTCTTTTTTCCCATACGCACCCTTAAAATAATGATAAAATATAAAAAAATCTTAGGTAATCAAGAAAGGGTAGCTGCTATTCCAGTTCTATCCCTCTCACTTTTACTAGATGCACCTAAGAGTGAGTCTATTGATTAAATTGACGTTTTGTGTTAAACTCGGGCATTGCTGCTCTGGATTTAAGAGTAACCTTAACAAAACCATCTCTGGCTTCTGATTCCATAACGCTTTGTGAAACTTCAGTTACTAGTTTGACACTTCTTTCCACCGCCTGGGTATGCCAGGGAAAGCTGAGAAGTTCAATTGTGTTATCGCTTTGAATTAACTTCTTAATGTCTTCATTGGTAACAGAATTTAGAATGGGTGGAGTTGTTATTTTAACAGCTTGCCAATCTATAAGGTCGATATAATCGGTAGCCTCAAAGTTTATTGTTGGAATACTAAATGTTCTCTTTTTATCACAGTTCACTCTAGCCTTTAATATACGTCTTAGTGCTAGTTCTTGAATAACTGTTCTATTATCTGTAAGCATACATATTAACAGATTTTCAAGGTGAATAAAAAAGGCATTACGTTGTTTTACTGCATCAATAATATTTCTTAGCTCCGGTTTCAAGTATCGACTTAATTGAATTGTCTTCCAAATATGTTTAGTACCATTTGTGCATGATGCATTAAACTTGATATTAAACCACATCGGTACGTAGACGGTTTGAATAAACTGTGTCAAGTCGTTAAGATTTGAACTCGGGTTCTTTGTGCCAATATATAGCCTCAGTATTCTATTGGCTGTCATCAACCATCTGGCATGAGCCAGTTTGACAGGGCACATATTAGATAATTCCAAAAAACACTTACCACTGGAGATCGCAGAGCACATTTGATAGAGATATTTTTGATCTGTACTTAACTCGGAAACTACTACATCAGGAAGATTACAAGCAATTGGTTTAAAAGCTACAACTTCTAAGTTCTGACAGGTTTCCAACGATTTTCCAATAGCTCCCACAAATCCACGAGGTCCACTGGTGTCACCGTCAAGAAACTGAAAAAGATGCCTTAAAGGAAGTTCATTAAAATGCAGCAGACAAATAAACCACTGTAACGGGCGGTTAATATGTGCTTCTATCTGAGATATAACTCCGTTCTTTGATCCAGTATTAACCACTGTTCCATCAGATCCTACTGCTAATAAATTGTCCAAATTAAAATTGTTTGAAGCAAAAAAAGTTAGTATGGACTCTGTAATACTTTTAGCAGAACCTGACGTAGGCGTGGTGTGTCCGATATACAACGATTCAGGTTCTTGGATAAGTGATATGTGCTTCTCTACTATAGTTTTTTTATGCCTTTTGTTTCCAATTACTTTTTGTGTTAAGGTCTTATCTTTTCTTCCGTCAAAATAAAGAGCTTTGATTGACTTCTCAACATCGTCGTTGTCTACTTTTTACTCTAGCTCTTCTGACTTTACTCCTATCTACAACATTTATTTTATCTTCTTCGGAGATAATTCCAACATCTTTCAGCACAGCTGATGCTATGGCTGTTGCAGATCTGTCAGATAACTTGTATCGATCACAAAGTTGAGCAGATGTTGGTAATTCGATGCGATTTTGCTCTGTAGTGTGTAGGCCATCTGTTCCTTTTGACGTAGATGGAAGATAATCGTTATATTCCTCGTTACAACTGGCTGAAATATCAAGCATTGTTTCATTATAAACTTCATGAGTACTATGAGTATGAGTAGATCTGGAAATTTTTCTATTTTCCTTTATTGTTCTCTCTTCTCTTTTCTGTATTTTTTTGCTTTCTACTAAGTCTACATTGCCGATGAACATGTTTCGGTTCGTTCTCTGATCAGTTAAGAAAGCTTGTTCATGGACTGGTATTTTATTTGCCTTTGGCACGAACAATTTGTAAACGTTTTACATTTACAAGTACTTATATCAAACAAGAATCTGGAGTCATCTTTAAATGTCTTTACTTTTGATAAATATGTATTATTTCGTTTTGATTCTGGATGTCTGATAATTTTAAGATACTTGTCGTGATACGATCAAATACATTGAATGACACGTGTACGAGAGACAGTCGGAAGTGATGCTTTCGACCACAACTTACAAATTTTGTCACTTAGGATTTCACAAATGTCAGACACTGTTGGCTTCTTTTTGGAATTAGGGGCCTTAATGTCATATCGTACATACAAAAAGGATTTAATTACATCTTTGTAAGTTGCCAAAATATTACCACTAAAGTCACATGGTGCTCCGAAAATAGAACATTCCACTGTTGTTCTGGTATTCATTGTCACATAATTACTGCCGTATTTAATAATTTACAACTATCACCAAATAAACGTTTTTCAATCACTACTACTAACAATATTTGTGGCTTGTCGCTATGTTGCTTCTAGGAAACTGAGAATTGGGAAAGGAAGTGAGAGACGCCGCACGCATTACTTCTTTTGATGACGTCATCATTGAACATGCAGGCAGGACCGGTTTCTCGAGTGCAGTAGGTTAATTATTTAATGCGTGGAGGAGTGCAACTTTTTTAATATATCTGAAAAATATTTCTTGGGAGTACCTTTCATTATTACGTTACAGTAATAAGAATATCAAAAATATTACCCTTTTAGAGTGTGGTAGAGGACGTTATTATATTTTAACAAAAATTTTTGGGGTTACTTTTTATATGTTTTAAAAACTTTTTTTCGCTATTAGATATCAGAATTAAAAATTTAAAAAATCATCCCCTTTAGGGGGTAGTAGAGGGCAAAAGGAATAGTTTGTTTGCAAAAAAATTTTAGCGCTATATTTCTAATATACAATAACATATTTTTTTTACTATTAGAACTTTCAGTAGAAAACTTAAAAATTTCGCCTATAGTTTTGCTCCACACTACTGTATATCTCAAAATATTTTAGAAATGTGTATCTGCGCAAACACAACAACTTTCATTTAAAACATTTGTTTGTATTTTTGATCCTAAGTAAGTTATTGACCTTCCACACACTAATGGGCCACCCTGTATGATATAACTTATATAATATGTATTTTTTATAGGTATCATAAAGGGAAAGTTGGAAATGGGCTACTTTTACATGAATTATTGCAAATACTTGATGAAGATGAAGCTTTAAGTATACAAAATATTGCTGTATGCCCACATGAAGAACCGCCGGATGCTCAAACCAATAAAGATTCCGATCTTTCTGATGAAGAAGTATTGGGTGACATCGATCATTTTCCTTCCAGAATTCTCTGATATAGAACTAACATCCGATATGCCTATGAAAACGAGAGTGATGATGATGAAGATACCGTTCCTGTTTCTAAAGAATTACCGTCAACAAGCTCCAAAGTATCCAAAGGAACAAAACGTAACAAATCTAAGCCAATTAACTGGAAAATGGGTATAGACGACAACATTTTCAAAATTCCTGATCAATCACCAGAATTTGGTCCAACCGCAGAAAATTTATTGAAAGAAAAAATCAAAAGTCCAATAGATGCTTTTTTGCTTTTTCACTGACGATTTAATGGAACATATTGTAAGCAAAACGAATAAATATGCCGCTCAAAAACTAGCACATAATTTTAACGTTACCAAAGATGAAGTTTTAACCTTTATTGGCGTTATGTTGCTGTCGGGTTATCACCCACTGCCGTATAGAAGATTATATTGGAAGCTTGATATCCTGATGTACACGTCGCACTTGTAGCAAATTCTATTCGACGAAATCGTTTCGACGAAATTATGAGTTACTTGCATCTGGCAGACAATCAAAAAAATAATGGTGAAGATAAACAGTATAAAGTGCGTCCATTATTTGACATGCTCAATTCATCGTTCAAATCGATTTCCCCAATAAACCGTTAGCATAGATGAAAGCATCATATCGTATTATGGAAGGCATGGAATAAAACAATTTATTCGGGAAAAACCGATAAGGTACGGTTACAAGTTATGGGTTGCTGCAGACCCATCCGGATATATCCACCATGCAGAACCTTACTGCGGTGCTTCTACGCGGTTGCCTGAAACTGTTTTTGGTCAAGGTGGTATGTTGTTCTTGGTCTAGTAGATCAGATGCAAATATAAAAGGGTAATAGGCTGTATATTCAAATCTTTTTATATCCGTTGGATTGTTCTAGGAACTGACTTCTAGAGAACTCAGGGGTATTGGAACTTTACGTGAAATTCGCGGCAATTCGAATATGCGGCTTCTAGATAAAAAATGTTTCAAAAACAAGCCAAGAGGCGAGATGGCAGTGTCCACAACGTCTACACTTTGTGCAGTCCGTTGGAATGATAACAGCGTCGTTACAGTCCTTACTAATAGTGGTCCTGTGAACCCAATGAAAAAAACAATCGTTATTCTCGTACAGAAAATTTCCGTTGATATAACTGGACCCATAGCACAATATAATGCCAATATGGGAGGAGTGGATCTCTCTGATAACTTTCTTGCCTCCTATCGTTGCAGAATGCGTTCGAAAAAATGACCATTTTACATGGGGCATGGACGTTTCCTCCGATCAGGGCTGGAATTTATTCCGCCGAATTGGTCACAACATACCGTTACCGACTATAGAAGACAATGCGCGATTTTTTTACTAAAACGTTTCGGGTTCGCTCCAAAAACCCCAGGAGTCCAACCATCTCTACAATGTTCTCCAGTACTTCAAGGTACCGTCATTTCAAAATATGTGGATGGCGCACAACCTTTTTGTGTAACAAATGTGATATTCCGTTGCATCCAGATAATTGTTTTAAAGTTTTTCACAATAGCAAATAAAATTACATGTTTTCTCTAATAACGTAAATAAATGTTTTTTTCTAAATAACTTCAATTCATTTTTAACTGATTTGACGTTATATTAGCCCAGTGGCAACTAAGCCAAAATGACGTATTTATGTTTAAGTATCAATTTTTTTTCATGAAGTATGTTATATATTATACCATTACCATAAAACACCCAAAATTTCAAAACAATTCTGGGCTTTAATGGGTTAATAGTTTCTACAGCTTCTCCCTATTCACTCTGTCGTATGTTTTCTCCAAATCTACAAACGCACAGTACAGCTTCCTTTTTACACTAAACACTTTTCAATCACCTGCTGAAGAGCAACCATCTGATCGACACATCCTCTCCCTGGCATGAAGCCACCCTGTACATTCCAAATCTTAGTTTGTGTAGTTTCTCGTACTCTATCAATCAGGCTTCTCTCCACACAGATGTTCACCGGGCGTTGACCATTCTCATTGACTCTTTGGTCTCCGAACTTTCCTAGAACGCGTTCTCTCTGTATACCCGCCCATCCGTTCATATCCTCCACTATCATTACTCTTTCGTTTGGCTTACATACGTTCAACACGTTATTTACTTCATTCCACAAGTTCTCACACTCCTGGTCTCTTTCTCCATTCACCAGTGCATAGCATGTAATAAAAAAATTTTTCGAAACTCCACTTTCATTCGAAACTCGCATTACCCGGGGAGATACCAATTTGTACTGTTTAACACATCTTTTCGCTCTTTCACTTACGATCACCCCAACTCCTTTTGCGCCATGCAACTCAACTCCTGACCATAATGCTAGGCTGCCATCCTCCATCCCCACGGAATTCTTTCCTTTGCGCTTCGTCTCCGATATACACAGAATATCAAGGTGCCTTTCAAACAATACATTCGCAATTTCAACTTCTTCACCATGCATACCTCTAACAATCCACGTACCGACACACCATTCATTCCTTGCATAGTCGTCAGCAACGGGGCCTGTCTGTTTCGACCTTGACCGTCCCTTGTAGCCAGGACGATCCGAGGCAAATACATTGTTCGCTTGAGTAATACCTTAGCGAGCAGAAAGCTATAATTAAAAAATCAGTAGCGATGCGGATATTATCAACTTATTCATGTTTACTCTTGCATTAATTACCCGTACACACTTTTCTGTATTGAGAAAAAGTAATATATACTATATACATCCTATACAGGGTGAGTTTTTCTCAGAAACTGAAGCAAATAGAAAGACGATTAAATGGGGAAAAATTTTCAATTTTATGACGCGAATTCAGTGCACCAATTGGTTTCTTCGAAAAGTATGGGAATTTTTCAGCACCTGCTGTGTAAGATTATTTTTGCGCATTGGATATATGCAGTCTTACGTTAACGTGTGGAACGTATTTTAGATGTAAATGAAGTGAGTTAGCACGAAAAAATGTAAATTAGTGTAGATGCTACGCCACTGGAATTTTAATAAAGCGTTATGTGCCATATTAATTAGTATTTAAATGTTGTATAAAAATTTTCAAGTTGAAAGTATTGAATTTAATTGAAAAATAACGTTTCGGTAACACCCTATTGAGACGATAATGGGCGTTGCCACTGTTTGTTAAATAATTTGATTTAAAATTGTTATAAACGTGTGAATGAATAAAATGTATGGTATGTTGATGTGGTATTAAATAAAGTGTACAATATATATATATATATATATATATATATATATATATATATATATATATATATATATATATATATAGTTACACGTCCAAACCGCACTAGGCGTCGTGTATGCTTACTAATGTAAGCGGGTTGCCAAGCCAGCTAACAGGGAGATGGGCGTGGTCGAAATAATAAGTAAAATGAATGATTAATACGCTCAAACACCTTACACCGATATTCAAACAGCTCAGTCCGGAAAAATATATCTCCAGGCGCCACCACAATCGAAACTTTGCTAAAATAATTGTCTTAAGCTGGGTGTTAATTAACCCTACTTGATTGTGGAAAGTAGGATTGTGCTTACTCAGTAAACTCTCACACGAGGGTTCTAAAACAAACACTCGTCCCAAACAATTCAACTCAAACTCAAATATATTTAGTACTACCCAGGTTATTAGAAACCAAAATTTCCAAAACAAAATTTATCACTCAAATTTAAATGCATTCACGTATCCAACAGTTATATTTTCTACGTATCCCTCGTATACATATAAAGTTAAATTTCTACTTATTAATGAATAAAATACTTCTTCATTCAATAGTCGACAATTAATTTTTAAAATTCCTAACCAAAAGAAAATCAATGTCATCGGCTTAATAATTGTTACTCCAATATAATAGTGATAAAGTGCTGCAAAACAGTCAAACGAGAATAATCCTTGAAGGTTTAATATTCCTAACATGAACGATATCTTTTTAAATTTAATTTAATTTCTATAATACTTCTGAATCGTATTTGACATTCGTAAATAAGTAAGTTCTCAAAACTCCCTCTTTTAGTTGTACTTAATGAAATTTTAATTAACAGCTGATCCGTCATTAGTGTATTGCGTTAAAAGAAACTAACATGAAAATTTTTGCAATCAACCTGGCAAATATAACCTTTCAGGTTGTTCATTAATCTTAAAACCAAAATATGCAAAGTTTACATTTAACTTGTCAAAAACTAGGTCACCAATTAAGTAAACGTCACAAATGTATCTCATAACTGGCTAAATAAACAACAAAATAAAAGCTAACGATAAATATATATTGTCCTGCACCAAAATAATAAACAAATGTTTACATACACAACAGCGTGGTTGATAAACCACTGTCAATACAAATTTGCGTTTTTGCAAAAATTCTTACTGCTAAAACAGCCAATACAACATAACTCGAGACCGATTACCTTTTTCCTTCAAAACTAATTAAAAATTACACAACAATACGCAAATTAAAACTAATCAAAAACATAATCGTGCTTATCTGAGTTTTTAAAATTCTTAAATGTAATTCTTACTTAAAATTGTCCATTAATCCTACGCTCTTCTTTCTTCCCGTAAATCAATTATTTGTAGTCCATTTGTATCCTCAAATTGCCTGAAGGACATTACAAGTACTCCACAATTTCACAAGCATTTATTCCTTTCTGCACTCGCGATTAGTCCAACTATGCGAGGTTATTACTCCAATAACGTAATAATCTATACACGTTTGGTTGCCTCTATAAAGTTTCTCGCAACCTTTAGGACAATTAAGCCCTTCCTTAACACAAATAAACTTTTAATGTCATATAAAATTACCTTAACATTGGCTCAATTTATTATCAATATTTCGTTTACTTAAAGGTGGTCCCATAAATAATTTTAACTAAATATCGTTACAAGAACGCGCGTCGCACTTAACACTATAACATAGCAACTGTTATCTTCTATAAATCTGCTTACGCACTTTTTACTTTCTTGAAAATAAACAAACTGATTTTATCTTCAATCTCAATTTAATTAATTGTTTTATTTATGAATGTCTTATACGATTCATCCCCTTTCGGGTTACGCAGTTGTTTAAACAATGACTGCCTTCAATATTATTCACAAATATAACTCCAACTCAACCAATTCTGATTTCACACTTCACCTCGCGCGCGTCTCTCACCGAGCTCTCACCAAAAGCAACAACCTAAAGCTAAAAGCTAACAAGCCAAAAAGCAACAACAACCCCACGTCAATCTCTGACTTTCCTATTTATACCTTAAGCCATCCATCTTTGAACATGTCCGACTTCCTCGCTATATTCACCAATAGTATTCACTCAAACTTTCTTAGTCCCGACTGATGCTACCCTCTGTACAACCACGCGTGTAATTACAATACATCGCCATGTTTGTTCTTCTTACACACACAGACATCCAGACTTGAGGACTGATCTTGGGAAAACTTGGCCAAAAGTTGTAAAATGAGCTAAGTCGATTTAGCGATACTGAAAAAATTTAGATCTGGATAGCATATAGAGTGAATTTGAATAGGAATTAAAGTTTTTCGGAAGAGTATGTTTGTAAAGAAATTTAAGATGGTTACGTTTTTCTCGTATCGGTTGTGTCCTGTTCCGCTTTGAGTTTTTCCACTCGACATAGACGCGCTTGTGTGATAGGTTGATTGTGATGTTAGCGCGAAAAAGTTGATGACGTTAGAAAAAATGGATGACCGAAGGTATCTAAGGTATAGGGAAGACACTCGGCAAAACAGCTAGATTAAAGGAGGAATCGCGCGCGCAGTTTTTGAGAGACCATAAAACGTTCACAGCTGGTTTTTATTTGTAAATAAAATGGTGTTGAAGTGTATATTAGTTGACTGCAAAAACCATGTTGGAGATGAAGTATTTACACATTACAAAAATGAAAGGATTTATTGCGAAATGAAATAAAAATATCGCTGAGTTTTTCTTTCAAAAATTTAAAAAGTGTTGAATCAGATTTAAAGTAAACAGCAAAGAACCCTGCAGTATCCCTTTAAGTAACAAGATAAACGTGTGTTTGTTAAGTTAAACAGTAGTGAACATTAAAGTCATTAATTTTAGTAAACAGTACTAAATCGATTTTACAAAAATCTTTAAGAATTTTGATGGTCAAATTTTAACTTCATATATGAATAACTAACAAATATTCGGTATTAAAATTTGTCAATAGTTTAAGGTCTGAAGATGACAATATTTGTCGAAACTAGTCACCATTTTGTAAGCAATTATTAAGAGTTTTAAATAATACAGTAAACATTGTTGGTGCAAAATTACCTTTTAATATGTTAAAGACTAAAATTTATTTGTTATGGCTTACCTTTTTTTGCTATAAGAGTTAAAATGTATTTGTTATACCCGCAGGTGATACTTACTGCAAACCGAGCAGAAATAACTAGTGATTTTAGTACACGTGTAAAAGACTGAAAGAGTAACTTGCGGATATATGTAGATCGACGCCGTCCAATCACGAGTTTCCTTTTTTGCGCGCGCGTAGTACTTAAAATGTGACATTCTAATGTGAAAACAGTAACCTGACAAAAATATATGGTGTGGAACATCACAAAATGGGAATTAAAAGAAATGTAACAATTTTAACAACATTTCTTTAAGATGATTATGTAACCTCTTTTATAATGTTAATTACGAAAATATGCAACATTGTAAAAACAGAATCAATAATATATGTCAAACAGACGTTTAAAACTTGATGTCTGACAGAGGTTAATAGACATTTAGATGCTAATTTAAAAAAGTAAAAAATGATATAATTTGGATTATAATTTTTTAGGGAATGACAATCTCTTTTTTATACGTTCATAACGAAAACAGGCAACATTGTAAAAACAAAAAAAAATAATCTGTCAGAATGACTTCATGTCAGATAGGTTTTAATATATTGTATTAAAAGAAATTCCAAAGCCGTCCTCTTCTATAAGATATCATTAGTATAGCTACCCCACATCTAAGCCACTTTTGTCACTAGAAAAGTAACTAGATTTGAAAAAACTCACTAGAAACGTCACTAGATTGGTGTTCTAGGTCAAGTGCATTGAAGGTGTGAGTAAACCTTTGAAAATTTTCAAGGTCATGCCCTTTTGGCGGGAAATTTTCACTAAGCAATTTTATAATTTGGTAAAGTCAAGGCCATGTGTTAATCAGGTATTACAACGATTTTCAAGGTCACCTCTCTTGCAGGGTATCGTATTACAGATAAGACAGATTGCTGTCTATGCTAAAAGATAGATCAAGTTTAAATCGTTCATGAATTGACTAAATGCTCCTCAAGGTCAAATTTTTGGAAATAGCAAAATAAGCATTCCTAATGAATGACTTTTGTAATTGGCTTTCCGCATGCGCGGGTATCAGTAGGGGCAATTCTTAGAAATCTAAGCAGTTCGTGGAAACATAAAAAATGCATGCTATTGGTTAAATGCTCTTCAAGATCAAATTCTTGGAAATAGAAAAATAAGAATTCCTATTTTATCCGACCTTACCTGATATTATCAGATCATACCCAATCTTACCTGATCCTATCCGATCATAACCGGTCTTATCCGATCTTACCCAATCCTATCCGACCTTATCCGATCTGAATGTCACGCGTGGGATTTTGATTTTAACGGTGGCGGGTAAATTTTGAAGGTCACCAAGCAATTCTTGGAATTTGGCTGAGTCAAGGCCGCGTGTTAATTCCTAGAAATCAATGGTCACCTGCAGGGGTATTTCGACCTTATCCGATCTTACCCGATCCCAAGGGTGATCATGAACTACCGTGCACTTACGCGCTCACCACTTCAAGGTCAAATTTAAAAATAGCAATTAGAAGAGCATCATCAACGACGATGATGTTGCCGCGATCCTGGACCACATTATACGAATTTCTGTATTGAAGTTAGTCAAGGTTCTAAAAATAGAAATTAGAAAGTCATCAGCAAGGAGTGGGTAGATGTGGAAGTGGTTAAGGTACTTAAGTAGTAATGTGGAAATAAAATCGATTCAATATGTGGATATGCTACGCAACTGAATCGTGGACCACAACTGTAGATGCATATACGGCCGTGGAACGTTTACCTCAACATTTGACGGCATTGGCATTTGATGCTGGTCATGAGGCAGTATATGGTTTAAGACGTTTTATACGGAAGAGGAATGTCACGCACTTGCAAAGAAATATGAAAATGGTGTAAAATTATATGACAAGTATTTTTTATTCAGACGTCAATAAAAGATGACATTTTAAACTTCACCTGACAACGTTAAAGTTTGACATTTTCACCGGCGGCTGCAAAAGTCTTTTGCATCCCCTCGCAGCGGATGCAAAAGTAATCTAAGTTAGTAACTCGAACACCCAATTTGGAAAACAACGAAAACATATTTATTGCTTAGAGTTATAAAGATTAAAAGTACAATGATTAAAACTAACATTTTCTCCAAAATAAAATCCGCCAGAGGTAACAGTGGAGGTCTCGCTGCGTTCTAAGGAAATGGTGTTTAATTCTTCCTCTTCCACATGAACTTCTGTATTCGTAGCGCTTGCACTAGATGCAAAAATTTTAAAGGTTGCCTCTTTTTTTTGTTGCTAGAGAGTCTTCAATATAACGCTCAGCTACAGTGCTGGATTTCCAGCCACCATGGTGCTTTAAGCACATTAAGTCTGCGCCGCCGTCCACCAACAGTGTAGCTGAGGTTCTTCTTAGACAATGCCCTGTGTATTCTGTATAGTTCGCTAATTTTAAGAAAAAAGCTGCCTCCGTAGGAACACTACTTATTTTATGGATTCCCATCACCGCTCTTGAGCATTTTCCATTTCCATATTTCAAAAAAAAAATCGGCGATCATTCATAACTCGTAGGATCAAAGCAACATATTTGTTATATAAATTTAGGAAGGATTCCCCTACAACTGTAAATGATTTAATTTTTTTTTGTTTTGCTATCTGGAATTTTAATATGTAGCATAGTTTTCAGGTTTTCAATGTGTCGTCTACCTTCATCTTCACCAATTCATCGCAATGACATGCCCATGAGATACCAATAATCAAAACTATCTAAAAAAAATACAAAATATAAAGACTTGTTTTCATTCTATTTCTAAAACTTACCATCATTACCAAATATTGTTCGTCAAACGCTTCCGATAAAAATTTGTTAAATTGGTCTTTTGTAAATACTTTGGCCTGCTTCGGGATGTATCCTTCATTCTGCTTCTTTAGATATGCACGAAGTTTCAAGTATTTGCTTATATCTACGCCATGTCGAATGCTCAATAATGCTTTTATCATCGAATATTGGGACCACATTGTCGAGCTTTTCATTTTCATTTTTGTTGCTAACATTACGGTTTCAGAGTAGCTTTTAATATTTTTTTCATCGCACCATTTTATAAATTGCTGAAAAGCGCGTTCATAGATTTTGCTCGAACTTGTAGGTAATAGACCATTTATTGCTGTATTAGCCGCTTCAGTAATTTCTGACGGCGTGTAGTTCTTCAAATCCATCATACTCCTAACAATGTAATATTATAATTTACACAAATAGGAACAAAAGGTTTAATAAAATACTTACAATAACACGGAGAATCTTCACAATTTTCAACTTGTTTAATGCATTGTTTTCAATGAAACCTAGCAACGTCTACAGCTGCTTGCCAGAGCACGCTAAGTAAATCTAACTATTCCTCATTTTCACAACCTAATTATTTTTCCGTATTCCACATTTAAGTGTAAAAAACGTCTGAAGAAAAAATAGTAAATTTTATGCGGAGCAAAGTGTCTTTTTGTGGCTCATATGTATTTTCCTACAGATTCGCCACAAAAAGTGTCACTTTAGCTCCTTATAAAATAATATACTATAAAGGGTCGATATTGTTCGACATGTTTAATACAAAAGTTAAGTGCGGCACAACTAGAAGAGTTGACTCTAGATTTGAAGGAGTGGGTAGGTGGTGATACCAGTGAAGATGAAGGGGCAGAAGATGATGAATACGAAGTGTGTTAGTTACTAATTATATTTTCTCAATCAGAAAAAGATGTATAATTAAAGAAAAAAAAAGACTTTAATTGTTGTTGTTGTTGTGAATATATTGTTTTTCATATAAGTTAAAGAGACGTAGATTTGTATCTTAAACACTGTCTTTGATGAGAGAGAGAGAATGAGAGTGCGCTCTATGCTGTTGAGTCAAGGTCGTAAATATAGCTATGAGGATACTACATCAAAGTATATGAATTTTGTAGTGAAGGTCAAATCAGTTAGTCAGTCATGGACGTGCGCACTCCTCGTTAATCATATAGGGCCGATCCTGACCCATGCGAGAATTGCAGTAACTGTGTGAGAGAGAAAGAGAGTGAGTGTGTGAGAGAGTGTACTGGTTCTGATCCACTGCTCTATGTAATTGAATCAAGTCGATTTAGCGATAGTGAAAAAAAAGTCGATTGCATAACCTTCTATACCTACATATCTATATGTAGGTTGGAAGGTAAAAAAAGTGAGGCGGGAATCGAACCAATATCAACCGCGTGTCAGACAAGCAATGTACCACAGGACATCCAGCGCTTCCTCAGTTTGTCGTTGAATCTTTATGTAAACTATATGATACTATACATTCAAAGCTTATTTCCTATTGGTCCGCATTTACTACGCATATCCGCAAATAAAAAGTATAGGCGAATAATGGTATCACTTGCAGCTACATGCACATTTCGGCTAAAAATATATAATTAAATATTTGATTGTATTAGATTAGCCTTTTTTGATCATTTCCTTGCATAGCGCGCTTTATTTTTAAGCTTTAGTACTACAATGTTTGTTTGTTAAATTTTTTAGTGCTAAAAATGTTCACATTTTGTTCCAGAATGATGAGCTTTATAACAAACACAGCATCACAACTGTTCTCATTGATCTACTATAAGTAGAACTTCAAATTTAGATTATCAACAGAAACAAGCTGTATTTTTAGTATTATCATTAATTAAACCCGTCTCTCTGTAACTGATCAAAAGAAAATCTAATTCGTTACATTTGTATACATTAAATTAAATTCAACACAACTGTCAGCTTTAGTATTAATTAACTCGCGATAAAAAACTCATTGCGTAACTGTAATGTGTAGTTTTATTACCAACATTTACCTCTAGTTCCCAAATTTAGATGATCGAAAATCACATTTTCTTCGCAATATTTGAGAGCACAACTTGACACGTGAGATTCATTCATCATAATCTCAAAATAGAAAATGATCACGTTGAAACTGTCTCGATTTACAATAAATTAAGAGTTCGTCAAATTTACACTTCATTTATCATTTTTGTTGGTTGCGCGCATAAATAAGTGTATGAAAACATTTACACATTTAATTAACATGAGCGTTACATATCTACATTAAATATTTTTCTTTTAGTGGGTTCTGTGCGTCAGTCCATTAGTATCATCATTACATGGCGACTATATACAAGAAGTTTAGTTTACAATCAATATCACCGGGTTATCGCAATTACTTTGAATTATACAGCAATATTGATTTCTGTATTACAGATTTAACTACTTCTGGAGGGAGTATTGACAAAACGCCATGTTATCAATTTTTTACCTATATGTTTGTATATTTCGTTAAGTTACAATAATGTTATGTGGATACGCAAATGATTGATATCTTCTACACTCATACGCAAACCTCAATAATGTTTACGCAGATATGCTGGGATATAGGAGCTTTCTTTTTTTATCGTCATTATCGCGCTCTAATGAATTTTTTTTATTAATTGCAAACTTGCTCACTGAGGGAATGTTCAAGGCGCAATTGTCTTTTGTAAATTTTAAACGACATATTTTATTTATTTGCGCATCATTATATTGTACACACTTCACTCGTTATACGTTCAAACCCAGTATATGTTGCTTTCATATACACCATTTTATTTTTAGGTGAGCAGTATTTAATTTCATACTAATTATTTATTATTTCCTAGTCTGTAAATAAGGTTTAAAAGCCCTGGTGTAAATAATTTAATAATAAATAAATAGATGTAAATGTTCTCAAAACAAATCGTTAAAATAACAAAACACTCAATAAAAGATAATGCCGTTGTCTGAGTCGGTAGATTAAAGCAGGCCAGTTCATGCTTTTTTGTTTTTATTTGCTTAATTACTACAATTTCTGCTTAGTTATTTCCACTTAACATCAATATATAGTAACTGCAATGTAACAATAATAAAAATTATCTCGGACGCCAAGTTATTTTTTTTATTATGCTCGGAATAACTAAACCGAGGATACAATAAAAAATTCACCAAAATGTCAAAATAAAAGATATACAAACTATGTTTATTAAACATTTAAATTTAGAATTATACAAAATATATCTTAAAAACTAGTTGTAATAGCCTTAAATTACTAAATTATTAGGGTATAAATACCTGTTTGAAAATTTTGTTCACAACTTTTTGATAACCTCTGGTATCTAAAGAAATACGGAAATGTAAACCAAAGGTGATGTAATCTTTGCACAAATATTGCGCAATATGTCGTAATAACAATGCTGTACGTTGTAAGCCATACCAAAGTTGAATTTTACTTCTTACAAATTTATTTTCATGAAATTTGAATAATCCAGTGTTTATTGCATTCTCTCGAAAGTTCAAATAAAAAATGTGATCTAAATTTAGATCTCAATTAAAATACCAAAATACCAAAAGTAATGAAAGTAAAAGTGGTAAAAGTAAGTAAAAGTGCCATTAAATCAATGCACTTTTCACAAAATTCAGGTGGAAACCCAAAAATGGCTTCCTAATCAACACAAGGTTCATCAAGTAATCTCAAAAAAACGCTTACGATATCAGGTGACAGCGGTGCGCGAAAAAATATGCACAAAAAATTAATTCAAAGATATGGGAATATAAACCCATAAGAAGATATGCACTTAAATTACACCAAAATGCAAATTAAGTTGCCTACCACATACTTATAATTCATTAATAATTAAAAACTCTTTTTTCTTACAACTAAATGAACGAAGAACGTAAATTACGGTATATTTTAATACAACTCAAAATGGGTTGTTACAAGTCAATAAAAGAAATAGTGACAAAACATGATTCGCTTTCGGGACGAGGAAGAAAGTTGCTGGACGACTTGAAGCGGAGTCCACCAATATTCCGAATCCCGAAACCGCATTTGTACGAATAAAATAAATTTTTTTCTTCGGCCACGTTTACCTCTATTATTCATTTATTTGCAGTTCACTACTTGCTTGGGAACCCCTCATTTACATTTCTATTTTATGCAAAATGCGTATTATTCTATTT
Source organism: Vesta saturnalis (assembly GCA_036346205.1). Classification (NCBI taxonomy): domain Eukaryota; kingdom Metazoa; phylum Arthropoda; class Insecta; order Coleoptera; family Lampyridae; genus Vesta; species Vesta saturnalis. The sequence goes on from JARFJB010002450.1 coordinate 6,484,125, forward strand.
TCTAGTGAGATATAAAACTTACAAGTAAAAGGGGTGCAGTCTGGGACAATCCCTACAGTCAGTGTGAGTGAGATGGAAAATAGGTGGGACTAAGATGAGTGAGAGTGAGATACAGTTTAATCGGATCACGTCAAAGGCCACCCCCACTTCTATCTGACTGATAGTGTGCGCGCATACTGTCCCAGGTCTCGCGTTCTGATTGGATGGCCTAAAGGCAGTTGCTTTTTGGACTGTTTCTTTTCGGGCGGCATTTTCAACCCCGTGATGGCGTTTTAAACCTTTGATGGCATTTTCGCCCCTAATTGGGACCCTTTTGGCTGTATTAAGAACCATCTTGACAGTCCAGCCTCTGGAGGGTAGGCAACCGCAGTAGCCAGGGTACTGATTAGAGGGCGTGAAGGTAGGTCGCATTCCTGGGTTTCTGATTGGTACATAAACTCCGCCCAGATAGGCCCCTGGTTTCTGATTGGTGGCGGCCATTTTGTTTAGTCGGCAATTTTGTCGGTCATGACGGAAAATTTAAAAGAGTATTTTAAGAAGGGGGCTCTCATACTATCTCATAAGACAGGTATAGAACGCCGGAACTTGTTCTCGGGCCTTCGATCCTTGGCGGGAAAACTTGAAATATGAAATAGTGTCGGCTTTGTCGGTCATTTTTGTAATTGGTGCGAAATTTGAAATATTATTCTAATAAGGAACCCTTATAGAAACTCATAAGACAAATATAGAACGCCGGAAGTAGTTCTACCAAAGGATATCAAACAAAATCAATCGATCTCGAACAAATTAATGAACAATTGGGTTCTTGTGCAGTTGTACGTGTATATTCATCTAAGAGATGTACATTTTTAAACAACTAATTTTATTTAATTGAACTTACATTAGTAATTCTGGTTAATAATTACTCACAATTGACTTCAAATTACCTTTAGTATTGATTAACTATGCACGCTTCTTATTATCTACATTGTCTATATTGTCTACTACCTAACTAATACTAATGCAATTCTTTTTATAACGTTTAACGTAACCTACTTACTTACTTACCAAAGGTTACTTACTTGCAATTTATTGACACATATTAGCCTAATGCTAATTCAGCATTGTGTACACATTCAGTTGGCCTTCTTTTACGTTTAATAAATACAATTGTTTTATCAAAAGATTTCAACATGCAACTATTTTATTATATTTAAATTCTAATCCAAAAAGGGCATATCAAAATCAAGCAAATCAATTAATCAATTCAAATAATCAGATCAATCTCAATCAGATCAATCAAATCAATCAACCTCAATTAAGGCTGAGATAACAATTCTTCATAACCTCCCACTTTATATACCCAACTCCTATGAGCGACCGTTTACTTTGTAGATAAGGCTAACCACCACTCAGATCTGGTACTCCCTAAACGTGAGGGCACAGGCGTGGGAAAACCTGCCGATCTTCCGCAAATCAATCTCAATCAAGTCAATATCAACCAATCCAATCAATCAAATCATAACTAACAGTTTGCAAAAACCAGCTTACAATTCGAAAATACTGGTTCGGTTTAACTTACAGATTATAAACACCAAATTTCACTTCAAAAATCGTGGTTCGATTTAACTTCAAAAATACTGGTCTGGTTTAACCTTCAGCTTGCAAAAACCCCACTTTCAATTCTAAAATACCGATTTGATTTAACTTACAGCTTGCAAAAACCAAGCCACAATACCGGTGTGGCTTAACCACACACGCTCAGGTACACGCACACACACACACGCACACACACGGACGCACACACCCACGCACGCACACAGACGCACGCACGCACACAAGCACGCATGCCCGGCCGCACCCACACACACACGCACGCACGTGTGTTGTAACTTTGTTACATTGTCCATATATTACAAATAAATTTAAATAATCTTCGTGTGATTTAATCGCGATGGCATCCTTATTACCCCTTTTTGGATACAAACAATACTGACAAAGCTTTTGACAACAAATTTGACATTCGAGACAATCTAAATTGTTTTATTTTTTCATCCTACTTGCCAAAATGAAATACTTCAATGGGAAACCTTGAAAATTTATCATTCGATTCAGAATTTAATTCTTCTTTCGACCATAAAATAATATATTGGGTGTTCCGTTGGAAAAAATCAAGTTTTGCAACTTCTTAACTTTTTAAGTTGGTTTATAAATCTTGATGGGCCTGTATGTTCCTCAGAAATTATGTCTTCATATTCAGATATGGCTAAAGCATTATTGTTGCAATTGTAATTAAAAGTCATCCACTGTTGAAGATTCAACATTTTTAATATGGTGCTGTAACTCACTTTTTTCTTAAAAATGGAGATATCTCGAAAATAACAGAATTTCGATATAGACCACTTACACAAAGTTGACTTAAAATTGAACTTAGAATCCAAAACTGAAAAAATATACAGGGTATATATATATATATATATATATATATATATATATATATATATATATATATATATATATATATATATATATATAATATATATGGATGAGTTTTTATGTCTAGTATGGGTATTTCGGAAACTAAAATAGATAGAAAGACTGTTAAATGGGGAAAGATTTGCAATTTTATGAGGCCTTTTGTTTTCTTCAAAAAGTCCAAGGCTAACTAGATAGATAAAAAAACGATTTTCTGTAATTTCTTTAAGTGCATTTCCATGTTAAGAAAACCAGTGCAAAGAAAATAATTGTAGAGAATTATATTCTGTATAAGGCGATTTTTTATGAAAGCTTTTCTTTTTGAGTTACAACATAAACTTACATTATTTTACACATCAATAGTTGCCTATGACTTTTTAAAGAAGGTTTTTTTCTGGAATTTCTAAAGATATAATACATGACATTATTTTGAAAAAGTAAAGAGACTCTGCCATTTTTCGGTTTAACTTCAGAATTATTAGTGTGTTAGGCCATGGAAGCCGTTATTGATAGATAAATGCTACTCATATTACTTTGAGGTTTAGTTTGAAGGTGCTTTTCAGTTTTGTTAGTGTTTTTAGTTGCCATAATACATTTTTCTAATCTAAAAAAGCGTGATATGGTTGAATGTTATGTTACAGTCGGTGTCAAAAAATGAAGGGCGACTTTGATCTCCATTTTGAACGCCGTCGGCCTTCTCAGCGCACATATAAAAGACCATATGGTACTTTGGGTGAATATGGAACTTTCTGTAAACCCAGAAACGAAACAGGGCACATTAATGAAGCTGCCGAAGTGAACGCATTAGCATCTGTTTTACAGAATGGATCTACTTCAACACGAGAAATTAGTATGAAAGCGATAATTTCACACCGCACTTGTACGCTTATCAATACTAGCAAAAGCTTCTGGTACAGCTTCTCTAAGATCTTCCACTGATTCATACGATCTTTGACACATCTTATCTTTTAACGTAAAGTTTAAATTTAAGGTAATTTGGAACGACAAATTGCGGTATATTTAATAAACACAACGAGCAACGTTGGTCGCAAAGAAATCCGCATCAAGCCCAGTAAAGATCACACATTAAATTTAGGTTACCTTCATTTCCTACAAAATTATTTAGAAGGTTTGATAGATGAAGTAAATTTGGAGATTTGCACTATGCTGAAGTGGTTTCAGAACGATGGCGTATCGCCCCATAATCAATTAAACGTGCAAAATTATTTAGGTGCAACTTTTTCCGGCTTCCGAATAGGAAGGAATGCACCAGTTGCATGGTCACCTCAATCACCCGAAAGTGTTTTAGACTGTGTGAAACGGTAAAATATCAAAGATCGTATGAATCAGTGGAAGATCTTAGAGAAGCTGCAAGCCACAAATTCTGTTCTAAAGCTCTAAATGCTTGTCAATTATTGGGCTTTCCATTCATTTAGAAAAATGATTCATAAAATATTATCCAAAGCGTAGTGAAACGATTTGTATACGGAAGACAAACTTATTTCCATGATTCGCAATTTTCATACGATTTTCATGTGTCAATCAACAACGGCTTCCACGACCTACCATACTAATAATTCTGAAATTAAGCTTTCTTTCTTAAAAGGTCATATCCAACTATGTTTCCGTTTAAAAACTGTATGTTTATTTCGTAACTCAAAGCTTACATTGAAAAATCGATTTAACTGCCTTATAGTCATAGTAAGCATGATTATCTACAACATTTTCTTTGGATTTTTTGCAGTTAACATATGTATATGTGGTGTGTGCGTGCGACTGCGTGTGCGTGTGCCCGTGCGCGTATGCGTGTGGGTGAGTGCGTGCGTGTATGTGTGTCGCGTGTGCGCATGTGTGTGTGCGTGTGTGCGTGTGTGCGTGCGTGCGCGCGTGAGCCCATGTGCGCGTGTGCGTGTGTGCGTGTGTGCGTGTGTGCGTGTGTGCGTATGTGCGTGTATGTGTGTGCGTGAGTATGCGTGTGTACGTGTGCGTGTGTGCGTGTGCCGCGCGCGTGCGTACGTTCGTGCATGCGTGTGTGTGCGTGTGATTTTTTTATTAGAAGATTTTACGCTTTTCAATTAAACTGTTTTCTTAATGTGTATTACTTTTAGACACAAACTACATTTTCAATAACAGTTATTTTATGAAGTTACCTTATTCAGGGTCAGAAACGAATAAGTTTTGCATCACATGTGACTAAATTTTAATAGCCCTATTTGGATTTTGTAGAAAAACACATTTAAAGAAAATGTGCATTGTTAAAACTAAGAAGTTTTTGTAGGTTGCGTTGAGTCTTATTTTGCAACAGTGTTGCAATTTACAAAAAATAGACAAAAAATATAAATTACGTTATACAGTTAAAAATTTGCATATGGGCTAAGCATTGTATTTAGAAAAACTTTTTCTAACTATTTTTTTCGATATTCTGAAAAATAACCCCACTTTTGAATTTTTTTTTGGAAGAAATTAAAATTTGACAGATAATGAACCAAGTTATTAATAAAAAAATCCCATATTGTGAAATTTATGGGTCACACTGTATGTATATATATATATATATATATATATATATATATATATATATATATATATATATATATATATATATATATATATATATATTTATATCAACGTGTCCCAGATAACATTTCAGCATGGGGATCTCGCTTATTATAAAAGATACAGATTTGGTTAAATTAGATGAATTACTCCTAAGGATTAGTGAAATTATAGGACACTCTCCAATTTCCAAATTTCCATGTATTTTAAGACTTATGGCAAGAAAAGAAAAATGTCAAATTTCTTTTTCTTGTAATATCTTTGTTATATTAGACATATAAATTTTATTTGCACTTTCTTAAAATATTTTTATGCAGAATTTAAATATCAATTTGGATTTTTTTGCACTTTCTATTTTTAGTTTCAACCCTAAATTAAATTTTTCTTCTGGAACGACAAGTCGGCTTTGAAATAATTGATCGTGTTTTTATCCTGTTTACAATGATATAGCACATTTACTATCTATTTTTAAAAACAACAAAGAAAATTTAAAAAATGTATTTTATTAAAGACTAACAATAAGCAGGCCGTGAAACATAAAAAACGATCGAATTTAATGTCACTTAAAATTATTCGTTTCAGAATATTTTTGTATCAAACATGGCTTTATTTACTAATACTGAAACGTTTGATATGTTAAGTTGTTACATCTTGTCTCATAAAAACAGTATAGAAGCTGAACGGATGTACTTGAGGTTGTATACTGAAAGAAGGCAGCCCAGTGCTCATACGTTCAGAAATTTGGTAATTAATTTAAAAGAATATGGTTCATTTTCAAAACCTACTAGAAATCCGAAATTACGGAATGAAGACACAGAACTAAATGTATTACAATCAGTTATTGAAAATCCTTCAACATCTGTTAGAGAAATTGAACATAACACTGGTATTTCGAAAACTACATCACAAAGAATTTTAAAACGTCACAGGTATCATCCGTATAAGTACACCATTCTGCAGGGACTTAGAGATGGAGATCAGAGGAGAAGATTACAATTTTGCCAATGGTATGTTAATCAATGTGAGAATAACGACAATTTTCCAGCTACGATTTTGTGGTCTGACGAAAGCAGATTTACAAATAATGGCCTTTTCAATCGACACAATGTTCACTTTTGGGGCCGTGAAAATCCTCACGTTGTTAAGGAAAGTCGGCATCAAGTGAGATTTGGTTTTAACGTCTGGTGTGGAATTTTAGGCGCTAAACTTATTGGGCCCATATTTTTTAACGAAACATTAAATAATGATTTAGAAAATAAACTTGATCATTTACCACTGATTGAGAATATTAATTTCTGTTTCCAACAAGATGGCGCCCCACCCCACAATTCAAACATCATCAGCGAATATCTTAATAATCGGTTTCCAAATTCATGGATTGGTAATCGAGGGCCGATTTAAGGCCACGCAGATCTCCAGACTTAGCGCCCTTGGACTTTTCCTTTGCGGGTACGTAAAAATCGAGTGTACGTGCAAACATTTGAGAATGCCGAAGATCTTTGTGAAGCTATTCTTGCAGCATTTAGTAGCATTAAACGTCAAAAACTACGCAGAGCAATTACGTCGACACTACGCAGGGCACAATTATGTTTAGAACGGAATGGTCAATTGTTTGAACATCTTTTATAATTGGATAATTATCTCCAATACTATTACCTCCTTAACCCTTGAATAAAATACATTTTTTAAATTTTCTTTGTTGTTTTAAAAATAGATAGTACATGTGCTATATCATTGTAAAGAGGATAAAAAACACGATCAATTATTTCAAAGCTGACTTGTCGTTTCATAAGAAACATTTAATATAGGGGTTGAAACTAAAAATAGAAAGTGCAAAAAAAATCCAAATTGATATTTAAATTCTGCAAAAAGTGCAAATAAAATTTATATGTCTAATATAACAAAAAAGATATTACAAGAAAAAGAAATTTTTGACATTTTTCTTTTTCTTGCCACAAGTCTTAAAATACATGGAAATTTGGAAATTGGAGAGTGTCCTATAATGTCACTAATCCTTAGGAGTAATTCATCTAATTTAACCAAATCTGTATCTTTTATAATAAGCGAGATCCCCATGGTGGAAATGTTATCTGGGACATGTTGTATATATATATATATATATATATATATATATATATATATATATATATATATATATACAGGGTGTTCCAGTTTTTGTAGCAGGACTTTAATAGTCGATAGAGCTTTCAAAATTAAGACAAAAGGTTCATATAAACACAGGTTGACAAACGCTTAGTTTTGGCGATACAGGGTTTCAAAGTTTTAATTTTTTCAGTTCTTTTAATTTATCTTTAAAACTATTTAAAATAATAAATCCAAATTTAGTACACATATTACACTCCTTAAACTCAATATTAAGAGTAGTTTAACGTTTATCAATATCTACAGGGTAGTACATTTTCTGGGGTGGTACAATCTTTATCCCCCCGAACTTTTGCATGCGACGCCTCTAACTCTTAAAAACCAAAAATTTAGATTGCCCATTTGATTTAGGAACTTTTCTGTCTTCTGCTTTTTTTTTCGAAAAATGCATAGTTTTTGAGATAAATTCGCTGTAATCCATGAACAGCTTCCAAATGGTAAGTAAAGAACGTCTGATGCTCCCGCAAAAAATAGTGTGTCATGAAAAGAACAATAAAAAAAAAGAATCAAATTATGTCAAATCTCACTCAAGAATGTAATTTATTTACATATTTTATTGTGTTAATTTTATTGCAAAAGTGATCTCTTAAAATGCCATTTTGTCTTCTAATCAAGAAATAGCGGATATCCATTTAATTTATGGCTTTGTAAATGGAAGTTCAACAGCAGTAGCCCGTGAATATAGGCGAAGATTTCCTTTTAAAGAGCTCGGCATCTTTCAGTATTTGTAAGAGTTCACCAAATTATAAGTCGGGGTTAAATAATGTGCATGGTCCTCAAAATAATAATCATAGGCAGCAAAGGAATATTGCACGACGAATTTTGCGTGAATTCGACAGAGATCCCACAAGTAGCATTAGAAGAGTATCCGTAGCTTTAGGTGGAGTCTCAAATACTACTATTCACCGAACATTAAGACGGGATCACCGATATCCTTACCATCTATAACCTGTTCAAAGACTACAACCAAGGGATGCAAAACGTAGAGTTGCGTATTGTCGATGGATTCTTGCTGAAAATAATAACAATCCAGGTTTTTAATAATGTTTTATGGACCGATGAATCCTGCTTCACTCGCCGTGGTGTGGTAAATTTTCACAACCAACACGTTTGGGCACATGAAAATCCACATGTAGTTCGCCGAGACATTTCAACAGGAATTTAGTGTGAACGTCTGGATAGGTATTTACAATAATCACCTTTTGGGCCCTACTTTTACCACCTCGGATGAATGCTGCGGCTTCCTTGGAATTCTTAGAGAATGAACATGGGAATATGTGGGAACATATTCCCTTAAATTTACGAAGAACGGCTTGGTTCCAGCTTGATAGTTGTCCAGCTCATTATAGCAGAATCGTTAGAAACTGGCTGGACAACCAATTATCCAGGAAGATGGATCGGTCGTGCAGGCCCAGTTCTCTGGCCGCCATGGTCTCCAGATCTAAATCCCTTAGATTTTTTTGTGTGGGGGTATTTAAAAGAAAGGGTGTATGCAACTCCTGCGACAACAAGAAATGAACTCATTAATAGGATTAGGGATGCGAGTAAAGAAATAAGACAATTTTTAGTTAATATTGCAAGTGCAATTATTCGTCGGTGTGAATTATGTATTCAACAAAATGGTTCACATTTTGAACAGTTTCTTTAAATTTATTTATTGTTACGATAGCGTTTTTGTTTTGTTGTTATAGGTTAAGTTTATTTCTTTAATTTATTTATTTCGTTCGTTTTATTCTTGTTAAAATCTTAAATAGAAATTCTTTCCAATTTTTTCCAATAAATACGTATTTTGTTGTTTTACTTTTATTTTCCTGTATTTAATTCAAATGAAAAGTTAGGAAAAATCAGTGAGTACTACTTTTATTAAGAGACAAAAAAAACGTGAGAATTGACATAATTTGATTCTTTTTTTTATTGTTCTTTTCATGGCACACTATTTTTTGCGGGAGCATCAGACGTTCTTTACTTACCATTTGGAAGATGTACATGGATTACAGCTAATTTATCTAAAAAACTATGCATTTTTCGAAAAAGACAAAAAGCTCCTAAATCAAATGGGCAATCTAAATGTTTAAGAGTTAGAGGCGTCGCATGAAAAAGTTCGGGGGGGATAAAGGGTGTACCACCCCAGAAAATGTACTACCCTGTAGATATTGATAAACGTTAAACTACTCTTAATATTGAGTTTACGAAGTGTAATATGTGTACTAAATTTGGATTTATTATTTTACGTAGTTTTGAAGATAAATTAAAAGAACTGAAAAAAAATTAAAACTTTGAAACCCTGTATCTCCAAAACTAAGCGTTTGGCAACCTATGTTTATAATTGTCTTAATTTTGAAAGATCTATCGACTATTAAAGTCCTGCTACAAAAAAATGGAACGCCCTTTATATATATATATATATATATATATATATATATATATATATATATATATAAATCCATAAATCTAATACAAAGAATTTAATTTTATTCAGTGAAATGTTAGGTTGAATCTAAAAAAACTGAAGATTAAAAATATAACGGAATTAATAATTTAACGGAGAGTAAAAAAAATAATTTTGTATAAAACATTCGTTATAATAAAAAAAGAAGCGAAAAATATGTTTTAACAACCAGAATTTAATGTAGATAAAATATCCAGATTTTATTCATTTAATATTAAACTTTTGCTTGAGGCAACTCGAAAACGCTTACTCGGTTATTTTAACTTGTATTACAGTATTAAAGGTGTAAAATTCAATGTTTAACGTAATTTTGTAAACTTGAAACAATAAAAAATATACGAATAAACCATTTACGATTTATCGTAAATTTTAATTGAGGATTTCCAATTTCTAAATAAGTATAAAAATTACTTAATTTTTTTCTCTAGAAAGAGGAATAGTTAAAGTTGACAAGAAAAATTAAGATTTCACAGGAATGAAAAAAGTTTACATAATCCTATTTTATTTAAACTGAAACTTTTTTAAGATGAAAAATAGCCGGAATCGTTAAAAAATGTACATCGCATAAACCATTTCCATTTTAGTTGAATTTTCAAGACCTATCTTACCCTTGCAGACCCCACGTTTCTTCAACGTGAACGCGATAATGTCCACTTTTCTTTTTTTTCTTTTTTTTGAAAAGTACATAAATAACGTAAAAGTCGATAGATTGAAAGATTTTCTTCAGGAGTACTTTATAATGTCTGTTTATTTTGATGAAATCCTGAAACCTCCTCACGTTGTAATTCCATATAGGTATTATTACACAGTTTTATTAGTTTGAAAATTCATATTCATTACATCCAAAATAATTCACATTCACAGATTTTAGTATTTCCAAGCAATAGGTATATAATACTACAAAACATGTGCTGTTGTTGTTTGCACGGATTTTACACAATTTTTCAGTTTTCAATGATTTTTCCACACATTTTTCAATTACATTTTCCACGAAAGCAAAATTTTTTCCAAAAACTTTCAATCGGTTCTTAAACGATACAATCGCCACTAGTTATGTTACGACATTTTGATTACGAATTAAAAATTATAATACGCTACTTGACCTACGTAGGTTAATTACTATCAACATAAATTTTTTTTTAATTCGTGCCTAAAATTTTCCTTTAGTTTACTTAATTAAACGCAGCCAATTAATTTTGCGATATGTAAATTTAAGGTTCTGTAATTTGAAGAAAGAGTTGAAAATATTCTTTCTTTTCCTTCTCGAGATAAATTTCGTACACGCGGTGAATATTATTTGTCACGTAGATATAGTTCATAAAATCTATGTAAAATATTTTCAATTGCACGTGATCAAACTTCATGACGTCAAATTTACACAGTTTGTTTATATTTCAACATTCAATAGAAAGGTTAAGTTTTTAAAATTCTTTATGTTTTTCCAAACTTATGGTGATAAATTTCACAATCAAAATTAAAAGACACTAATCACGTGGTTTTGAAAAGAGCTTACATAGACTATAAATCAAACCCTTTAGGACTTTCCGTACCACCTTCTATATCGTCTTCTATACAACTTGCTATGCCATCTCTTCTAAGAACACATTATACGCATTCATTGGACTTATATAAGGGTGGCTAAAGTTACAAGTACATCCTGCAGATAATTACAAGACCCGCCAATTTTACTGATATACATCTGGATTTTGTTTACCTCTACAGCAATACTTGATTGGTGGAAGTTTACATTTATTCCATCCGCCGTTTACCAAAGCTTTAAGGCTGTGTTAACTGATAAATAACAGCACTCTGGTACCGTAAAAGCGCATGAGATTGTACGAGCCCGTACATTCCTTCAATTGAAATTTCAAATAGGTATTTTACTTAACTGTGTTTGTATTTGTTCCATATCTGTATTTAACTTATATTCAATACCTGTCAACGGTAACTACCATTTGATCGTGTTGCTCGTATGTCAGTTATGTTGACAAATCAATTGTCACATGTATAGTTGGGTTTTTTGAGTTAGTAGTCGTATGTGGCCAAATTTACGCCACCTTACTTACTGTAGATCGTAACCTAATCTAGCTTCGGTTTACATATTGCAGTAGACACTTTGTGGAGGGTTATTTAGATTTTTGGCTGAACATCTACATACACAGTGTCTCGCACATAGGTTTACGGTTACTTTAAATTAATATCGTACAAATGCTAGCTGAATTATTATTTGAGTGTGTTGAACTTATTTAGCTTCTTTTTAAATATTAAATTATTTTTGGTCTGTTCTGTGTAATATTTATTTGTAACAAGGACATGCAGTGTTAGTTTTACTTTTATGATTATTCAGATTTATTTGAAATTTGTGTTCTTAAACATTATTTTGGTGTTTATTTAACATTTACAGTTTACATTAATCTTATTCTATTTAGTATTGTTCTGCAAAATATTTTTGTTTTATTAAAATTAGGCAAAAACATGTATTATACAACAACTGAATTATCTCACACAAGTTACTCGATAAATACACAAATATACGCCTACAAACCACCAAAACACGCACAAAACAAGCAAGAAAATATACCATAGAAAGTAAAACATGCAAAGAAAAATGCTAATAGCCAGCAAACAAACATGTACTTAAAAAACAGGTACACGCATACAAAGGCACTAACAAACAATTAAATAATCAAAAACAAAAACACGTTTAGCCGCAAAACATACAATCTGGAAAACAAACAAACTAGCAATACAGCAAGCAGCTCAAATATGTAAAACCGAAAATAAACAAGTTCAGATAAACAAGTTACTAAACAAATACACAAACATACATCTAAAAACTCCCATATAATCAATAAACCAATATACCAAGGCAACTAAAACATTCAAAAATCTAATAGCAAACAAGCACATGCAAACATGCAAACCCCTCAAGAAATACAAACACGCAAACAAAAAAATTTGAAATTAAGTAAATGCTCAAACACATGCTTGAAATATACAAACCCACAAACAAAGAAACAAGTTACTGAGCGTTCAAACATACAAACACGTAACCCTTCAAACACCAAAACATACACGACGCAAGCAAGAAAGCATATCAAGAAAACTAGAACATTTAGAAAAACTGGTAATCAATAAACATATATGCAAACAAGTAAACATATAAAACAAAAATCTACCAAACACGTAAACAATCAAACATGTACACACTAAAATAGAGAAACTAGCAATCAAGTAAACAACCAACCTCAAAACGAGAAAGCCCACAAACACAAACAAAGAAACAAGTTACTCGTCTAAACCCTAAAAGTAGCCCCTCCAAACATCCAAAATCCCCCAACAAGCATGAAAACATACTAAAGAAACTAATGCCAAAAACTAGTAGTCAACAAACACACAAGCTGATAAGTAAAATACAAAACACAAAAACAAAGAAACTATCAATAAAGTAAGCATATGCACATGTGAAGTTGAAAATATACAAACACACAAATAATTATAAATGCAGCAATCCCCAAAGCAGAGAAACTAGAAAATATACACACCTAAACAAGCAAGAAGACATACGAAAGAATCTAAAACGTGCAGAAATTCTGGTACAAATACAAACCAAAACACTCAAACATATAAAGTACAAACATGAGAAACAGAACAGAACAGAAAATAGAACGACTTAACATGTAATAAGAAACTACCCAAACGTGCAAATCAAGGAAACTGTAGTAGCAATTTAACGCGCAAACAAATACATCAGTAACTAACCACACACACGCGCGCGCATAAACACGCGACGCCAAAAACGCACTAAAAAGCAAATACTCAAACACTGGTTTCTCCAGGAATTACCCGAGTTATTTTAAACACAAAAGCAAAGTTGTGATCTACTCACTGGTGGTACTCAAAAAGATCATATTTCAATTAAATATACGTCTCATTTCGCTGAGCGTATATCACCGATAGTGCACAAGTTGCATTTACGCACATCTAAACGTAGAAACTGGACGTACATGCCGATAAAAAATTTAAAGAACCATATTAATGTGGAAGAATCAGATTAGTGTGCAAGTGCACAATCAGAATTTGGTATGATAGTTGATTGCTGTAAAATAGCCGAAACCTATGGGAAGATAGCTGTCCAGGTAAAACATTGTGACATGGAATTATACTTTCGAGCTTGGTGATTTCTATTTCACGTGCCTACCAAAAGGACCGTGGATGTTGTTGTTGGCAAGAATCTGCCAATAAGCCTTTAGGTAAAACGCTCCTAAAGAACCTTATCGGTGGGGGAAAGAATCTGACAAAGGAACTGAAATATTAGGGCAAGAAACCAGATCCTATCAAAAGGGCATTGGGTGATGCGTATTTTACCATTAACAAAGCTTGTCAGTTTAATGTCACGATGTTTTCACCTTGTTACAGCAAAACCATTATCATGTCAGATTCGGATTCTGCACATGATCACTAATCTGGATCCTTACTTTAATTGCGCAGCTGTTTTACAGAAAATAAAATCATCATTGAAATACTTATCTTTGTGGATTTTTAAATCGTGTATTTCTATTTATATTTTATGAATACGCAAATAGTTCTGTTTTCATATTTCATAAATTGTTTTAACATCTGAAATAATTCGAAACATTTAAATTTATATAATATAAATAGAAAAACACACGATTTAAAACGCAAAAAGTAACAATTTTAATTATGTGTAATAATCGTGAAAGTTTACATTTCTTACAAATTAACATCTGCAGGGTGTCCGTTTATACTCCGGTCTTCGATTGCAACGTTATCGTTAATTAACTGAAAACTTTGATTGACGTTATGTTAATGAGAATAAAAGAACTACATTCTAAATTAATTTTGCTTGTACAGGGTGTTGCAAAAAAGCGTGGCGCATAATTATATTTTTTTGAATGGAATGACCTACTTATTTTTATTGAAATTAGTGTCCTATCGGATCCTTTGTTCAACCCTAAAGCATTTTTGGTCTAAAATGCGACGTTGCCAAATTATCGATTTTTTAATGATTTTTTAGCCAAAATGACTACTTTACTAAAATTTAAATTTTTCCGTCATTCTCATTTATTTGTATTGAAAATTTGTAGGAAATCTAAACAGGGACAATTTTATCTTACGAGAGTGCTGTGTTCTGTGCTCCTTGTACAGGGTGTCCCAAATTTTCATTTATATCTTAATATTTTAAATTTGGTTTTACGCCATTTTTGTAAATGGAACGTCCTGTATCTAGTGGTATGTATCGATAGAGTATTCATTTACCTGTAAAATGATACTAACACGACTATCTTTAACATTGGCTTTTTTTTATTGCAATTGAACAAATAATTACTCACTTTTTACTTTAATTAAAAATCAGAAAAGGTGTTATGACTAGGTGGCCCTGATTTGTTTGTTATTGCTTCAATTAAGTAGGTGTACGTCAATTTTCACGTTTACTAAGTAATAAATAGGTTGCTCCACATTATAAAACGTATAATATTGCAATTTGGTAAACAAAATGTATTACCCTCAGCAAGAATTAGTAAATATGATTTACGTTATTGGTGAATGTTTTGGGAACTGTTTATTGGCTTCAAGGGTGTATGCGCACAAACATCTAAACAATAGACATCCTGGTGAAAGGGCACTGACTAAAAGAGAGATTCGATCATACTGGAAGAAAAGAAAAGAAAATCAGAACAAAAAGGGCTTTAAATGAAGAAAACCAGTTGACAATCTGCCTCTCAGTTGTAGATAATCCAGAAAATGGCATAAAACAATTAAGTAAGGATTTAGAATTAAAGAAATCGTCTGTGGGAAAATGTTTCCAGCAAAATAAGTTCTATCGCTACCGTATTTAGATGCATTAGGAACTTACCGAAAACAATTTTGAAAAACGAATTAAATTTTGTCGGTGGGCGCAACAACAAGAAGCCTTAATTTGGTCTATTTACAGACGAATGTATATTTCATAGAAATGGTTTTGTTAACATGCATAATCTTCATTATTATGACACCAAAAATCCACATAAAGTACATACTAGTAGTTATCGACGCAAATGGAGTATTACTGTTTGGGGTGAGTAGTACATGATTTTGTGGTTGGTCCTCATTTTTTTTGAAATCGTGTAACCGGAGAAGTTTTCATACATTTCTTAAGAGACCATTTTTCACGCTTAACTGAACATTTTCACAACTTTGTAAGACAGCAGAAGTGATTTCAGCTGGATGGCGCACCAGTTCACTTCAGCGCAAACGTCAGAGAATATGTCTCAGAACAACTTCCAGTGAGGTGGGTAGGAAGGCAAGGTTTGTTATAGTTAATAATAACTGACCTATATTTGTTTTATTAAATTCTATACCTTTAATCGCATTGCATGACCACCCAGACCGTCGGACTTAACCATAAGGATTTTTCGTGTGGGGAATCGTTATAAAGAATGTATACTGTTTTGAAGCCACAACCAGAGAAAACATGATGGAACGTATTCAGCAGTAATTCAGGTGTATTACCCCTGCTATGTATGCTTCGAGAAGTTAGAACATCTCTTGAACGTAGATTTGATTTGTGTTTACAGCAAAATGATTTGTGATATGCGATCTTTAAGTAATCACAGTAATAGAAACAGCTACATACTCGTGGTTATCGGGATTTTTAGCAAGAGGATTTGGACGCGAGTTCTTAAAACGAAGACTGTCGCATCTGAAAGCAATCACCGTTGTTTTTAAGAAAAGCGATAAACTTCTTCATATAGGTAACATTTTGCGATACGAGGCTTTCAGTAAAGGCTGTTTCGGTGACCCCCCTCCCCTCAAACCCTCCTCGAACATAACCGAGATTGTAAGACAGGTGTAGGGCATTGCAATCTGTTCTCGGGTCTTCGCCACTTGTCGTGATCGGAACTTGTTCGTGGGCCTTCGTGGATTGTCGTGGTACCCTTGGCGGAAAATTTAAATTTGTATTATAATAAGGAGCCTAATGCCAACTTGTAAGACAGGTATAGGGCTGCGCAACTTGCTCTCGGTGCTTCGTCCCTTGTGGAGGCCTCATTGGCGGAAAATTTGAATTTGTATTTAAGTCTCTGCAGGTTATGGCTAGAAATACGAATTTGTATTGTAATAAGGGGCATAATGCCAACTTGTAAGACAGATGTAGGGCTTAGCAACTTACTCTCAGGACTTCGCCCCTTGACCAAAAATTTGAATTTGTAGCGCCATCTATGAGGGGAAATTTGAACTTGTATTCTAATAAGGGGGGGCCTAACGCCAACTTATAAGCAGGTATAGGGCTTCGTAACTTGCTTTCGGGACTTCGCACCGTTGGTGGGAAATTTGAATTTGTATTTAAGTGTTTACATTCTGATTGCTTAATGCGAGAAATTTGAACTTGTATTCCAATAAGGGGGACTAATGATAACTTATAAGTCAGATATAGGGTTTCGCAACTTGCTTCCGGATCTTAACTCCCTGGTCCCCTGGTGGGAAATTTGAATTTGTATTTAAGTCTACATTCTGATTGTTTATTACGAGAAATCTGAACTTGTATTCTAATAAGGGGGCCTAATACTAACTTATAAGACAGATGTAAGTCTTCGCAACTTGCTCTCGTGGCTTAGCGCCCTAGTCCCCCTAGCGTGAAATTTGAACTTGTATTTTAATAAGCGGGGCTAATGCTAACTTGTCAGACAGGTGTATGGCTTCGCAAATTCCTCTGCGGGCTTCACACCCTTGGCTGTAAACTTGAATTTGTATTTAAGTCTACATTCTGATTGTTTATTATGAGAAATCTGAACTTGTATTCTAATAAGGGGACCTAATACTAACTTATAAGACAGATGTAAGTCTTCGCAACTTGCTCTCGTGGCTTAGCGCCCTAGTCCCCCTTGCGTGAAATTTGAACTTGTATTTTAATAAGCGGGACTAATGTTAACTTGCAAGAAAGGTGTATGGCTTCGCAAATTCCTCTGCGGGCTTCACACCCTTGGCTGTAAACTTGAATTTGTATTTAAGTCTACATTCTGATTGTTTATTATGAGAAATCTGAACTTGTATTCTAATAAGGGGACCTAATACTAACTTATAAGACAGGTGTAAGTCTTCACAATTTGCTCTCGGGGCTTAGCGCCCTGATCCCCCTGGCGAGAAATTTGAACTTGTATTCTAATGCTAACTTGTAAGATAGGTGTATGGCTTCGCAAAATTCTTCTCGGGGCTTCACACCCTTGACTGTAAATTTGAATTTGTATTCTAACAAGGGGCCCTAATTCTAACTTGTAAGACACGTATATGGTTTCGCAAGCTGCTCTCGGACCTTCGCCCCTTGTCGTGCCCAACGAGCTCAAATTTTGAATTTGTTAATAGCGCCATCTACTAACGAATGTTTTCTGTAATATACCTGTCGCTACCCAGCGGTATATTTTAAAAGTACATATAGGTCCCTGTAATGGTTGTGGTGGGAAATTTTAAACAAGGGGTCTAAGAGAAGCTTTTAAGGTAAGACGTATGCATCTGTGCCTCAACCAACCGATCAACCTCGATCAAATCAGAGAGCCTAGCCTAGCCCCTTGGTGGTAAATTTGAATTTGTATTCTATTAAGGGGTTCTAATGCTAACTTGCAACACAACATAAATAAAGTTTGCCGCGAATAGGATTTGAACCTACGACTATTCTAATAAGGGGGCCTAGCGCTAACTTATAGGACAGTTATAGGGATTCACAACTTGCTCTCGAGAGCAAATTACAATCGAATGGGTATTATTATGAAGCAGTATCAAGGTATTAGGTGTTTTACTTGTTAATAAGCTATATAACCGCTCAAGATAAAAACGTTGAAGTTGATGCTGGTAATGATGTTCTCTATGAATATCCAGATAGGTTAATTTGCGCTGCCCTTAATTTTGAACATATGGGGAAGTGCACCCATTCCAAAAGTCTTGACTGTCGAAAATGTCTTCACACTAATATTTAACATAAGTGATTATGGATTACCAAGATTTGAGGGTGTTTTCGATAATTTACTGTAGCACCTTTTTGCGACCCTGATCTATATAAATAAATTAAGGTTCTCAAGGTGAAAATCGTTTAAAGCATAATTTATAAAGCAATCTAATTATGTAACTGAATTACTCATTTATATGTATAATGTTGAAGGTTACAATTTCGATGTCGTTATTCAGATATTGAAAAGATTTGAGCTAGCGCTTAAAGATTGCATAGAACATAATTGTTTAAGGACTAGGTTTTTATATCCTTGATAAAAATCAAAACAACCCTAATAAAAATGGCATATATAAAAAAAATGGCGACCAAAGGTGTCCCAAGGGTGACGTCACAAAAAACAAAATGGCCGATGGTACCTCTATTCTACTCGTATAGCAGGAAAAGAAAGTTGTTTAATAGCCGACTAAGCTTGGAACTGAGGAAGAAGTTACCAAAGCGTTTTATATGGAGAGTCCTCCTGTATGCCTGTGAAACATGAGCAGTAAGATGGAAAATAGATTAGAAGCATTTTAGATGTGGGTGTGGAGGAAAATGTTGAAAATAACGTGGAGGGATCGAGTAAGAAATCAGGAAGTTTTAAAGAGAGTGGAAGAAAGAAGGGACCTATTAAACACTATTAGGAAAAGGAAGAGGAATTGGTTTGGGCGTGTTATGAAAGGAGATAGTTTGCTAAGAGATTTTCTGGAAGGGTCAGTGGATGGAGAAAGGAAGAGAGGAAGTGGATAGATGAATTGAAGGAAGAAAGTGGTTATTTTGGAACGAAAAGCCGATACGAAAAGATCTGATATCGATTTTTGCACGTTACAACATTAATTTCAATAAAAATAAGTAGGTCATTCCATTTAAAAAAATATAACAATAATGCGTAGCGCATTTTTGAAACACTCTGTATAAGTCAAATTAATTTTAAAATGTAGTCCTTTTATCCTCATTAACATAACGTCAATCAAAGTTTTCATTGAGTTAACAATAAAGTTGCAATTGAAGATCGGAGTATTAAATGGACACTCAGTATATGTCTATTGACATGAACCTGTAAACGTTCATTTGACAACAGATGATTGTTGTCGTTTTTACAACGCTGTCTTGTAACAACCCATTTGGAGTTGTATTAAGATATATCTTAATTTAAGGTCTTTCATTCATTCAGTTGTAAATATAAGAAAAATTTATTTATTAATGATTTGTAGCTATGAGGTAGGCAACTTAATTTGCATTTTGGTGTAACTTAAGTGCATATCTTCTTAAGGGTATATATTTCTTAAAGGTTTATATTCCCACTTCAAATTTTATTCTACTTATATCTTTTGCGCAACGCGTCATCATCATCTGACTTCCTAAGCATCCATTTTTTCCTCACTTCCTGGTGGTACGCTGTGAGATGCAGAAAGAATTTTTTGGGTTTTCTACCTAAATTTTAGTGTAAAATGCCATTGATTTGATGGCACTTTTTTACTGTACTTTTATTTTTTTACTGTTACTTTAACTTTTACTTTCACCGCTTTAGATTGCACAATTAATTCTACTGTTACGTACGCTTTCATTTTATGATTGCAATTTTTGCATTCAAAACTTCAAAATAATGCAATAAATATTGGTTTATTAAATTTTAAGAAGACAAATTTATAAGAGATAAAATTCCTTTCATGGGTTGGTTTACTACGTAAAGCATTATTACAAGATATTGCGCAATATGACATCACCTTAGTTGAAATTTCCGTAATCGCTTAGATACCAGAGGTTATTAAAAAAATTGTGTACAAAAATTTTACAAAGGTATTTATGTAATGATTCTTTAGTAATTTAAGGATAGTTTAAGATATATTTTATTTAACCCTATCATTTTAATTGTTAATAATCAGTTGTATATTTTTTATTATTTTTCATTTTGATAAAATTTTTAGTGTAAACCTCGGTTTAGTTATTCCGAGCAGAATTAAAAAATAACTTGGCGTCCGAGATCATTTTTATTAGTATTTACAGTGTATTTTTATTATATACGTTAAGTGAAAATAACACAGCAGAAATTGTGGTAATTAAGCAAATCAAAAGATTTGAATCGGCCCACTTGAATATTCTGATTGAGTCAAAGGCATTATTTTTGGTGAGTGGTTTGTATCTCCTGTTAGTTTAACGATTTGTGTTTATGGAGAACTTATTTCTCTATTTCTTTATTACATTTATTTATTATTAAATTTATTACACCATATATTTTATAGCCTATCTTTACTATGAACGTACTGCAACAGATGTTGCACAATTAACGTAAGAATATGTATTATTCCATTTCTTTTAATTTCCCGTTTGCAGTTTCGAAGGCCGTGTGCTATTAGATACCACACATTTATTATTTTTGCTAGATGTTACTAACTTTCTGAGCATAGAATTTGTATTTTGAATAATTCAAAAACCAATTTCTCCCACAGTAAACTATAAAGACGATTACAATTCATAGTAGAGGTGTATCTAAAGAAGTAATAAAGTATGGGAAACTCAATATTATTACTAATATTTAATAAGGGAGGATTAAGACACAGTATAATGAAAATGAGTAAGAAACGCGTATGAAAATTTAATCGTGCATAAAATCAATAATCCAACAAATCCACGACGCGTGATACTTATTTCACAACTGCTGATGAAGGCACGCTTTACTCTGGTGTAAATATTTATAGTAAGTTCAATACGGCAACATTAATGATCTCCTATTTCGTAGAGTAAAACCAATAAGGGGTTAAAGTTGGCAAAGCATTCCATAGCATTCAATCACTAAGCACCCTCATCGCGCTTTTCAGTATAAATGTTTCGAAAAACCGTATCTTAACTAGCATCTACTTAAAAAAAAAATTGTTTTTAGTTGTAGCGTGGCTACACGATGAGGTCATACTTTTTTTCCCGTATTTCAATAAAAAAATATAACGAACGTAATGAATAATGAGCTCGTTTGAAATTGCAATTTTGTTTGTCTGAATGCGTTTATATACTTATTTTTTAAAACTTCTTTCGATTCCGAAAGTTAGTACAGAAAAGGGGGCGGATGGATATCTTAAGGTTATATCCCGACTGATATTACGATCAAAACAGCGTTGGAAAGCGGCATCCAACCATAAAGTCGCTCGTAGCCCGAAGCTCTCTCCAAAAATGCAATTTGAGGACGTAAGAACATTTGTATACGTTCGCGATGTTTGCCAAACTTTATATTACATTGATGCAACGTTATATGACGAAATTTTCTTTTAGGGTTATTTCCCTAAAAATACGAACCTAAATCGCTAATTATACCAAAGTAGACGACCGTCCAGAGATAATTCGGGATTAAATCTGCTATAATATAAGCGAGTTATATTTAAATGGGCTTAAGCAACGTTATATACTAGATACGCAAATTTAATGAGTAAATCATTTTGCATATTCTCCTAATAATCTAACGCAACCAAACAGATTACAGTCTTTTGGCTCGTATACCTAGACTTATAAATATTATAGATGTATAAATGGGGTGTTCAGTAGTATTCAAGGTAGTTACGTATATTAACATTAATAGATTTGAAAGAATAGATCGACCCAGACGACTAGACTTGTATGAGATGATTAAATATTGTAGAAGACTCACCTGAAATAAGAATGTATGTCTTAGAATTTGTAAATTTTATTACAACTTGGACGTCCAACTTTAGTACAGAAATAATTTATAATGTAATTTTAGAAAATTGCACCATAATTAAATGTCTCTAAACAGTTTCTAATGGTCATACCTTAGCCTATTGACTATTACTATTCTAACATATACTGACTTCCATAAAAATTGCAACACCTAGAATTTATTGAACGATTTTATTGAAATTTTCGTCAACGATGTCTTTCATTAGAACAAACACACGATTAAAATTTGAATAAAATCTAGCTAGTAGTTTTTTTTTTGTTTTTTCTTTTGCACTTAGTAACAATAAATTTGAAGAAATAAACCAATCAGTGTGTAATTGACTGTCAATTTTGCAAATTGTTTGTTCACAATTTCGTTCTGAACTTGGGAACAATGCCAAGAGTACGTCAACATCAACATTTTTCCCAATTGACTGATTTTGAACGTGGCCGTATTATTGGCATGAGAGAGGCCGGACTTTCGCTAAGAGAAATTGCTCGTCGTGTAAACCGAAATGTTACAACGGTGTTGAGTTGTTGGTCCAAATGGTCCGAGGAAGGGGTGAAACAACGTCGCCCTGGATCTGGACGTCTCCGCAGGACTACAGATCGCGAAGAACGTCGCTTAATACTTTCGGCCACAAGAGACAGATTTTCAACAACTCGATCGATTGCAAATGATTGGAGGTTGTCAGGGTATTCTGAACACCCTGTATACGTATTGGGTAATTTTGTTTGTAGTTCTATTCACTTAGTTAGATTCCGTATATATATATTTTTTTTTTGTCAAATTGGGTTTTATAGTAAATTTGTTTAACGTGTGTTGCGACCTTTAGGCATGGTGTGTGTATGTGGGACTAATTGTTCGTACTTTAAGGAAAACATAGGGATATTTTTTCCCGTTAAGTCTGCTGACGTTTGAACTTTTGAAAAGTCTCGGGTCCTTACGGATGAAAACGAAGTTTGTGTTTGGGGGTACTAAATCTTCCCCTTCCGTTTTTTTAATTGGTGGAATTAAAGTAGATAAGATTTTTTATGAGTAGTGGGATTTAAAATTCAAAGATGGATTTTTGGTAATAATTTGGAGGATTCTAAAATTGACTGCGCTCTCGTGTACTAGTACGGTGCCGTTTATTGTTACGCTTTAAGGGGTGGTTTAGAACGTTGATATTTTGGACCTTATGGTGTTTAACGAACGTACTTTTTGTGTAGTAAGGGTAGTTAAGCTACTTCTGAAGAAGACCTGTAAAGGGATTTTATTAAAATTGTTCATTCACCAGAGGATTATACCTAGTGCCGATTTCGGTTTTACGTAAAGTTACCTAGAGGACATCGTCGTGTTTTATTAGTGCTTCGGTGAACTTTTTGGTTTATATCGCTTCTGCGGATTTTAAAATTAACGTTCTTGAGTGCCACTTATTTATCGTACAAAGCGTGTTTAAAGATAAAGAAACTTTCGCAATATAATAAAATTATATTTAATTAAATCAACTTATTAACATTTTGGATTGTTAGTGGAAATAAAACCATTTAAAAGCTAAAAGTTATCAAGCAATTTTGAACGCTCAAATTATTATTATTTTAAAAGAAGTTTTTTTAAATTTATGCAGTAACATTTTAACGAGTTTAAACCAAGAAATTGTTTGTGTATAAAAGAACAATAGTCAACATTTCATTCATCATTTGCCAGACCAGGAAGATTTCATTTCCGTTATAGCAGTAACCGATCACCTGGGTCGCTTTCATTGTTGTAACACAGGAGAGGTGTAATTCTAGACTTTAAGGTAACATAATATTGTTTTTTTTATTGAATATTTCAAGATTTTTGTGTTTCGAACTATTTTTTTTTTGTGATAACGAAGGTTTGGAAGCGGTGTCGTATTTTTTTTTGGTAAATTAAGTTGTTTTAAATTTATTTAGTGTAACGAATTGTAGTTTGACGCTCCGCCTTCACCCATTTGTTATTTATTTTAGTATTAAAGGGCAATTGACCCTATTGTAGTGTGGGTATATAATCCACGATATATATATATATATATATATATATATATATATATATATATATATATATATATATATATATATATATATATATATAGGTTAAACCATTTAGACTGGTGTAAAGCAGCATTCTGATCAGACATCCTGTCGCCTTTTAAGCATTTGTATTTTATTTGTTGATACGCATTATCGTATGTTTACATTTTTTTATATTTATCCTTTTTTTTTTACTATTTTATTATAGCTTTGTTAGGTTTTATAAATGTGTTTTAATTATGTGAAAACCCTTTTGTGTTACATAAAAGTTTTTTGCAAGTAATTTAGTTTTTTAACGTAACGAAGTTAGTCTTTTTTTATTATTGAGTAATAGCGTTGATAATATTTAGTGTTTTATATGATTTTTAGTTGAGTATTAATTCATTTAGAGTGCATTTTATAGCTTATTTTTTTAGTTTTGTTTTGATTATTATTTATGCCTAATTATTTACACTGAGGTGTAATAACGTAACTTTATTGAGTGTTTATCACGCTTTTATTTGACAAGCGTGTAGTGCTTTTGAAGCCCTATTTCAGGTGGTTTGCTGTGTTGCTGTCCAGCACACCTAGGATTGATTGCGGATAGGTAAGCGTATGTTTTTTGTATGTTTAGACACGCTATGTACTCGTAATTTTGGCACGACGACCCTTATTTTGACTACCAAACATTCTGGCGCCCTTAACCGAATTGATTTTGTCTTCATCCCCTATTGTGACTTACGTACGTTTTACTATTCTGGATGTGCAAAATTTTTCAACATCTAACCTACACCCATACGCTGACTAGTCGGGGCAAAAAGGCCAATTTTATCTGTAATCCCGTTCTACCACCCGTTTATACCGTTACAAGGTGTAGGACCCAGAATGTCAATGTCATCTGTTTATCGCCGAATAAGGTCTTATGGGCTGCGTTTTTATGTTTTCCTCTTACACCACTTCACCGTCTAAGCAGACTAGAATGGAGCAACGAAAGTGCGAATTGGGCGCAAGAATGACATCGAATTGTGTTTCGTGACGAGTCTTGATTTTGCTCGTGGGCCCACGATGGTCGTAGGAGGGTCAGACGAATGCGTGGAGAACGTAAAAATCCAACATTTTGTTGTAAAACGCAACACAACCCTCACACAAGGAGTGATGATATGGGGTGCAATATGTTACGGTAGCAGATCACCCTAGATCTTCATTGATGGCAACTTAAACGCCGCTGGTTATATTGCCAATGTGCTAGAACCCTTTACGCTTCCATGTCTTCAGGGGCTGGAAAATCCCATTTTCCAACAGGATAATAAGCGCCTTCATACGGCAAGGGCTACAACACGTTTTTTTTTGGAAGAAGCTAACATTGCCGTCCTCCCATGGCCTGCTCGGTCGCCTGATTGGTCGGCCATTGAACATGTATGGGATGAAGTCGGTAGGCGAATGGATAATTTACCGCACCCTCCAGATAACTTACACGATCTCCGGCTACGGATTCAAGAAGCTTGGGTTGATATACCACAGGCATCCCACGCCGTCTAAATGAGTGCATTACAAATCGTGGCAGAGCAACTCATTATAGAAAATACATTTTTAGTTTTTGTTCTTTTTTTAATCGTTTGTTTGTTCTAATGAAAGACATCGTTGACGAAAATTTCAATAAAACCGTTCAATAAATTCTAGGTGTTGCAATCTTTATGGAAGTCAGTATATTTACTAAATGCAAATCAGTTCGATTTCAACAGTTTTGGCACAACACATCACCTGGCCCGAGTCCTTGACATATTCGAAACAAGGCATATAGTGGTTTTTATTTAAAATACAATGAACTGTAGATTTCGCAACACTGGTCTGGTTTTCGATTCTTCTGGTTGATAATTCTGGATTTTCAACAATTGATTGCAAAACTAGATACTGCTTTTCAGCACTTTAATTTTTTTTCCGGAAGATCACAGGTTTTTAAATGAAACGTATGCTTTTAGATTAGACACTAAACGTCTAAAGATGGACTTGCCTGGTTGTTTCCGTTCTGGGTGCTTGCTCAAATACATGTATTCGGCTTCCACACAATTTCTCTGGCATAAAATGTAACAGAACAGCATATCAAACTTATCTTCGTCTATAAAAATTCCTTCTTCCATTGTAAATAATAATAAACGAACAACAAACAAAATTGATACAACTGATTACTTCAATGAAATGAATTCTGTCATATTTGATAATCGTATTAATTTTTCCGTTGCCATGAATTTCAAGACATACTACATAGCAATCAAATTCTGAATTTATTAAAACGCCTTTTTTTGCATAAAATCATGCGAAAACATATTGAGTCGCATATCGCTGGATTCGTGATGACTAGGGCTAGGATTTCTATGCATTTGAATGTTTTTTTTTTGCTTACAGTAATCATATGCAAAGTGAAGTATAAACATGTTTTATGAGTATGTGCACCACATATGTGAATTTGAAAGTGCATATAAATGCATATTTTAATGATTTTTCTAAATGCATGCATATTTCGTAATATTTTAATGTTAGTGCATATTTTGTACGTTTTTGCTCGCGTTTTTGCATTTTACAGTTACTTTTGCATGTGATTTAAAAATGATTTGTGCTTATTTTTAACATGGGAATTACCAAGAAGATTTATTTTTACAGTCGGAAGTATTTACAGATTATTCATCCTCTGAGTATTAAGCATGCTATTGTCCTATTGTTAATAACTGGAGGATTATACCTTTTAGGTATACAGCTTTCATAAATATTTCTTGGAACATCCTACCTGCCTGTAACTGTTGTACTTGTTATTGTAATTTACAGTTGAGTTCAGAACTTTGTGTCCTAAGGACGGGAAAAGAAAAGCGATCCGTTTCTGTAACTCTGCGAAGTTACGTTCGCGAATTCGAGGTTTTTACGACTGACGATAAAGTATTATTTTGTGAGGATAAAGTCAGTGCAAACAAGAGGTTTCAAGTAACATAGCACCTTAACACATTAATAAAAAACTGTGTAGTGTGGTAGTGGCTGCGGACACTCCATTAAGCAAGATTAACCACCCCGCATTTCAAAATTTTTTAGAAGAAATTTCAAAACCCCTTATGCCTGATGAATCTACTCTTAGAAAAAATTACTTACCTAACTTGTACCATGATACCATCCAATTACTTAGAAGAGCTATAGGTGACAATTATATTTGGGTTTCGATTGTTTTGTTAGATTAAATGGCTGATGTACTAATACGAAAGTTTTACGAAATCAAGAATATTTCTTTGTCGAATTTCACCTACACTCGTTTTTAAAATGTATTGTTCTTTAAATAATGATTTAAGTTTGTTGTTGCAACTAAAGATTTATCTAGTAAACATTTATTTTCAGATACGTTGCTAACGTTATAATAGGCATTTTAACTGGAGAGACGAATACCAGTTCATATCTTTTAACCATCGATTTTTTTGAAAATACAAATAATTCGCCAATTGCAAAATTGTTTAATGATTCAATGGCTCTTTTGTGGCCCCAGGGTATTCAGTACGAGAAAATGCTCCTTTTTGTTACTGATGCAGCACCTTACATGCTCAAGGCTGGAGCAGGCCTTCAAGTCTTATACTCGAAGATGATTCATCTCACCTGTCTGGCACATGGATTACACAGAGTCGCGGAAAAAGTGCGGGAAGCACATCCAAAAGTGAATAATTTAATTTCAAACGTTAAGAAAGTCTTTCGTAAAGCTCCACATCGTATACAGGCATTTAAGGAAATAGCACACCAAATACCACTGCCCCCAGAGCCTGTAATAACAAGATGGGGTACCTGGCTGTCTGCAACAGAATATTATTCAAATTACTTTGATACAATTAAAGAAATTGTAAACCTATTTAACAAAGATGAAGCACTTTGTATACAAAATGCACAAGACGCAGTTAATGCGAAAGGAATTAAAGAAGAACTGCTGTTAGTTTTTTCAAATTTTGTTTGTTTGTCAAAAACAATTACTTTATTAGAAAGACAAGGTTGTTCAATTTCAGAAAGTATTAATCTGGTAGATAATATTAGTACCTCTCTTGCTAAAGTTAAAGATCCAAAGGGCCTTGCAATACATAAAAAAATAAAATATGTTTTAGAGAAAAATGTAGGTTTTGCCTTAATTAGAAAAATAGATGACGCAATAACTGGTCAAGCTACTATCGCAGACGAACTGAAAGAATATAGTATAGTCGAATTGTACAATTATAAATACGCTCCAGTTACATCTTACGATGTTGAAAGCAGTTTTTCCAAGTTTAAAAATATTTTTACACACAATCGACAAAGTTTTACTTTTGATTATTTAAAAATGTATATAATTGTAAATAGTAATTCAATTAATATATGAGCAAAATTTATTTTGTAAAGTTGAATTTATCTTTTATAAATAAAATAAATTAATGTGATTATTTTTATTTTTTGATTTCTTTTTCCGAACTGCAAAACGCATATTTTCTATAAAATATTGCTCTTAATGCATATATCTCCAATTTTAAGAGCATATTTAAGTGCATATTTCAGCATTTTATAGTGCATAAGTGCATGCATATTTTGGCATTTTTAAGTGCATACAAATCCTAGCCCTAGTGATGACAAATGCTGCCTAATACAGGGAGTACTTTTTTTGCCGACCTTATAAAAAAATAAAGTGGATGGCTTCTTGGAAACGCAACGTTGTACAAAAAATCTGCGAACGCCATTTTAAAGACGAAGAAAAGTGGCAATGAGAAAGTGCCGTTTATTTTTTTTTATATCTCTTCGAATAGCTTCACAAAAAAATAAAAACAAAATCCTAAATTTCGGTTTCTTTGGAATACCACCGGAAGTAAGATGAACTTAAGTTTTTTTTATGGAATGATATAGGTTTCGCCACTGCGCAACTTTATCCTAAAGCAACAAACCAATCATCCTGGATATTGAGACGGCTCAAATTTATTTTGACAATTTAATTCTCCTACATCACTAATTTAAGAAAACAAGGCAGAATAAGAGCATAATTCTGAAACTAAATTACTTTTGTCAATATTTAATAGTTCCGATATAACCGAAAATGATTCTGGAAAACTTAAAAGCTATATTTTGGATAGAAATGTTGAAAATCTTTGTAAACTTTTTTATTATTTGAGAATCTTTCGTTAATACTGTGTATGGTTTGATTTATTACCGTGTTATACAGGGTGTGGCGCGAAGAATTTTGATTAAAAGTAATGGCGGATACACTTATGTTAAAACTCTGAAATTACGAAGCTGTAGGTTTTGAATGACGCTGAGTTCAAATATAATATTGTCCTGAATGTGGCACTTCCGGTTATACCGGAAGTAGGCGTCAACTTTGTTATTTCAAATGGAACCTAATATTTTTTATTTTATTTTCGAATTCTAAATGAAATTCTAGATAAAATTTGTGCACAATGCCCTATACCAAAAATGAAGTATTTTCGAGATATTTCGATTTTTTTAAAATTTTGAAAAAATTCTAGTCCACATTGAATAACGATATCTCCATTAATAACGAAACTAGTGACGTAAAATTGTAACTAATAAACAACAAGCGCTTGTCCCTTAACTCCATATATCCATCTCATTGATATTTCATACAGGGTGTTTTAAACTTAGCCGCCAACATGCACAATTTAAATCATTTATAAGTTGCTTACTTTAAATAGAACACCCTGTATTTTATTACTTTTTTCGCTGTATTTTTTTAAGCCAATTCGTTTGGTATCAGTATTCCCTATACCTAAATCCAACCACTTTTGAGATATTTCATTATCTTAGTTAAAACATAACAACACTTAATTATTTCAACATTACTAAAGGGTAGGCCATGATTTCCATTATTTAAGGTGATATTTTGTTATTTTTCATTAGTCATTAATTCTGAAAAGTAACCAATAGCCTGAAAGGATTATTAATTGTGGATATCATTAAAAACGTTGACTAGGTATTTTGTATTAATTTAATTAGATAACTTACAAACAAAAATAACTAAATGTAATATGAAACAGATAAAGTTTTATAATAAGTGTTCAAAATTAGCTCCATCTACTTCTAAACATTTATGAATCTTTTTCAATAAGTTATGTCTTGTAATTCTGTAAATATGGTCGGGTGTTAGAAAATTAAAAGCAAGTAAGACGCTGCATCATATCTTCCTTTGTCGTAACAGGTTTGGAAAATACCTGATTTTTAATGTAACCCCAAATACCAAAATCTAGAAGAGCCAAATCATATCGTAAAGATGCTGAGCGACAGGTCCAAAGTTATGAGGAGGTGCTCCATCTTGCTGATACCAAGCTGAAGCCGCCTCTCCATTTCTTAAAGTATGTAACGCCGATCGTATGGCTTCTTATAAAATGTGGCAATATCTTGTACCATTTAAATTTTCATCATAAAATTTTAATGCTAAAATTTTATCGTCTTTTATTGCACAAAAAACATTAAAACTCCAACTATCTTGGAAATAACGTTCTCTACTAACATGTGGATGTTTCATTAGACCAAAAATGGGAATTATGTCGATTAAATAATCCATTTTTGCTAAACTTTGCTTCATCACACCATGTAACTTTTTTTACGAAGTTTTCATCCTTTTGGGTCGTCATTAAAAACCATTCACAGAATTCTACCCTTCGAGGAAGATCACCTGATTGTAAGTGTTGGACCAAATGATATGAAAATGGTTTCCATTTGTGTTTTTTTTTAATGCGATGAATTGTTCTCGTCGACAAAGTAAGATCTCTCTCACAATCTCTAATGGAGGCATTTGGAGAGGCCGTAAAATAACCCAAAACATTAATTTCATAAGACCATTTGTACATCGTCTTATACCGCATGGATATCAGAACATGCAATTTTTCCCCATAACAATCACTAAATATAAATTTATGCCAATATCACAGTAAAAGCACAACAACAAAAATTAAATTAACAGTGAAACTGCGTAATTGAGCCCAGGTATGAGTGTGTACCCAAACAAGGGCAAGCCGCGAGATTTACTGGTGATAACGTCACCTTTAAATTACCTGAAATTATTAATAACCCCTATGGGACGCTGAAAGATCTTTCATACCTAATTCCAAAAAAAAAGGGAAATTTAGATACATATAAACCACCGTAATAATGGACGTTAGAAAGGTAATTATCCAATTTGCCTTTCGTTTCACAATATACAAGTAAACCTCCCCCTTTAAATATGACAAATTCGCATATACAAGGTGAACCAAAAAAACGTACCCCTGCTTCAAGTGTATATTCTACACATAAATTGAAGATGAAAAGTCGAACTTTTAATGCAAACTGGATTGGACGTGCAGGACCGGTTCCTTGGCCTGCACGTTCACCTGATCTAAACTCTATTTTTTTTCTGGAGTCGCTTAAAAGACATGGTGTATTCGATGCCAATTACAAACGTCCAACATCTCCAGCAACGAATTTTTGATTGCTCTAATCTAACAAGAGATGATCCGCAATTATTTTTCAACGTACGTCAGTCAATCATAAAATGAATAGCAGTCAACGGTGAACAATTCGAACATTTAATCAACTAATTTGTATGTGAATTAATGCTTTGTTTAACTTAATAAACACTTTGGCAACTATGACTTTTAGTCCACGGCACACTTACTAAATTTTGATACGGTAGTATTAATTGACCGTGATTGATGAAATTGCAAATAACTCGTAACTTCTATAACGTATTACAAAACAAGTAATTATGAATTATGAGTTCACAGAATTATCCGTAATTCGCAATTAAGCTGATACGTGAACAATTTTTTTATGTATGAAGTGGTAATTTATTTATACCCATACTTGTATTGTGAGATAAGCAATAATTTTAGCGTATTAATAAAAAAAAATCAATAATTAATTTAATTTCGACGATTCAGCCTGAACACAGAGAATTTCCAAAATGTTCCACCACTGATGTGCCCAAGGTTATATTAGTATGTTTCTCAAATATTCCGCGATCTTTAATGCATTTATGCTTGTCTGTTAATCTCCTAGCTATTGTGTAAAATGCAAAGTACTTTAAAAATTACGTAAAAACGTTGACATATGAATATGTAGGTAATTGACTATTATAACTTTGAACTCTGAGTTGACAGGGTTATCCGTAATTATAAATTAAGTGTTATGTAAACAGTTACATATTTTAAGTATGAAGTGGTAATTTATATATCCATCCTTCCGTTGTGAAATAAGCAATAATTTTAGCGTATTAAGATAATTAAAAATTAATAATTAGTTTAATTTTAATTAAAACAAATTCCTACGTTCCCACCTGAACACAGCGAAAATAAAAATTTACAAAATTTTTCATCACCAATGTAGACGAGGTTATATTAGTAGGTTGCGTAAGTATTACGCCATTGCATTTATACTTGTCTGTTAATCTACTTGCTATTGTGTAAAACACAATGCACTTTAAAAATTATACTCAAACGTTGACATATGTGAAAATGTAGGCAATTGACTTCTGTAATTTTGAATTCTGAGTGGACGGAATTATCCTTAATTAGCAATTAAGCCGTTACGCAAACAATTACTTTTTTAACGTATGAAGTGGTAATTGTTTTATACCCAGTCTTCCGATGTAAGATAAGCAATAACATTAGCGTATTGAGATTAATACAAAATCAATAATTAGTTTTATTTTAATTAAATTAAATTCCGCCGCTCACATCTGGACACAGGGAGTAATGGAATTGTCGAAATGTTCCACCACTAATGTGGCCGAGGTAAAAATATAGGCAATTGGCTTGTGCAATTTTAAATTCTGAGGTGACCGAATTATCCATAATAAGCATTAAGCCGTTATGTAATTATATTTTTTATGTATGAAGTGGTAATTTTTTATACTTATCCTTCCGTTGTGAGATGAGAAATAATTTTAGCGTATTGAGATAATTAAAAAACCATTAGTTTAATTTTAATTAAAACAAATTCCGCCTGCACGCAAGAAGTGGAATTTCCAAAATGTTCAACAACTAACGTGGCCGAGGTTACATTAGTAGGTTACCTAAGTATTTCGTCATCTTTATTGCGTTTATATTTGTCTGTTAATTTATTCGATATTGTGTAAAATACAAAGTAATTTAAAAATTACATTCAAATGTTGACATATTTGAAAATGTAGGCAATTGACTTTTGTAATCTTGAATTCTGAGTTGACTGAATTACGTGTAATTAGCAATTAAGACATTACATAAACAGTTATTTTTGTATTGTATGAAGTAGACATTTTTGTATACATATCCTTCCGTTGTGAGTCAAGCAATAACTTTAGCGTATTAAGATAATTAAAAAATTAATAATTAATTTAATTTTAATTAAAACAAATTACGATGCTCCCGCTTGAGCACAGGGAGTTTTAAAATTTCCAAAATGTTCCACGTCTAATGTGGCCGAGGCTATATTAGTAGGTAGCCCAAGTTTTCCGCCTTCTTTATTAAGTTTATACTTGTCTGTTAACCTACACGCTAATGTGTAAAATACAATGTACTATAAAAATTACATCCACACGTTGACATGTGAAAATACAGGCAACTGGCTTTTGTAATTTTAAATTCTGAGTTGACTGAATTATCTGTAATTGGCAATTAAGCCGTTATTTATACAATTATTTTTTACATATGAAGTGATAATTGTTTTATACGCATCCTTCCGTTGTGAGATGAACAATAATGTGTGTATTATGATAATTGAAAAATCAATGTCGTTTAATTTAATTAAAACAAATTCGGATGCTGCTACCTAAACACAGGGAGAATTAAAATTTCCAAAATGTTCCACCACTAAAGTGGCTGAGGTTATGTTAGCAGTTAACAGTTTTAATTACCTAATTAAATTCGTTTTAGTTGGATGCTCGCTCGAGAAGTAATTTTGAAAGTAAATTAAATGAATACTTTAGTGAAAATTTATGGGTACTGAAGAACATCCTTTTAGATTGTGACCGCGTAAGCATAATTGAATTACGGAGAGCTTGTATTTATTAGGAATTATTCATTAGTCACCATCAATCATCGGTGTTCATGTTCGTAACAAGGGAAACTGTGACCATTGTCTAACGTCCTAACCGACTTATGATTCGTTAGTCATCATATCATTAATCATTGGTGTTCGTAACGAAGGAGACTGTGAGCTTTGTCTAACTTCCTAACCGCCCGAAGTAATTTAGTTTTAGCAACATCTTCAGCCGCCATTGAAACCCTGAAGTTATCCTCCATTGAAGGACCTGAAACATTCCATTTCAGTATTGGTCGAAAGACAATCTGGACTGCGGGATAGCTTTGGGTGGCGTCCGAGGCACTTTTAACCCGTATCAACCCCTGGAACCGGTAGACTATCATCTGTATTCGAATGCGGATGATGGTCTACATAACCAGAAGTTGAAATAAGGCACCGTAAATAAATATAAACACAATTTATTATAATTAAGTTAAATAAAAAAATTTCCAAACGAGTCGTAATTAGTGTACTGGTGGAAGCCGACTGTAAGCTTCACTTGTAATCGGAAGACTGTACGTCCATAAGACCTATACGGTAATCTGATATACCTTGAACACTATGTTTTATGTTATTAGACATAGGAAATCAACGTTTATTGTTCTTTGAAAAACACTATGTCTGGAAAAAAGCCATGAATTTCAAGTCAGCTGTTCTCCAGATTATTGACAATTACAAATAATTATGTGTGGTCTGGTTTTTCAAAGTTATACAGGGTGTCCATTTAGTGTCTAATTGTCCGATTATGGGCTCCCAGACTACTTGTCCGAAAAAGTGTGAGCAGGCTTCCCAAGTAGACTAAAAGTTGCACATTTTAAAAATATTTTCATACATACAGGGTAATTCAGACAAACGTAGTAAACCAAACTTGATTTTGTTTAAATGGAAAACCATGTACATTTTCGCACCATCGAATAAATCCTAAATTTTGCATACATTTGACGCGGAATTCATATAGATAGCTAGGGATACGAATTACGCGTCAAATGTACGTAAAATTTTACGAGTTATTCGATGGTGCTGATTAGTCCTAGAAATAAACGCTAGATGGTGCCACCTTTATTACAGAAAATATTCATTAGTCCATACGCAACTATATGACGACACAAATTCAAATTTACCGACAAGTAGCCACGATAGGAGGGCATAGGCCCTAACACAGGTTCCTATGTTTGTCTTATAAGTTAGCAATAGGCCCCTTATTAGAATACAAGTTCAAATTTCTCGCAATAAGTAATCAGAATGTAAACACTTAAATACAAATCCAATTCAAATTTCCCGCCAAAGGGCCAGAGGCTAAGACCCGAAGGCAAGTTGCAAAGCCCTATGCCTGTCTTATAAGTTAGCATTAGGCCTCCTTATTATTATAATACAAGATCAAATTTTCCCTCATAGATGGCGCCACAAGCAAATTCAAATTTCTGGTCTAGGGGCGAGGGTCTGAAAGTAAGTTGCTAAGCCCTACCAAACAAACCAGATCAGCATTGGACCACTATCTACATTGACGAGAATGGCAATGGGGAATATTTTGATCCCTTTAGACGAGCACCGCAAAGATATCATTTACGTTTCCTAGAGAAAAATTCTAGATGCTTCCGTTACAGTAAAACAATACTGTAGGGTTACCATTCGGATGCATGTGGACTCTATACGTTAATGTTTCTATATTTTAGATTAAATAATCATTTACCAATGCTTGATTTCTTGTAAATAAGTTTTTCACTTGTTTAGTTATAAATGATAAGATAATCAAGTACTTAACTGTATAACACTTGTTTTTCAACCATTCCACTCTAGTAAATAAAAAAGATTTTAGTACTTTAATTGTTTTAATCAAGAGTCCTCTAATACCAAAAATAACCCCATTGTTTTTCTTTCTTTTTAATTCAGCATATGTGTTTTTAAAAACACACGATACTTATTTTCTTCGTTTCTAAGTGAAGCCCTGACAGTTTTTCGTACGTGTTTAGTGTATTTGCAGAGGTTTTGTCATGTTACTCAATAAAATATTGTCGAAGTATCACCTGTACATGAATAGTACAAGCACTCCTTTTAACAACCTTGCAGTTAATGCAAAAGGTGATTAACCCTATTAAAATGAAACCTGAACAATTTATGGGTACATTATTTATATATATATATATATATATATATATATATATATATATATATATATATATATATATATATATATATATATATATATATATATATATGCAACAATTCAACAGTGTTATCAACTATTGGAGATCGTCCGTAATTTCTATGCAATACAAGGTGAATGTTGTTGTTATAAAATTCCTATATAGACAGAAGGTCACAATCTACAAAATGGAAATTAAAAGAAAATGTAATAATAACAATTATGCAGCCGCTTTTATAATAAATCCTATTACGAAAAATTACATTGTAAAAACAGTTATCTATATCAGAATTGCATTTAAACTTCATGTTAGATAGAAATTAATTAATACATGTTAACCTCGGATATTGAAAATTAGAGCTACTACTTAAATTCAAACTGCATAGAACATAATCGGTATGTTTTAAGGTCGGAGTTTTTTATATCCATGATGAAAAATATCAATAACCTTGACACATGTTAACTTAAAAATTCCAGGGCCGACCTTGTCATCATCTTATCTATTAATTCTTCTTTATTAGAACACAATTTTTATGGCAGCGACGAAGACCATCTTATAAACTAGCAAATTAAGTCATTGAAAAATTCCCAAGCTCTAATTACAAGACCAACTTGCTACGTGTCTAACCATCATATGGCATAAAAAAGGAAATGGGCTCGATTAAACTCAGGCGTACGGTCGGAAGATCGCAGAACACTCGGATGCGTGGTTGTTTTGAAGGTATAGCTTAAAGTGATGGTGGCATGGTTAGATAAGAACCGGATATGAGTAGGCGCCACAGGCTTTAATAAGGAAATACTCTACAAGTGCTGAAAGGAGAGTAAACCCTGTAAAGCCTGAAACAGGATTTACCAGAAAAAATAAAGAAACAAGAATGAAAGGAGGAAGTAGAAATGAGTTAACAATTCCCCCGATAAAGTAATTTTATTGTCGATATCCTGACAAAAGAATATTATATATATATATATATATATATATATATATATATATACATATTAACATTCACCAAAGCCCACGATGGCAAGCAGTGAAATCCAATTAAAAAAAAATAATAATAAAATTATTATATGCCCCCTTCCGGCCGCTGTAAGTTCTTACTGTTCGTATTCGGAATTGGCTAATTTAACACATAATCCAATTGGGATGTTCAGTAGAATAAAAAAACAAAAAAAATTTAATTAACGAACTTGCTTGCCTTACGCTTCACACAGTATACAGTAAATTGGAAAGCTTGTTCGGTCCACAGTAAGTAACTACCGTAACAAACAAAGTAATCAAGAAATTTATAGGAAATAAATTGGCCCGAACAACCTTGTCCATAGGAAAAAGTAATGTACATAACACATAAAGATTACGAGACAAAATTACAAATTCATATGAAATTAAATGTTTAACATTTGCAGTAGTTCACGTAATACAGATAATCGTTACACCCGGTATATTGCAATCAAAACAGGAGTTAAATGGTTGGTTGAATGTAGCCACAGAAGCTAGAATTAATTAGGTCAAAATGGCAGCTAAAAAAATGTATGGGTGTGGTCTATCTATTTTAATGATTCAATTAAAGATATCAGCAAGGTTCTTACGCCTTCCATCGGTAACCATGTACTTTGGATGTAACGTAACAGTAAAATGTGAGCAGAAAATTTAAGAAGGAATGACGTTAGAAATGTAGGTAGTACAGAGATATTCTTACATGAGTAGTACAGAGATACTCTTACATAGGTAGTACAGAGATGCTAAAAGAAGGTAAATATAAGTACGATGTTTAATTAATTCTGACCGTTCATACCTCTTACAGGTGACAAACGAACCGATAGTGAACATTCAACGTAATTTCGATTGAAGTGTCTTTATGTGTGAAGAATTAGTATTGAATGCTTTTATATTCGAAAACCTGAAAACAATTTTAATTACGATGAGGTTATCGAAACATGTGCCACTTACTGAAAATGTGGACGAATGAATAATTTCAATTATATCCGACTTTTAAAAGCATTAGTAATACTTTTACTTAACCAAGTATTACTTTAAGTGAGAATTTTCCAAAAAATCTCTAGAAACTCAACATCCACCATCAAAGGCGTGCTTAAAAAGGAAGAAAGAAAAATTGGTCAACACCTTAAAAATCAATTTTACAAACTTGAGAAAATTTTTATTTAATCATTGTTGCCAAAGTTAAAATGTGTAGAAAATATTTATTTATTATATGTACAGGCTGTCCCAAATTCGAGAGCAAGCATGGGGATCTCGCTTATTATAAGAGATAGGATATAGGTTTAAATTCGGCACTTTTGCTAAATTCGATGCCGAGTAATAATCTGAAAAGAAATTTGAGCTAACTCGAATGGATTCGGTTTTATGCTCAAAAAAAAAAAATTTAGATTTTCGTTTTTCGCGTTTGGTCACCTTATTATTAGGAATTTTCAAAATTCGATTAAACATTATTAAGGCACCTTTTTATGTACAATACTAATACGGTATTAAAAATATTATGCGACGTTTCGTTTATTCTGAACCATCATCAGGTTTATTTTTTATTATGGGGGTTAAGATATATTTTTATGTCGTTGGATGGAGAATGTTGTGCTGATTTTAGCAATATATAACACTTTATGGTTTGATCGACTGCGAACTAAAATAATGAGAAAAATACGAAGAACAAGATTCCGCCTTCTTGGATCCAGCAAGGAATAATTGCAGTAGTTCTACTTATTTAA
Source organism: Vesta saturnalis (assembly GCA_036346205.1). Lineage (NCBI taxonomy): Eukaryota > Metazoa > Arthropoda > Insecta > Coleoptera > Lampyridae > Vesta > Vesta saturnalis. The sequence goes on from JARFJB010002450.1 coordinate 6,523,305, forward strand.
TTTGTTAAACTCGTTAGAACATCCAAAAAAATATAAAAACAGTTAAACAATTAAAAAAAAAAACATTAACAAACAACTCAAATAAGTAGGTCTATGTAACACGGCCATAATAGCGACAACGCAAATTTATCGATAGGTAACAACAAAATAATTACACAGGCAAACAAATAAAAATTATTATAATAAATGTTCGAACAAGTTTCCTCCTTCTTGAATACAGTAACGAATTCTTCTTCTACAATTGTTTACGCTTCGTTGAATGGTTCGCCTGGGAATTTGACGAAGTTCATTAACAACCCTATTCTGGAGTTCTATATTTTGCGGTGGCGTCTTATAAATCATATTTTTTAAATATCCCCAGAGGAAGTAATCTAAAGGGGTTAAATCTGGACTTCTTGCTGGCCACCTAAGTGGTCCCCTATTTCCCATCTATTTATCAGGAAATTCGCCGTTAAGATATTCACTTATTATTGCAGCATTATGAGGAGGAGCTCCGTCCATTTTCCACCAGAGAGTCCATCTTTCGTTTAGCGGAACATCATCCAAAAGGTCTGATATTTCGTGTGTTAGAAATGCGAGGTAGTGTTGAGACGTTAGGATACCTTCGTAAATAATTGGCCCAAGGAGCCTATCCTTCCAGATTCCAACCCACACATTAAAGGACCGGTGGCCTTGTCCTCACATTTGCCTGTTAATTCGTGGATTTTCAACGGACCAGTAGTGCTCGTTATTACGATTAAACGTTCCATTAGTGGAAAAATTGCACTCATCCGTCCAAATTATTTGATTGAGAAAGTTGCGATTTTCCAGCATTTTGGTATTAAGTTGGTTACAAAAATCCAACCGTCTCATATCGTCCCCAGGCCGAAGAGTTTGACTAACGTGTAACTTAAATGGTTTATAACGGTGTTGATTTAACACTCGCCAAACTGTCGTTTTTGGCACTTCAATAGTTTGCTCTATTTCTCTGGTAGATGTTGAAGGATTTTCTTGAACCTAAGATGGATAACACAAAGTCATAACTCTCCAAAAAAAATGTCTGCTGAAATTAGCAGTGAAGTGAGTGGAAGTTCTTATAATTAGTATAATACTAACAAATAGTACCTGATGTAATATTTCTTCTTCGGCATCTCCGTCTAGTCTGCTACCATATGCATTTCGAGGTTTCTGAAAACATCCAAATTCTCGCAAATTTTGGTCTAATTTTAAAAAATATCTCTGGTTTGATTGCTGCCTCTCCGGATATTCCTCTAAATATCTTTGTTCTGCTCTGATACTATTTCTATTGCAGCTATAAAATATCCTTATCATGTCCCGTTTTTCTGAATTTGAAAACATTCTAAAGAAACTTGCAAATTTTAAAGCACTAACACGAAGGATCTTGCAGTTATTACCTTTTTTACAATTAGAAAATGACATGACAAAAGCCAACTCCTGAGTTTTGTTTGATTCATGGGTATCGTGATAATGTAATATTTAGTTTTTAATTTAAGAGCATTTTAGTTCGCAGTCGATCAAACCATGAAGTTTTATATATTGCTAAAATCAGCATAACATTCTCCATCCAACGCCATAAAAATATGTACTAACCCCGATAAGAAAAAATAAACCTGATGATGGTTCAGAATAAACAAAACGTTGCATAATATTTTTAATACCGTATTAGTATTGTGCGTAAAAAGTTGCCTTAATAATGTTTAATCGAATTTTGAAAATTCCTAATAATAAGGTAGCCAAACGCGAAAAACAAAAATCTAAATTTTTAGTTTTTTGAGCATTAAACCAAATCCATTCGAGTTAGCTCAAATTTCTTTTCAGATTATTACTCGGCATCGAATTTAGCAAAAGTGCCGAATTTAAACCTATATCCTATCTCTTATAATAAGCGAGATCCCCATGCTTGCCCTCGAATTTGGGACAGCCTGTACACGTATTATTTGACCCTAAAAGATCCCAGGTTTCTATTTAACTGCTTTATATTAAGTGATCAGAAATCTCAGAGATGTCGCTGAAGGTATTAAATTTGACTTATTTTAACTAAATAAGAGATGTGTACGAAAGTTACATACGTTAATTTAAATTAGAGATACGTAAAAATTGGCGAAATAGTGAATTGGAAACATTCAACCTAAGAATAAATTGCTATTTTTAGTAAGTAAGTTTGACAAAATGACAAACGTTATCAAAAAGAAACGTTTTCCAATTAAACACGTAAGAAAATTAACCAATCGGAATGCTATCCCTCAAATCAGTGCACAGGGTCTAGAAAACAAAATGGTCTATAATTACCAAAAATAACCGTCACTCCTAGTCCTGCTCCAAGACCAACTCCAAGGCCAAACGCAAGCTCCATCTCAAGGCCTAAATACACCCCTCAAGTAGGCGAGTACAAAAAATGCTGACAAAAAAACGACCGACAAAAAATACGGCTCCCAAGTGGACGAGTAAAAGTGAAAGTTAAAGTGCCCGTGTTCTACCTACAGTTGATCAAGCAATTGGTGGAAGAACATAAAAAAGTAAAGACTCGATCTGTAGGAAGCAACGAAAATGAAAAACCTCCCCTACGTCTAATAGAAAGGCACTTCCCAGACATAACGGATCAACGTAATGAACAATATAATATGCAGACGTTGAGTGGTTTGTTCTAAGAACCTAAAGCGCAAAGAAACCACTTTCAGATGTTTAAAATGTGTGGTACCATGTTTTGAACAATATCACACTTTAAAAAATTTTTAGTATTTACGGAACGTCTGCTTGTTTTGTTAGTTTTGTGTATTTTTGCATTATTTTTATTATGAGTTATCTTTTATTAATTAATTTTGTTTTACATTTTATATCAGAATGAAATAGTTGTTTTTTGTTATTTTTGATTTATTTTGTGAATCTGTAAATAAAAATTAATAAAAGTATTGAAATATATACTGTGTTTAAATTCAAAATAATTTAAATGATATGCTACTGTTTAAAAGTATCGCTCGAAATCTGCTGACTCAAGCTACGAGGAGCTGTTCGGGAACCGCACACGGTAGTAAACTCCAAAAAATGCATGCCGCAGAGAAAGGGTTAAATAACATCGATGTTTCAGGAGAATTGCAATGACTTTTCACCTTTATCAAAATGGCGTAATTTTTTTCGGATCCATAGAGCATACGGTTTTTTTCTAAAATAAACAGATTACTCTTATTTAATTAAACTCAGAATAAAATTTTATCAGTTAGAAGCATCACTAACTCATAATGACTGTACATTTAAATTACAAAAATATTCAACCAATTTTTAATTAAAATAAATGAGATGAGGTAAACTGAGAAGTACTTTAACATTTTAAAATTATTAAATTATGAGGAAGTTTTTGCATCAACTTGGTAAAGTAGTTTAGTTTCTAAACGTTTTACATTAAAAATATCCTAAGTGCAAATTGCATTTTACCTTAAATCGTTAAGTTGTGCTTTCTATTAAAGGAGAGAAAAAAAAAACTCAAAGTAACATTTCTTATAGAGTCACAAAATTAACTCTAATGAGAATCAGTTATCTTATCGTAAAAATAAGCTAAACTTGACTGGTATCTGAGAAAGCAAACTTATTAACAAAATAAATTAGCTACAAAATCTCATTTTAGCTTAATGCTATTTTAATTAAAGTTTTAGAGCTTTTAATTTCTTTTCAAACGCAGTCATTAATATCGTAATTAAAACTATTTTATATTTCTCTGATTAAACCGCATTAGATCATCAAGATTACGGCGAAACCAAACTTGTTGATTTCTTGTATGGAAACCTTTCATGTTTCTCTATTTCCTGTTGCTTAACTCTGTTAATTTTACCAACAGTCTTGATGATGCCAGCCTTGCATAGCAAAATTACAGCGAGGAGTTCGTTCCGGTTCAACCCACTTCTTCCGATAAGATGCATCCATGCTTCAATATGTCGCAATGCAGAAAAGCTAACACAGCAGTTGGAAAACGTACACTGACGTTCCCGTGTCCAGACTAGCTTATACAAGATTACGGATACAGATAGAAAATAGCTGATTGTAAAATGCGGCGAGTTTCTCACAAAAAAGTGACTATATTAATATAGCTGACGACTTGGATAAGCGTTATTCGAGAAAATTCGAGTAGTGGGTAGCATCTCTCCTTTACTTTTTTTTCTACCTACACGGTCGTTAATATAATTTGGTTAGGAGTTCCGCAACTCAGTCTTGGCAGCTTTTGCGGTAAGGAAGGGTGTCTGTTAGGGAAATGTAGTCAGGAAATTGGGAGTACTTTGTCGTCCTGAAAAATCATCAGGGCGGGCTCAGGAAATTAAACTGGCGCTCTATTCTTTCAGTGCTTCTGTAAGAGTAGCTCATCGATGATTGTCTACGATCGTAATGTATTCGATTTAACTTTTTAAAATGTTTTACTGCATTGCAGATTAATTTTTTTATAAATTTCACTCAACACCGTCACATGGCCGATCTAAGAAAAACCCTCGAAATGTTTGAACGTTTGCCATTTTACATTTGTTACCGTTTCGTTCAGAATATTCGGGTAGATTACTTTACCCATAGCAATTTCTCAATTTCAACATCGTATTATATTATTTACGTTTCTTCTTTTTTCGACTTTTATCAAGCCGCAATATTTATCTGGACGTACATAATTTATACACACTTGAACATGTGCTTTTTCAATTTATAATTTCTACCAACTTTATCTTAATATTAAAGCATTGGGGATGGTCCATAAAAATATTAATTCCAAAGGTAAAGACAGTCGTAAGTCTTCTTTATATTTCACTCATAATTAAGAATGTTTAAAACGAAATTGGCTTAATTTTATTCCTTCATTTAGTGCTTCATTTGTACAGGTCAATAACCTAAAATTATGGAAGCCATTTATTAAAGGTGTGCTTTATGACACATTTAAAAAGGAAATGTCGAAATGAATTTCTTAAAAATATAAAAAATTTATTGGTTATAAACGTTCACTAATGCTCAACTTAATTGCCCAATAATAATTTTAGAAGATTTAAACACAAATGTAATGAGTTATAGATGTAAAATAAAATAGAATTTCGTTTCCTTCCAAATTTGAGAAAAGTGGGCATTAACCTTCTTTATTGCATATTCGAAGGCATATTGAAGTTATCTGCAATTTCCAACAATCAGTAAGCATATAATATTTCAAACGAAATTATTTTTGTCTATAAAGAATGAAATAAAATGCCAAAGTAAACGCTAGAAATAAATAAAAAAAGATGGAACAATCCAATAAACATTATCCAATCACTAGTTGACCACCTATCTCCAGGTATGGTACAGATTAGTGCGGACATCATACATTTGCCAATCAACTCAACAAATTAAAACGTCCAAACCACGATATAGAATAGGAAGGTAGAACGACTACTCGCTGAAAGCGGCAACTGAGCGGCGATAGTCGTGTGCGAGTGAGACGGGAACATTGCGTCCTCAAAGCCGTACTCTGCACATTCTCTGTGCGTTCCATACCATTTTTCTGCAATAGTTTTGATATTTTATTTAAGCGTATAATAATGTCGCTACTACATCAGCATTAGCTTGAACAGACAAAACTGTCGTTATTGGACAAACAAAAAACCTCATTGGCTCATGGAATATCACATCCAAAACCTTCAAAAATTGAACGTCTGGTGCGGCATAGTTGACGGAAAGATTATGATCCTTACTTCATCCCTGCTTAATCACGTTGTATCCGGATTTAGAAGAGCGATATGCACCACCGTTCATCTCTTTTTTCAACAAGATGGAGCGCCGCCATACTACGCTTTACCTGTTCGCGATTTTTCCAAATCGTTGGATGGGTAGAAAAGGGACAATTAAGTAGCCAACTAGATCGCCAGATTTAAATCATCTAGATTACTTCTTGAAAAATCTGGAACACTGGAACTGTGGCAGGACCTGTAACAAACAAAATACACCCACGTACCACACAAAATTAAAAAACACCGAAGGAGTTTCGATGGCTACGCTATCATCATCAGCGGTCGACTGGGGCAGGCTAAAGAAAATTTCTAACATATTTACCATCAACGAGTAACGCTTCTTTGTTAATCTGGTGAAAGTGAAAGTTATGAAAGTTTAATGAGTTCTGAGTAGCCTAAAGGTCCTTGATCATCATTATTCATTAGAATCTGTTGTTTGTTTTTGAAGATCTCTAAATTTTCATAACCATCAAATTCGTGCTCATTACTAACATGTTTGATTAATGATACCTCATCTACTACATGATTTTGTCAAACATATGTAGGGCCACGGCAGACTTGTCCCAACGTTTGTATTTGATATGAGCTAAATGTTCTTTAAAGCGAATTCTGATAGGTCGTTTAGTTTGCCCCACATATATTTGTTCACAATTTTTACAATTAATCTTATACATTCCCGACCTATCCTGCTTATCCACTTTATCTATTGGATTGCCTAAAACAGTTTGCAAACTATTATCTGAAATAGTGACTGTTTTCAAATTAATTTTGGAAAAGATTTTAGGTAGACCTTTTGTATATACAGGATAGTTTGGTAACTTTACATACTTTGTTACTATTCGTTCTCTAGCGTTACCTAATGTAGTTACGTTCTTAACCCTCATCCTATGTGTTTGTTTTCTAACTATATTCATAACCACTTCATCTGAAAACCCATTATATGCAGCAATTCCTTTAATAGTGCGCAATTCTTTATTATAATTTTGAACTGAAAGAGGAAAATTAAGCAATCTATGAACCAAAAAGTTAAAAGCCGCGAGTTTATGCTGTCTTCAGTGATTTGAGTCATCGGTTATGAATCTTTTAGTGCTAGTTTCGTTATGATATATATATATATATATATATATATATATATATATATATATATATATACAGGGTGAATCTTATCTAATCCGCCAAAATTAAAGGAGCACTAGAACTCATCATTATAAGCAAAAAGTTCATATGTACATGGGTCCTAAAATGCTTCGTTTCCGAGATACAGGGTGTCAAAGTTGAAAAAGAAATCGCGATTTCTTCAATATTTTTTGACTGTTTCGAAATAATTTCATGAAATTTCGTAAACGGGGGTTTTTTTTTGGGACAGTTGTTATCAAAAGAACATGTTTACTTTTAATATTAATTTCTTTTCTTGTTTTTTAATATTGGATATTTTAGTGCTCCTTACAAGTTTTAAATAAATAAACATTGTGAGTTTTAAATGTGTTTTTCTCAGAAACGGTTGCGACATCACTAAAATATACCTTTTTTTTAGCAGAAAAGATAGGAGAATCGATTTTTCTAGTCCAAAATGGTATACAGTGTAGCACAAAAAATTGCAACGATTTAAAGGAGTCGAAATGGTTGCCTGGCGCCTCTAGAGACCACAACTAAATGGACCACAAATTTGAATATTTCATTTCAAAAAACCATCGTATACGAAATTTCATGAAATTATTTCGAAACAGTCGAAAGATATTGAAGAAAACGCGATTTCTTTTTTCAACTTTGACACCCTGTATCTCGGAAACGAAGCATTTCCGGACCCATGTACATATGAACTTTTTTGCTTATAATCATGAGTTCTAGTACTTCTTTAATTTTGGCGGATTAGATAAGATTCACCCTGTATATATATATATATATATATATATATATATATATATATATATATATATATATATATAGTTTACTACCATTTATTGTTACCAGAGTATCAAGGAACGGGAGACTGTCATTTGTCTCTATCTCATAGGTAAATTTGGTTGTCAGAAATTTAGAATTTAAGGTTTCTACAAAGTTCTCAACGCTACAATTTTAGCATTAAGGATGGCAAACACATCATCCACGTATCTAATCTAAACTCTAGGAAAATAAGGCAAATCGCGTTTTAAGTCTGTCTCAAACTTACCCATGAATAGATTGGCTATAAACGGAGATAAGCTCTTGCCCATTATCGTACAATGTTCTTGCTGAAAAAATTGATGGTTAATTTTGAAAAAGGTTTGTTTCATACACAAATCTGTTAATTTAAGAAAATCTTCTCTATCGTCCAAATGGTTTTGTTTTAAAACTATGAGATAGAGGCAAATGACAGTTTCCCGTTCCTGATACTCTGGTAACAAGAAATGGTAGTAAACTAGATATAGATATTTATCGTAAGGAAACTAGCACTAAAAGATTCATAACTAATGACCCAAATCACTGTAGACAGCATAAACTCGCGGATTTTAACTTTTTGGTTCATAGATTGCTTAATTTTCCTCTTTCAGTTCAAAATTATAATAAAGAATTGCGCACTATTAAAGGAATTGCTGCATACAATGGGTTTTCATATGAAGTAGTTAGGAAACAAACACATAGGATGAGGGTTAAGAACGTAACTACCTTAGGTAACGCTAGAGAACAAATAGAAACAAAGTATGTAAAATTACCAAACTATCCTGCTTATACAAAAGGTCTACCTAAAATCTTTTCCAAAATTAATTTGTAAACAGTCACTACTTCAGATAATAGTTTGCAAACTCTTTTAGGCAATTCAAAAGATAAAGTGGATAAACAGGATAGGTCGGGGATTTATAAGATTAATTCTAAAAATTGTGAACAAATATATGTGGGGCAAACTAAACGACCTATCAAAATTCGCTTTAAAGAACATTTAGCTCATATAAAATACAAACGTTGAGACAAGTCTGCCGTAGCCTTACATATGTTTGACAAAAAACATGTAGTAGATGAGGTATCATTAATCAAACATGTTAGTAATAAGCGCGAACTTGATGGTTATGAAAGTTTAGAGATCTTCAAAAACAAACAAATTCTAATGAATAATTATGATCAATGACCTTTAGACTACTCAGAACTCATTAAACTTTCATAACTTTCACTTTCACTTTCTCCAGATTAGCAACTCGCTGATGGTAAATATGTTAGAAATTTTCTTTAGTCCACCCTAGTCGACGCGTTCGGTGTTTTTTAATTTTGTGTGGTACGTGGGTGTATTTTGTAGATTACTTCTTGTGGAGATACTTAAAGAGTAAAGTGTACAAAACCCGACCGCCAATTTAGAAGTTTTAAAAGCACGAATTCGCCAAGAAATTAGAAACATTACCGCAGATGTCATGGACAACCTTCAAAAATCATTTGTTAATAGGCTTGGCTATTGTCAGATTGTTAACAGTGCTCAATTCGAACATTTAATTTAAATTAGTGGAATCATTTTACAACCAAATTAGGCCTAACTCAAAAAAATTGCTCGTTTCAAAATATATTTTATTAAAAAAATCATTTGAATATTTCTTATTAGAAACAGGCACGATTTTTTCTTCAAAATGACCACATCTTCTACCCTGTTTAACATAATCAAATCCTATATTGAAACAATGGCCGAAGTGAGCTGAATCCAAATTTGAAACAACATACAAACATACAAAAATCTATGTTTGGTTCACCCTGTATAAATGAAAGGCCCTGGATAACCTAAAATAATTTTAAAATATGCGCCTCAATTTGTTCTACTACACTTCGTTCTCCTATTCTATGAAATAAGGGGAATATCGCCTGCGGGCGCAAGTTTGGAACACCCTGTATTAAGATCATCCATAGGTGCCTTGTCGTACGTAAAAAGCTGTACACTTTCTAATTCTGCAAATAAAAAATGAGGGTTGACGATTAAAGAAAATCATATCTTTTTCTTGGCACACCCTGTATATTTCACTTTTACGTAAAAAAATTCCGAATTGAAAATAAAAATCGACGGGCCCGAGCGTTTTCTTCCTAAACTCCCATTCGAATTTACCACTACATTACGAACACACTGTATACATAAAAGAAAGTAATATAATAATAAAATGTCACATAAAAGTTTTACAGTTTAACCCTGACAGCATTGTATTACAAGCACGTCTACGTATAAGCTTATAAATAAGGGAAACAAACTAAACATACATTGACAATATTTTAAGGGCCTAATCAGTCGAAAGTGTTTGAACGTTTTAGTCACGTATTTTACGTAGGAAATTTCGTACGAATTTAAAATTCATTAACTAACCCAGCTAACTGCCTGAAAGCCTACAAAAACACCAGAACAAATATTAACTGGTCTGACGAATGCTTTTGTAGAGAAAAAAAAACATTAAACATGAGAAGCAGAAAGTCTTGCTCATCTTGAGGTGGCGTTAGCTAATATTTGAGTACAGTCAGTCATGTCAACGTATGTAAATAAGAAACGCGGTAAAGAAAGAAACAGTTGTTTCACTAAACCAAATTTATAGACTTCACTAAAATTGAACAAAATTAAAAGAATTTACATAATTTACAGCATTTACAAATTTACATAATTTACAGAATTCACAGAGTTTACAGAATTTATAAGCGTTTAAAAAATTTTTAGAAAAAATTACAGAATTTACAAAATTAATAGAATTTACAAAACTTAAATAATTTATAGTATTTACAGAATTTACAAAATTTACAGAATTTGCGGAATTTATTGAATTTAATAGTTACAGAATTAACAAAATATACAGAATTTACAAAATTTAAAGAATTGACAGACCCTGTGGAACTCGGCAGAATTTGTAAAATTTTCAGAATTTACAGAAAAGGGTCTGGGGAAAATCGAGTAAAACAAACTAAGAGTTATTGAAAAAAATAAGGCAATTTACTAATAAACAACAAAGGAAAGGTTGAACAATATAAAGAATACCTTTGCGAAATACTGAAATGATGAAGACGTCGAGAAATAGAGACAGCCGAGGAAATTACAAGAACTATTAAAAAATTAAAAAAGCAGCTGGGCAAGTAGGATAAAGGCTAGAGTATTTTCAAAAAATGTTGCTTCATAAATTTAAATAGAATCTTTTTGAAAATGAGGTGTACACTGCACGACAGGGAGTAGGCAAGCCACTGATACAACCACTAAAGGATGAACCCGTTGCTATTTATCTTACTAACAAACGACATGTAAAAAAGTGTGAGCAGAAGAAGCGACAAGATTAAGTGTCTGTGCTCTCCAGCAGGTGCATGTGTCCAAAATAATATATGCCGATGATTAAGTAACCGTTGTATATAATGGATCAAATCTAAAAACGAACTTACTACTATGGAATGGGGCTCTACTGGAAAATAATCTGAGCTTAAATACAGGAAACACATTAGTCGCAGTGATACATAAGAAGAACAAAAAGAAGAAAACTTGATTGAATGAAGATGTGGTGAGGCAAGTGAACAAGTAGCTTCAAAATGTGGAAGCGGAAACTAGGAACTGCATAATAAGTGCAAATATACTTATTACACCCCTGAGTGATACGTATAAGAGTAAAATTTAAGTCTGTGAAATCTGCTACCTTAGAGCGGCTACTGGAATAACTCAATAGATAGCATCACTAACAGTGTAGTACATCACTTGTAGGTGGGCTCCGCACTATCGGTAATAGAAAAGCGTCAGTTAATGTGGTGTTGGAGCGTGGAGTAATAACAGAAAACAATAACTATTTCTAAGGTCGGAATCAAAAGGTAGAAGAAAAGGGGTAGACCCTGTAAGAAGTTGGAGAACTACCGAAAACGCTACAAAAAAGAGGAATAGATTAAAGAGAGAAACAAGATAACTTCGGATCGTAGTGCAAAAAAATGTCAGACGCTATAGATCTGCACAGTATCTTGCACAAACAAACCTCTCTAGCATCGTGTAATGCTTATAAAATAAGTAAAGCGCCGACTAACTGCAGTGGAGGTGGACGGGTTCTGATAAGATAAAATGGTTGACATTTGACTTTAAGCACCTTACATATAACCTAAAACACAGCTGAAAGTACTCAATTGCGTTAAATGCATTTTGTAAACACAAGTCCCAAAGTACTATAACCTCGTATATATATATATATATATATATATATATATATATATATATATAATATTTGGCTGAGTGTTGAAAAACGTGTTTTGAGGTTTGACTAGCAGGTGTACGCTTAAAGGCTTCTTTACTGAAGGGGCGTAACGAATCATTGGAAATTCTTATGTGCACATTCTTGGTATAAAAATGTCACTAGTTAGTAATTAATTATGTCGGTACACACTGCAATCAAAGACGTCTTTGTTTGGTAAGTGGAAACTTGAGACCTAAATGTAGCGCTTGTTACGGACGAATGCATATTTTTAAAATTAAGATGTCGTTCAATAATTGATATGGAACACTGTTCCAACATAATAATTTTTTGTTTTTTATTACTTTTGAAAAATGGGGGTTGATTCCGGGTGTAAATGTAGTTAGTTTTGAAATCGGGGAGGGGGGTTAGTTACAGTTAATGTGTCAATCGAGCAAGATCGGGATGATTAATTAAATACCTTCATTGTAAACAGCGTGTCTTAAAAATATTTGCTGAGTGTACATCTTCTTTTGAATTAGCCAACGCTAATTTGTCTTTTCTTTAGAGTGTTAGTTTTAATGTGTATTTAAAATATTAATCTATAAATAACAGTGATCCTTTTTAAAGTTAAACCGCGTATCTTAAGGATTTGTGTCTGTGATTAATTAAGGGAATATATATTCAACTGTAAGTAGGTATTTTTATATAAATTAAGGCTGGCTGCAAATAATTTTTCAAGCGCATATAATGCATTAAAAATCGAGCATTACCCTGCTAAGGTATCTCATTCGCACGCGGGCTCATTAAGCTGAAATCAGCTAAAATAAAAGGCAGTACAGGGCTCTCTCACTCTTGTATTTGAGTGAATTAGCATTGAACTCCCGTCACCTGATACGCACGTCTTCCGTCAGCCTTAAGAGTTCTCCGTATTGTTTCTCGTGGCATCTGCAATACATTGGATGACCGCCGCAAGCTAGTCTCAGGATTTGCTTCGAAATGCTGGATTACATCGTCAATCCTCTCAACATTATGAAATTCCTCTTGATCTCTTAGGATCCTAAAAGATCCTCTCTCTCTTAGAGCAGTGTGTACTCTAGAGAAAACTCTCCTTTCTGGATGAATTCTTCTTGGGAAAGCAGCTGCATACAGTCTTAACAGCCTCACTCGCATTCCCTTGGGCAACATCATAATAATAATGAATATCGGCGTATTCTTCATTTGAAAACATGACTCAGGAAGGAAAACACGAACACGAACAAGAACAATAATAATAACAAGAACAAGAACGACTCATAAACTAAATTACAATATCACTACAACAGAAAGAACTCGTATTGAAATCTGCAAAACTGTAATAGCAAACAAATTTTGACAACTAACTTACTAATGTCAAGTCGTTGCTACGGTGATGAAAAGATATCAGTAAAGGAGACGTATTTCTTGCCGTAAATGTACAGATTTATTGAAAAGTGAGGGACAAATCGTCAATTCTCATCTACTCTACCATATTTTTGAAGGTAACTTTATGCTCTAAAAGTTTTTCCTGAGGTGTATTCCTGTAACAATTCAGTAATTAGTACGTCAACCATAAGTTTTTTTCATATCGTTGTGAATCTTATGAAAAAAGGAAGTTTTTCCTTTATCGGCCATGTATCAAATCCATCTCTATTGGAAAAATATTCCTCTTGGAAATTTGTCTTTGATTTGATTTGGGATTTGAAAAAAAATCATTTCTGAATTCATTATGTCATTAAAAATGTTGAATGATGAGTTTGTCTCGAATGAGTTCAATATTTTTTAAGACAATTTCATCTTCTACAAATTTCTCCTAAAGTGTTTTCTTGTAACTCTTCTAGTTTGGAAGATAACAGCGTGATTTAAAAAATAAGTCCACGAAATAGAAAAAATTAAAAAAAAGTTAACATCTTGGAAACCATCAACAATAGACACACCCTGTATTAACAATTTTTTGTTCCCTTTGGCCAGAGGAATCAGCTGTTTTCGTTTTGGCCATCGAGTTTGGGTCACCCTGTATATATGTATATATATATATATATATATATATATATATATATATATATATATATATATATAAAACAGATTTTGTGGCTGTCGTTCCTTCGGAAACTACTCACGACCCCTATTAGAGTACAGCACTTCTTTTTATCGGCAGAATCCTTGTATACATACACGACGCGAAATAATATATACAATCAAAATGTAAATATTCAGATTGCAATAAAAGAGTAGTTTACTCTTGAGCCCAATAGGGGTCGAGGATAGTTTTCGAAGGAACGGCGGGGGTACAAAATCTACAACTTTATATTTTGTCGGTACATATTATGCCGCATCGCATGTGCAAGTAGCGATTGATTCTGCTGATAGGAAAAATTAGTTTACTCTTGAGCCTAATAGGGGTCGAGGGTAGTTTTGGAAAGAACGGCGGGGGTACAAAATCTACAACTTTATATTTCGTCGGTACATATTGTGCCGCGTCGCATGTGCAAGTAGAGATTGATTTTGCTGACAGGAAAAAAAAAGGAAAAGGTCACGTATTTCATTCCCTCCCCAAGGGGGAGGGCGGGCTGCTCGAGCTTTCCGAGCTCCTTCAGCCACAATCATGGATTCCCAGCATACATACATACATTAGATATATGTGCATGGTGGGATTAAGGATGGGTGTGGTCAGGATAGGATCGGAAGGAACAGAGTTAGGGTTCTGAGAGGGAAAATATTACCCCAGCATTCGCCTAAGCAGCCGCAGATGGTGTGCATACACGCAGTGACCATGCCGCTAATGTGTGTGAGGAAAACCCCCTGAAAAAAACCTCATACAAGGTAAACGGTAACGGGAATCGAACCCATTACCTCCCGAATGCTAGGCAGGTCGTGTCACCTCTACGCTACCAGCTCGGTAAGCTGACAGGAAAGAGTAGTTTACTCTTAAGCCTAATATGTCTGATATCAATTGGGGGTTGATTTTCACGGAATAAATGAAAATATTTAATTCATTTTTACGGTACAAATTGGTACAAATTCAGTTCTTTCCATTGCTGATCTTAATTTTCTTTTTATCGTTTTTGTGATTGTGGTCCTGCTAGCTTGTCTTAATGTGGCAGCGCTACGGATTTTTAAATAAACGGCATGAGGTACACAATTTTAATTAATGGTACAGATTAGTACAAAATAAGTATTAAATAATCTGATAGGTTTCGTTTGATTCTGTTCATTTGGTCTTGCTAGCTTAAAAGAGGTTATTCAAACTCACAAATATTCAAAACTAAACCCAACTTTTCGGCGATTTCCTTTTGCATAAAAAATACTAAATTCTAATGGTATCTGTCTTCGAATATACAATCATTTTCTAACAGTAAACTAAATCTTAACACGTTCCAGTGGCGTAAAATTTACACCAAACTTACAAATTATACTAAAGTATTCTCACTACTACATTACTAACGGTACTTTTTTAGCCAATATTGCGGCCGTCTTCATCCTGAAGAAATTCACAGGTACTAAGTATGTATGCAATTACATATTTCTAAACTTTTAAAATAAGGTTAAGTAGTACTCAACATATATTTTGCTTCACATCACATTTCTTCATTCCAGTAAAATAATAAATACAAAGCAAGAATATCCATTAACTTTACACAGTTACTTTGTTTACAACCTCTACTTAAAGTATTAAAGAAAAACTCATTACCTTTAGACTTACCTACAACACGTTTGTGGCTTAAGAAAGTTATTATCCAAAACTTACTAAACGCATTTTCAGAAAAAACTAACTAATTTAAATTTGCAGTATGAAGGTACTTAAAACTGTTCAAAGAATTCAAACTTGTACCTAATTAAAGGGCAAACTGACTCATTTAAGCATGACAAGAATAGTTCAATATGCAATTAAGGTAAAGTGAGAATGAGAGCGTAACCACTAAAGCAGTTGTTTTGAGGTTATAATTATCCCCCCAATAAATTAACTTGCTGGTTTTATAAAAAATAAAATCCCATTAGATATCTAATACATTAAAGGAGATCAAAATAAAACCTCAGCTTCCACACATTTATGACAAGTACGATTATATTTTATTTAAGAGAAACAATTTTTTGAAAAATGTATGTATATTTTCTGGTGGGTTTTAATAGAATATGGACGTAAATGCGAAATTTCAAAGTGAATTCTAAATAAGTTTTCCTGCCTTTTATATACATGGAATTGGGGTATTAATTTTAATATTTCCATCGTAAACTCTTGTTTTGCATATATAACAAAATGCCGTGTTTAGTTATCTAAGTGTAGAAGTTGATTGATGTGTGCCGGACTACGAAAAGAGAAAATAACTTATCATCTCGCGTGTTTTCCATCTTTTGTGATTATACTTAAAACGACACAATTAGGAGCGTATATCACTAAGATATTTTCCTTATTAAAGTACACTTGCAACAACTACTAACTGCATATAGCTTATAATAACTATTTGCATACAGCACATTTAAATATCAGCTTTCTTATCTCCTCTTAATCCTGCTAATGAACGTAATGAAGAAATAATTAAAACTTTGTACTTCCATTTAAGACCAGTGGAGTCTAATTTCAAACATTCGAGTAATAGTTAATTGGTATATATTTCGAGTTTTCATAACACAACGTAGAAAAGATTTTTAATTTTTATTGGTATTAAAAATCATTAATAAACGCAAACGAATCGTTGTCTTCTGTCTCAATACAAAGCAAACGATAAAGATATCGCTTGGACCTCATAACCGGTGTCCTGCAACAACCTCCAGTACACTGCAATATCCGGAGTACCTCAAGGTTTCACCCCGCGGCCTCTGCTCTTTTACAGTAACATTAATGTTAGGAATAATCTAGTGAGTCCCAGAAGTTATGTCTAAATTCATTTAAAGTTCAAGAACCTAGTTTTTGGAGAAACGCTCGGATACGTCGATTTTTATTTTTGACTGCGGTTTTTTTAGTGGTAAAATTTTGTATATACGGTGGCCCAAAAATTAGTTACGACCACCAAAAAACTGTTTTCATTTCGTTGTGTATGTCAACTTATTTCCAACGTCGAATTTCAACATTTCTCCGTTACGAAATGGTGTACTTTTGGATGAAACATTTCCTAATAGGTGGATACGAAGGAGAGGGCCTATCGAATGGCCTGCTAGGCCACCCGATCTAAACTCGTTGGATTTCTTTCTGTGGGGTTATCTCAAATCAAAAGTATATGCTGACAGGTCCAACAATCTGGAGAGAGAAAATCAGAAGAGAAGTGGTTGAAAACGTGCCAAGAGAGTTTACTCATCGCTTTGGCTATTGTCAAGCCGAAAATGGTGCACATTTTGAACATTTGATTTGATTTGTTGTTGTGTTTTTTGAATAAATTGTTCCTTTTGACAGAAAACAAAGCCCACCTTCCTTGATAAGGTCTTAATTATTGATACGTTCAATTGTAAATTCCTCGAGATCTGCTGACTTTAGGTATAAGACATGGTACATGAGATTTACTCAGAATTCAAAGCAGATTCAGAAAATGAAATAAAAAACAGGTGTTTCCATTTGACAAAATGAAGTTGGTGGTCGTAACTTAATTTTGGGCCACCCTATGTACAAACTTTTACCACTAAAAAAACCGCAGTCAATAATAAAAATCGCAGCGTTTCTCCAAAAACTAGACCCTTGAACTTTAAATGAATTTAGACATAATTTCTGGGACTCACTGTATGTTGTCAATCTGAATAGTCAATATGAATTAAGTACATAAACCTTTCCCCATAAAATTCTTTGCTAATATTAACTTTGAAAAATATTCGCCAAATAAAATGACATTATCCGGCTATTCAAAGTACACCTATTAACAGTTGAAGTCTAACAGCAAGACATTTATTATTAAAACAATAATTATTATATCTTTAAAGACAGCGGTACCGTGGAAAAACTAAATTACGTATCTTAATGACCTCGATCGACTGCTCCATACCCCACCTTCGTATTTTTTATAATTTTTGAGTTGTCGACAAAAATATTGAATCGAAAAAATTGCACCTTCCTGTTGGAATTTTAACGTGTTTTTTTCTGATTTATCTTCACGGCGAAGAGCTCTACCACCACGCTTTTTTTCATTCCGAAAAACCGTTTATAGGACGGATTTCTGGAAATTTCGAAAATTCGAAATTTCAACATATTCGCAATTTTTTCGAACGCGATACTGATCTACCACACTTTTGAGCTCAGAAAAAAGAATCCTTCGTTAAAATTGGGAATAGTCGAATATTTCCACTTCAAATCGACTTTTTCGAACTAATCGAGTCCGAATTTCGAAAAAAACAAGAAATTTTGTGTGTGAGTTGAGAAAAGTAGGAATGAATTTTTCTTTTTTTAATCGGACCGATATTAACCGAGATAAGAAAACCGATGCTTGGCGTAATATAAAGAAACAACAGTCAGCTGGCTAGAAACACTTTTCCACTTTAAATAAGTAAACTGGTGTAAATTATTTAGAAACTGAAACATGGAATATTAAATCAAATCGTAGCATATACAGGGTGGGTGTCTACTGCGTGAACGGAGGATTGCTCGTTAACTATTAGAGACACCACAACCAATTTTCGTCTGGTAATACACGATAATTGAACCTACATTATAAAAATATTTAGGTATATACAGGGTGATAAACAAAAATATACCAAGCAAAACCTGTTTTTTGTATATTCTTGCATTTTTGGATTCACTGTTATATTTAGAATAAAAGTATAGAAATTTGTACCGTCTTATAGCTATGAAACCTATTATCTATTAGTATCTACTTTTCACGGGAAATCGAAATGTGAAAAAATATACAGGGTGTTGCATTTGAAAAAATTGAGAAAAATTATATTTCGCATAACGATCATTCTGTATAGTTTTACATGTTTTCGAAAAATTTCCCAGTTTGTTTGTTAGTACACTATTATTAATAATCGGTGGTATAAACAGATCTAAAAAATCGTGGTAACAACGCTCGCATCGTGGTTCCAAAGTTAACTCTATTTTGGTACTAAAGTGACGATATCTGTAGAACGGTTAGCGATACAAACACAAATTTCTATACTTTTATTCTAAATGTAACAGTAAATCCTAAAATATAAAAATGTACAGGGTGTTTCATTAAAAAAACACAGGTTTGGGTTGCCATACTTTGTCAATCACCCTGTACATACCTAAATATTTATAGAATGTAGGTCCAATGATCGTGTATTACCACACCAAAATTGGTTTTGATATCTCTATTAGTTAAAGAGAAATCCTCCGTCCACGCAGTAGACCCCATCCTGTATATAATTAGTAACGTAGGTATAATTAAATTTTCTTAAGTACAAACGTTGATTGAACTAAAATAGTATTCTCAGATTGTAATTATTTGCTCTTTACCTTCTTACCTCTTGTCTTTAAACAGAAGCTTACATTCAAAGCCATTTTTAGGAAAGGGTTTAATTTTATAGTTAAAGTAACCTTATTAAAGATTTCATGGCGGTTATTTAATACCAAGGTATAATTTACTCTTTATTTCCTTATTTGGTTTTTCGTATTTATTTATGAATACTCTATAAGTAATCTTCGTGTAACACATCACCTGATATGGAGACGTTCAGACATATAACATTAAACGCGTTTTATTTGTTGCGTTTTATGTTCGTTTATGTAAAGTTACATTATGCTCATTTGTAAACGTTATTTTTATTGTTCCGTAACCCATGCACTTATATCCATCTAGATCTAAATATATAGGTCTCAAACGTTCATATAAAATTTGAAAGAAATGGCTACTCAAGTTTATAAGTTATGCCGGCTAAAAAATAAATCAAATATACTCATCTTGCCCTTTATCCCGTAACTCCACCGCCACCAAAAATCAATAGCGTCTAGATATTTAAGTGTGATAAATTTTGAACACATTCGCTTACCAAATTTTGGAATTACTTTGGCAGAAAAAAATCACATCTACCCCTTACCCCGCAGATCCACCTCCTCTAAAGATCACTGGCGTCCAGACATTTAGGTCATGAATATGTATATAAAACATTTGAGTGCAATCGCCTTTACGTTTTTGAGATGTCGCGCCCGAAATATTAACAGACACACACGCACATACACACACGCCTACATACACACATCCACACAAACACCCACACACGCAGCCAACCCACCCACCAGCCCATCCACTCACCCAACCTAAATTCTGATGAGATAAAGTCTATTAGTCAATTAAAAGACACGTGCTTAGACTTTTCTACGTTTATTATAAATTCAACAACCCAAATTAAATTGGGATGCAATACAACGCACTATTTATTGGATAAAGGACTACTATATATTCCTTTTTTCATCGAGCTTGCCTCGGAAATAAAGTTTTTCTTTGTAACTGCTGTTATACACGTGGTAAGTAGATTAATTCATTACATCATTCCTGTATTCTGAATTCTTTCAAGACTTCTGAACATTGTTCTGTTATACGAGTCTGATAACATTATGGTCAATCGTACTGTGATACCTTCCGAAAATAAATCTACAATTGTCACTGAAATTACATGGTTACTTTCTCTGAGTGTCGTCACTATCTTCAGTTACATAGTAAAGGTTAGCGTGCAATTACACTTATTTAACGTGCTGATTATCAAGGCATTCAAGGCATACTAATCAATTATATATCAATCTACCGCCCATTTGAACCAGTAGAAATTGTGTAGCTTATACAGTGAATATAGTCGTTTTCATTGAACTATCTGATTATTCGTGCCAGTTGCACGGTATCAAAAATATTGAAATTTTACTAAATGAACTAATTCCATATACAAAATTTACTTATATATTCTATATGTGTAAGACATTAAACAGTAGTATGATTTTATTCATTTGCTGTATTAACAGTGAGATTGCACAGATAAAACATTATTGTGGCTCTTGTGCCGCTAAATTTGTAAAGTGTGTTCGGTGAATCAACTCCAATCATCGTATTCAGGTTTGTTCTGTAAAGAACTTGAATGTAAATTCTATTTTATACGTGTATAAGTATTTAATTTTCATTTAGGAGTGAGACTTTGAGCCACAAGCATTGATTTTTCTTATTTAAATGCTTACAAAAATACTCCGTTGCAAACCCAAAAATGCTAAGCATTTTAAATGTGTAATAATGGTGAAAGTTTACATTTTCATATTTATTTTTCTTTATTATTAACTTTAATATACGCTAGTACCTATACCCTTGAGCTCAATGGTATACCCATTTGAGTTTCATTTTCAATTATTTCGTTATGTATCTGTAGCATTAAAAGTTTAGGTAATTTGACTACTTTCAGTATCTCATTTTCCAAATTAATATTCGTGGTAGCAAACCATTAAATTCAGTTTATATGTAAAATCTATCGTTTATCGCCTTAAATTTGATTCTCTTTTTTATGTTTATTCAATAAACGAATTATCTACTGGATACTTAATTCATTGTTTTCATTGATATGTCTTTGTATGTGCTGATAAAAATTTTCTCTTTCAGCTCCGTTCTCTCTTTACCCCCTTTTCTAACTTTTAGGGTGTTATTTAAAAAAAATTCATGGCGCCTACTGTTACTACTAAAAAGACATGCTTACCAACATTTATGGTAGTCTAATGCAAATAATAAATCTTCTGACTACGCATCAAAAGTGTTCTAATTACTTTCTCTAACTGGGTTATACTCGCTAGATTGTGCTCGGTTAGTCTCCTAGTCACCATCGTTCTACAGTATTATAAAGAAGCCATAGACAAAAATTGGCCCCGTCGCAAGTAATCACCTCCTAAGATGCCACAACATCTACCAAAGAAAAGAGACTCGGTCCAACCAAATCCATCTAATAGCTCCTTAGAGGAATATTGCCCTCTAAACAGGAAAACAAAAACACAAACTCCATAGCTAAAAAACGCGCCCTCATCGCAAAGATGGCAGACGACGTAGGGATATCCGAACGTCTGTAACTCCCTCTAACAAGAGCTCTAGAAAAGTAAGGACATATTCGTCAACGACATCCGCTTACACAGACTACATTCCCTGAAAACTCCATTGTACCTATTGAAAAGCTAAAACGTACAAGGACGAACATCGGTAGAAAAAACGAACTAACAACGGTAATCATTTAGAGAAAATCACCGCCATACAAAAACTAACACGAATACGCTTTCGGATGTTGAATTCCTCGACAGCGGTAGACGGCGAGCAAAAAGTGTTGGTGACGAGCCCTTTGGTGTACATTAAGTTTCGCACCTTCAACACCGAACTGCTTATTTCTAAAATCGTGCCGCCTCCTTGTATCACTACTGGCACTCTCCAATAGACATCCAAATGACTTGCTATCCATATTTTCAATTCTGTTTGATCAAGATCTGCTAAATACCTTCCTGAATTCTTCTGGCTCCGAAAATTTAATACGGATATTTACGGTCGTCGTTGACTGGTCCCTACGGTACCCTCTGGCCCATTACTAGCGTTGCCACTATCCAGTATTTTTCTTCAAACACCACCGACGACGCTCCTACACCAATACATCTCTCCACTAGGAAGGTCGCGATGGTCAGAACAGAAAAACTCCACTCTGCATGGGCGAAGAAAAATACTTCACTCTCAAGGAAAAGCATTAGTTGCAGGGAAACATGCGGTATTCAATAAATACCACAAACGACCCATCCTATCAAGAGAATTCACAGCCATTCTGGAACAAGGTGGTCCTGGTTCCCAAACCTCTCAGATTCGCTCTACCCGAAACTGAACCTTTGCTTCATATGGTATGAATAGAAACTATTAAAATTGGATGTTTGGGTAACGAAAATATAAATGAATGCATATTACACGTACTGTACTGTAATAAAAAAAAGCGTTACGGTGTTATTAAACAAACGTGTAAATCAAAGATATTGTTTTTGTTGTTAGTACATTGTGAAATATTGCTTAAATAATTATTGCTTATAAGATTGTATCTTAAATTTTACATGCCTTTAAAGTCTACCTACTATAAATTGCTTTTGTAGTCTATTCCAACGTTTATCTAAATCATTCATTACATGGTAATAAATTATTGTACTTGATTAAATAGCTTTGTCGTCAGCTACAATTATTATATCGTGTTTATTACTACACATAGCTTACTGACTTACCGTTACTAATTTTAATATTATTTACAGCCCAGTCAAAATAGACAAATTTAACCTAGCCAAAATTTCGAAATACCCGTCGATTAGAGTGATCCTAAACATTTTATTAACATCGGTAAAATGCGTCTATTGCAAATATCTCTTAAACAATAACTTGTATTGTAAAAATAGTTACCATAAATTTTGTAGATAAGACAATCTCGTACACAAAGGTCGTTATATTTTATTTCCTACAAATGATCGTTTGTTAGACGTTACGATTTCAAAAATATATTCGTAATATCTCCACTTTTGTTCACTACCTCCGAGTTAGAGCACTTGGCGAGTATTTACGTAGCATCCCCTATAGACATACTCCCCGATGTGTTGACTTTCGACCAAAGATTTAGTACAAACGAGAATCAGGTATACAACAGATTACTTGCCAACTGATAGAGCAGCGGATAGATGTTTCCCAAAGATATACGGGCGAAAGATAAAAACAGGACCGGTGATCTAAGATAAGGACATTTTTAGGAAAGTACAGTTTATATTTTCTATTTAGTGGTATACACTCTTTTGCTAACATTTGGCGTTTAATAAAAGTAAATAATGGCCTGTACCAATTTTATCTATATCGCAATTTTCGCAGAGTTTGGAGTTTTAGCTCTATTTTGAACAGGTACATTGTTTTATACGTCTACGCATTTTTAAATATCATTGCTTTGATTGCGTTATTAAATATTACATGTATGGCGCCCGTCAAATTAAGCATTATTGTATTTTGGAACTAGTTTCAGTGACAGACCCAGCTTTCCTTCTGACTAGTCCAAACTTTTCTTATCTACGCCTTATCTTACCTATCAACCTTCTGTTGCGTGCACGTTCACCGTTTTTTATCTTTCTCGATTACTACAAAGGATATATACAACTACTCGTTCAGAAAATGACAAAACCCAGTTCGTGACACCAGTTGGCAGTATTCATTTCAAACGCATGCCATCCGAACAGCGAAGGGTTCGGCAAAAAAAGTTGTACTTATTCGAATCTTTCGAGATAATGGACTACTCCTCTCCCTTGCCCTTCCAGTGAAACGTAAGTGTGTACGCGTGTGAAATATATGAACCATGTGTTACCTCCAAATAGATGGACGTAATAATGTCGCTATCCGCGAGTTACCGAAGTCACGAAACGTAAAATATCTGGTACTTACTCAGGGTACCTTTGTTTTGCGCTATAATTCTCTACTAACACAACCAACAAAAGGACACTGCATAGAAATGTATATTCTAATAAAGTTACGCTTTTCGAACACTCAAACAATTATTCGCGTCAGCCACCATCCATCGATATGCTGATTTTTCGTTACCGTTCAACGGGAAATTGATTGCAAGTTATAAAAAAAGGTTAACATTTTGTAAAGATTACAATGAAAAAATTCAACAGTTTATGTAATGACCTCAATATAAATAAAAATTGTAGAATTTAGTTGAATTTCTTAGAGTTTACGAAACGATAATAAAGACAAATTAATTGGGCTTTAAATTTTTCTTTGTAATAAATCGAAAGATCATGTATACGTTTTGTAACAAAACTATTTTTAGTTTTTTTTCGCTCTAATTCAAAAGTTATATTACATTAAAAATACATTTTTGAACCCAGTACCGGAAACACGCTGAAAGTTCCCGAACAAACCAGAGCGCGTGTGACGTCACAATGTTTATTTTTACTCATCATAGCATACAGCTGATACAGTGTTTTGATTTTTAATCGATTAAATCTTGTTATTATCGTCAATATATTGATAAATGTATCAAAAATGTCAAACCTTAAAGGTTATCGTGCTTTTATAATAATATAGTAATTAGTAAATATTTATGCAAACGTATAAATTGAATAAATAGAATTCGATAATAAAATGTTTTAACTAAACTCCCGAATCATAATTTTTAAAAATCATAGCATCAAAAAAATTTCTATGAATAATTTAAAACGGTTAAATAATAAATGTGTACACGGTTATTGAATGGTTTCGATTTAATTTAGTATTTTATATTTTAATTACGTGCTAGGTTATGTACTATGCGAAATTAAAATTTTAAAAGTGTATGTAATGGTGGTTCTTCCGTTGTTATAATGTCATTTAAATAATTCTCATGATTTGATGTTTTTTTAGCTGAAAGAAGACATGGAGAATTATATTTGCTATACTACAATGGGAAGTAGAGCAAAAATTAAAGTTAATGTAGTACCGCACAAGTTTAGTTGTCAATCTAACCGCAAACTTTATCACATATGACTAAATAAATAATATTTTTGAACTAAATTTCGGATATTTTTTGTCAATTTACTTAAATTAAATTAAATTAAAATAAAAATTTTAAAAGTGTATATAATGGTGGTTCTTCCGTTGTTATAATGTCATTTAAATAATTCTCATGATTTGATGTTTTTTAGCTGAAAGAAGACATGGAGAATTATATTTACTATACTACAATGGGAAGTAGAGCAAAAATTAAAGTTAATGTAGTACCGCACAAGTTTAGTTGTCAATCTAACCGTAAACTTTATCACACATGACTAAATAAATAATATTTTTGAACTAAATTTCGGATATTTTTTGTCAATTTACATGTAGAAGCCGTTGATACTGTACTATTGAGAATTAAATTAACATTATGATCAATTTTTTAAGAGTTTATTGCATCGACTATTAATGTAATTTATGGTAGTTTTAAAATACATAAAAAACAATGGATAAATTTTTTTTCAATAACCCAGTTGTACCAATTACTAATTTCGCCGTTGCACAATATTTCAATATCAGCGTAAAACATACTCTCAAACTGTTTAGATGTTTACAAATCATTTAGGTTTCTACAGTTTTAGCATTTTTTACCAATTACTTACCGGCACTAAGGGAGGTACTGCGAAAGAATCAGATGCTTACCTGAAAACAAAAAAAAACTGATGAATATCCAATAAACAATGTAAATAGTATGGCTAGTGTAAAATGCTGTGTTTTGCACCCATCTTGAATGTGTGATAATTTATTTTATTTCATCCCAGAATATTTATAAGCCAAAGTAGTGTTTAATCATTAATGATTCTAAAATAGTCATGATGGGGTGCATCGAAAATGTTTGTTTCTTCCAGTCCTGTACGATGGAAGCACAGGTAGATGTAGGGTAATACTAGGCTTGATAATAATGAATAGATAACATTTAACTCGAAGGAAGCACAGGTAGATGTAGGGTAATGTTAGGCTTGATAAGAATGAATAGATAACATTTAACCCGAAGGAAAAAGAGCCTAACTGAAAATTACACTTAACATCACGATCTACGCTACCAACTTTAATACTTTAGTAATCATACAGACATAAATCTTTATTTACTTATTTACAAAATAGTGCAAAGTTATTGTGTATACTAATTACAATTGTCTATCTACTGCCTCTCCTTTCCTTACTCCCCTACACTGTCTTCCTGTCTTCTTCTTTTCCATATTTCTTCCATCCAAACCGCTCCCCTTCCTTTTTCCACAGTACCTCCTCTGCCGTCCCATCCTCATCCTTTAACTCCCTGCATTCTTTCAACATATGGTAGATCATCTCCATCTTTTCCCCACACAGCCTACATTTTCTGTCTTCGTCCCTTCTCCAATATTTGCTCTTTCTTCGTTTCCACATCTAAATCTCGCTATCATTTTATTTCTTTCGAGAACGAGGAAGGGAGGACCCTTCCCCGTTCAGATATTCCGGTATCCCTTCTCTCTTAATATTCCTATAGTTTACATTACATTGTCCTTCTTGCACTCCGATCTTTTACTCATGTCCTCCTCGAACTTTGTTGCTCTCTTTCTCGCCTCCACCCTTATTTTTTCTACTTGCACATCCTCTCTGATGATGTATCCGGGTGTTTCTCTTTCCACTCCCAGTACTCACATCCAGTATTTTGCTTGCAATCCCTTTATCTCTTTATACTATTTTCACCCCCACACTCCCGCCCACAGTTTTTCAAATAATAATTTCCTTTTCATTAAGTCTATTCCGAACAATCTTCCTCTCACACTCCGCTGTTCCCCTGTCAGTTTATTTCCTTTCTCACTTGTGCTTTTATCTTCTCTCATCGTGTATCCCAAGTAGATGAATTCCTTTACCTGCTGTATCTCATCTTCCCTCCATTTCCACTGCTCCTTTTTCCTTTTTCTTCCCCCTTTTCTCAATACCATTACCTTAGTTTTGTTCCCATTTACTTCCAAATCTTTTCTTTTCAAATATCTGTCCATCGCTTCAGCATCCCCTTCATTTCTTTTTCTTCTTTCTCTATTAGCACTGTCATCAGCGTATGCCAGCGACCACACTTTCCTGTTCCCCACCACCACGCCTCCTTCTTGTTGCCCCCTTAATGGCTCCTCTAGGTCTCCTGTGTATAATGCAAACAGGCTTGGGCTCAGTGGGCACCCTTGCGTTATTCCCTTCCTCGTTACAAATCTTTCACTTAATTCTCCATTCACCCTCACCCTATTCCTCGTTTCTTGGTATACTTCTTGCATCCTTTCTATTAGTATTTCGTTTTTCTTTTTCCTGAAGTATTCCCACTGCTCTTGTCTGTTTACCCTATCAAATGCAGCTACCAAGTATACAAATACCGCTATCATTTCCCTCTTTTCTGTTCTAATTCCTTGTTTACCATGTGTTTCAGTATGTATACATTATCTATTGTACTTCTTCCTTTCCTAAATCCCACCTGTCCATCCGATATCATTCTTTCCCCTTTTTCATGTGTTTCATATGTCTTCTTCCTTCTCCTTCCTGTACATTCTCCCCACCAGTACGTTCCTGAAATATCTCTCCTATTCGTTTATTTGTATTCCCGTTTGTGTCCATCTTCTCTTTTGTCTCTTTAAATATTTCCATACGTCCTCCTCACTTTTTAATATTGCTAATTTGTTCTTCATTTTTCTTTTTGTTTTCTTCTTTTTTGCTCTCGCATATTTTCTTGTATTTCTGTACTGCTTGTTTATATTCCTCGTTTCCTACTTTCCCTGTCTTCCATTGTCTTAGAGTTCTTCTTACCTTCTTCGTGGCCTCCTTGCATTCTCTGTCCCACCATTGCTCCAACCCGTTTTCTCCCATTTCCATCTTTTAAACTTGATTTTCACCGTTGCTTCCTTCATTCCCTCTCTCTCTCATTTCTTCCACAGTTTCTTGTACTCCTTTCCCTTCCCATATTGTCTTTCCCATTTTCTGTTTGTACCTGTTCTATCCATACCTTCTTGGTTGAGAATTCCTCTACTTTTATCAGCTTTAATTTTAAAAAATAAAGTGAAACTTTAAAAAATCTATTGCGATCTTTAGTTTAATCTACATAATGCAACAGTTTCAAAGAGTAAGGATAGATAGCATATACACAATGGAATCTAAGATTTTATCTATGCAGTGTGATAATTTGCTCAAAAAATTAAAACAAATTACAATAAAGGTTCGATATGATGTCCATCTTCTTGAATACACAGTTTTTTCCAACGAAAATCTTACGTTTTGCAACATTCAGGGGTGGTCGTCTCAAAAGCATTTCTGATTCTTCCATTTATATCATCTGTAGTGGTGGGAGGTGTGGTGCAAACCAAACTTTTGATATAGCCCCAAAAGAAGACATCCAAGGATGTTAGTTCAGGAAATCTAGGTGGTCCACCTCTCCCAATCCACTTATCAGGAAACTTCCTATTATGTCTTCTCTAACAGCAAGTGAGAAATGTGCAGGTGCTCAATCTAATTGCAACCACATTTTGTCTAACATTTGAAGTCTAAAAGTTCCCAAAAGCTTCTCTTTAAAAATCCAAGTAATTTTCGACCATTTAAATTGGCATCGAAAAAATACGGACCAATAACATGATTGCCAAGAATTCCACCATGCACATTAACACTACATCGATTATGACGATCAACAGTACTAAATAAATGTTTATTTTCGGTGTCGTAATAATGGAAATTATGACGATTCACTAATCCATTATTATGGAATGTTGACTCGTTGGTAAATAATACATTTTCAAAAAAATGTTCATTGTCACTGACTTGATCAAGGACCAAGGCTCAGGGTATTTTTCTGAGTACACTTTTGAAGCAAGTAATCAATTTTTATAACATTCACCAATGGTTAAAATCATATCAATTCTTTCTTGATTGGTAACGAGCTTTCTACTTATTGGTAAAGAAAAATACTACTACATTTTAGCAAAAAGACATTAAGTAGGCATTTTGGGAGGATATTTCAATCTACAAATGATACAGAAACAGACAAATTCCACAATTTAAAGGTTTAGGTATAGGAAACTCTTATAGAAGTTGAAAGGTAATTAAGTAAGCTAAACGATAAGCGTATAAAACACAGGGTGTTCCATTTAAAACAAGCGGAATATTTCAGTATGAATGATCTACTAATTTTACTGAAAAAATGAACACCCTGTAAGAAGTGTTTACTATTCAGTCATTAAACAGACTAAGGGAACAGTATTTTACTTAAACCTAAGGGTAAATTTGTTGGAGTTAATTTTGTTAGGAGATATTTAATTTTTTCTAAAACGTATAACTTCAAACACTCTGTATGTAGGTATGTAGGTAGCTCTTATGAAAGCGCTACTTATTTTTTATGTAAAATTCGAAAATGCAATAATATACGGGGCGTGTCATTTAAAAACACATAACTTTGATATTCCACTTTTTTTTGGAACACCCAGTATATTCAAAAATATTTTTAAAATGTTGCTCATATTGACTTACGTAATATCACTGTATTAGAAATTAACGATTATATGCCGATTCGCCATAGAACTCCGTGGCGTCGGTCATGATTCACCTTGTGTATACCGGGTGTCTAGAATCTTCTCACGTTCTATGGCTATCTTTGTTATTATAAGAGGTACAGAGTCGGTTAAATTAGCAAAGTTGGGCAGAATTACATGATAATTCAAATACCGATAAGAAAATTCAACATTGTTGCCAACTTTCTAAGATATCTGAAAATAACTAAAAATCGTCCAAATTTTCAATCGGCTATATCTTTTTTAATATTCAAAATACGAAAAAGTTATAAGAGAGACTTTTAATAGCTATTTTTACGCAAAATGGGAAAATGCGAATAAAATAGTATATTAAAACATTAGTTTATAATGTAAGCGATTATGATAGGGTGATTGTTATAACACGAAGTGAGTGTTATAACAATAACGACTATCATAATCGCACATTATAAACGAATGTTTTACGCTATTTTGTAGTCGAGTAGACCCAATGCAACATCAGTTAAATTTTACTTTTATCTTCATCTTAACAAAACTACGAAAAATACAAAAATTGCAAAGTGTGCTAGTTGCTATGGCGTTTTTCCAAACAATTCAACTTTTTCCCGAAAACTACAATAAAAATGGAAGCGTCATCATTAAAAGACGATATTAGTAAAAAGCGGAAGAAGTAGAGCTTAGTTTGGTTCCCAGAAGATCTGAAACCGCTTACAACAAAGAATTTCAAAATTGTCGTCATGGTTAAGACAAAAAGTGTGGAAACCGTGACAGAACAAGTTCTACTTGCTTACTTTTTGGACCAGGTATTACGAAACCTTTTAATTTTGCTCACATTTATTCTTTTTCTTTTAGTAGTCAAAGGTGCACAAAGCCTCATCTTTATGGTGTACTTTTTAAAGCTGAAATGTATGCTGTGAATAAAAAATAACGTGGATATTGGCAGGTTCCCAAAATTGATTGGTTTCATAAAAGTCGTTCGATTGGTTATGTACCAGAAAAATCGCAAGTATTTTCAAAAGAGCAATTAATGGAGTTTTTGACAAAGGCGCCAAACGAAAATATTTGCTTTTGAAGGTATGATTTCAATAATGTCAAAGCTGCTGTCGTTAAACTAATATGATTGTAGGTGGTTGTCATTTTGGTTTGTTTGGGGCGTGTAGAAGAGTATAACTCTATAACTTATGCACAAAGGATGTTGTAGAGGAAGGCTCCGTTTTGATTGTTCATGGTAAGGATACCAAAACCCATCGGCAAAGAACGTTTACTATTTTGAATGAATCTGGAGGAATCGATTATACTGAATTGATCAAAAGTATAGAAATTTGCGACCAAAGCATTGCAAAATTCAAAAGTTTTTTTGTTTTATAATAACGGTAAATGAACCTGCAACGCCGTAGGAATCAACACATTTGAACAGATTCCTAGGAATATTGCAAAGTACTTGGAGTTACCGAATGCTGAACTGTATACGGGGCATTCATTCCGAAGGACCTCTGCAACAATTCTGGCAGACAGTGGTGCCGGTATTAGGGTGCTTAAAAGACACAGCGATTGGAAAAGTGACGCAGTAGCAGAGAGATATGTGGCAGATTCGCTAGAAAATAAAAAAAAAATTGCCTGAAGACTTGGGTCATCGGATGGAACCTGCCGTATTTCTAGAAATGAATCGATTGTCAAGAGCTCAAGTTCTGGACTTACAATTACCGGAAATTCAAATGTACATTTTATATTGATACAGTATAGTACAAATATGCTTTGCATGTGTTCTATCTTGGCTGTTGTCATGGTGCCTTTATGGCACGATAAATCGTGCTGTAAGGAAAATCGTGCCATAATATGACAGATTATAAACAATTTTAGTGTGTCAACGAGACAATTATAAGACTACTCGACTACAAAATTTTTTTAGTAATTATTTTTCGGGCTACAACCCAAACATACATTTTTTTAAATGGCAACTATAGGTGGGTATGGACTCATTCGATGGCTTATTTTTTTCTGGTGTCAAAAATGTATAGCTTTGTATGTTTAATACTATTAGTTAGTTTACAATTTAAAAAAAAGGTAATTATAATATTTATTAAACAAATTAAAGTGTGCCGTGAACATTTAAATAACAAAGTAAACTCATATTCTACTACTAAATTTGTGGAAACAACAAGAAGTAATGTACTACATTATCAAAATAAAAAAGTTCTAAATAAATTTAACTTACAACGAAGAGTAATAGCAAAAACTATAAACAGATAACAATCATGTGCTTCAAAATGTCCTCCATTACTTTGAACACACATTTGACATCGTTTTGAACTTTTAATAAACTTTGGGTTCTAATTTGTTGTATAGCAACACGAATTTTATTTTTTAAATAGTCTAGATTACCAGGTTTTACTCGGTACACTTTGTCTTTAATTGCACCCCACAAGAAAAAGTCCAGGGAGGTTAAGTGTGAAGATCGCGGTGGCTCAACTATTGGACCTCGATTTCCTATCCAATTATTAAAACGTTCCTGTAAATAGTTACACACAAGTAATCCATTGTGTGCTGGTGCCCCGTCATGTTGAAAATAATTTTAAACTTCAATTCGTTTGGTAAAAAGTTAAATATCTTTCGGAATTTAAATTGTATTTATAAAAAAACCACCCAAGGATGTTGGTACCAATAATACCGCACCAAACATTTACCGAAAAAGCATATTAATCTCTCCTCTCAACAGTAATATGAGGATTTTCTTGGGACCATTGTGTATGATTTTTTCTATTGAAGAAGCCGTTGTTTGTAAATTTTGCTTCATTGGTAAAAATAATGGTTTTCGAGAATTGATTGTTTGCTCGACTTTCATTAATCAACCATGTAGCAAAACGTAATCTTTTCTGATAATCTTCAACATACAATGTATTTCCCGTATGAAAATAGTATGGCTTAAAATTATTTTGTTTCAAAATAACTTTGGGCTTCATCTTTGGAAGTTCGTAATTTCACGAAGAGATGTAGTAGGTTTAAATTCGACGTAAGCTAAATCACGTTCTTCTGTTTCTGTGTTAACATTAATTTTTAAATTTTGAGTTTAGTAAAAGCCCCATATTCTTTTTAAATTCGATTCGAGTTTGGCAAATAATCTCACATAGGGTTGTCTTCTTTCCATATAAGTTTAAAGATATAATTCCGAAGCAGCATTAGCATCTCTGTTAGACACGTAACAGCAAAAAAGCATATCATTTCTTTCTTCAGAAGAATAAGCCATTAATAAATTAATATTCACTAATTAAGTACGAACTACAACTGGTTACAACAAATAATTGAATATCTATTTGACAGCCAATCATTGAAGAGTTTTGTTTTTAATTGTCACAGCATCACGGCAAACGTTGCATTTGTTTAATAAATACTATAATTACAATTTCTTGAAAATTGTGAGTTAACTAATAATACTAAACATACAAAGCTATACATTTTTGAAATAAAAAAAAAATAAGCCATCGAATGAGTTCATAACCACCAATAGTTGCCATTTAAAAAAATGTATGCTTGGGTTGTAGCTCGAAAAATAATTACTAAAAAAACTTTATTCGCCTTTTTCCCATTTTGCGTAAAAATGGCTATTAAAAATCTTTCTTATAACTTTTTCGTATTCTGAATATTAAAATAGATATAGTCGATTGAAAATTTGGACGATTTTTAGTTATTTTCAGATATCTTAGAAAGTTGGCAACAATGTTGAATTTTTTTTCGGTATTTGAATTACCATGCAATTCCGCCCAACTTTGCTAATTTAACTGACTCTGTATCTCTTATAATAACAAAGACAGCGTGGGTAGATTCTAGACATCCTGTATATATATATATATATATATATATATATATATATATATATATATACAGAGTTAGGAAAAGTACCGGAACGCTTAAATATCTACAAAATCGCTAAAGTTACGATTACAAAATTCAGCATTTGGGAGTTTCGGGGCGTGCAGGATTGGAAAATGATAACGGCACTGTTGCTAGATTTCCTATTTTTGCGCTACACGTAGTCATTTTGTTTTCTTAAATAGAATGCCCTATTTATTTTTATTGCAATCAATTGGGCGTCTCAAACTTATAAGATCTCAAATTTTCTAAATTTTATCTCCACTAGTTGCCGAGATAAGACAACACCGCGTTTTCAGTAACAAGTACCGAAACGCTTAAGTATCTGCAAAACCGCTAAAGCCATGATTACAAAATTTGGAATTTGGGGTTCTTTAGGCATGCGGAATTGGAAAATGCTATTGGCACTGTTGCCAGATTTCCCAGTTTTGCGCTACACATAGTCTTTTGTTATCTTAAATAGAATGTCCCATTTATTTTATTGAAATAAATGACTTGAGTTATGAAGGTTATTTTTATTTGTGATTGGCCACTTTACCTTGCACTTTAACTAATAACAATAATACTAAGATAAGAGGAGATTAAAAGCCAATGGACTAAAACAACAATAACTTAATTAATTAATTAATAATAGAATTAATAATTAACGACACTAACTTTTAATTAAATGCTCAAAGTGGGCTCCATTATTTGCCAGACAGTATCCAAGTCGATCATAAAATTCTCGCAATGTGTTGTTCAACATATCCGTTCAAATTTTCTGGACGATTTCTGTAGACACGTTCTTCAAATGACCCCACAAGAAGAAGTCCAGCGGAGTCATATCACGGGATCGAGGTGGCCATTCTAAAGCTCCACGTCTTCCAATCAGCCTTCCTGGGAATTGGTTGTTTAGAAATTGCATGACTTCTCTTGAATAATGGGGCGGAGCACCATCATGTTGGTAGCAGATTTCAGCTATATTTCTATTTTGTTGAATGGCAGGAACTATGCTTTCTCTAAGGAGCTCCAAATACTTTCGCCCTGTTAATGTACCTTCTATGAAAAAGGTCCGATAATATTGTTTCCCAATATTCCCGCTCAGACGTTAACTTTGTCAGGATATTGGGTATGAAGTTCTTCCATCCAATGGGGGTTATGTCCAGACCAAATTCGGCAATTGTACCTATTAACTTGGCTGTTCAAGCAAAAAGTAGCTTCGTCATTGAATACAATTTTGTGCGCAAAATAAGGATCTTGGTTGATTTTTCCATCATGATATCGGCGAATTCATTGCGGCGGACAGGATCATCCTCTAAAAGCTCTTGAGTGTAATGGATATTGTACGGCTTTAATTTATTTTCCTTCAAAATAGTCCTTACAGATTTTTGACAGATTTCGGTATTTATAGCTAACTGGTTGGTTGCTTACTTTTGGATTTTCCTCTATTTGTAATAAAACGTTTAATTTATTTTCATCACTTGTAGCAGTTCTTGGGCGTCCGGTTTTAGATAAACATTTTATGGACCCTGTTCCTCGTAACGTCGGCAAGTTCTGTATACGGTAGACTTTTTAATGGGTTTATTAGGATAACGATCATTAAACAAGTTGCAGACTTCTTGATATGTCCTTGTTTCTGATAGAACATAAGCCATAATCAAATTATAATTTTGTAATCGATGCAATATTCAGCGGCTTAACTGACAATGATGTGTTTAATTTTTCATTGTTGTAACATGGCGACGGCTAGAGTGTTGAAAACAATCGAAGCAGTGCTTACTTATTCGTACGGTATTCATATTTTCGGGCATCTCCGATAAATTTAATGCATGCTCATTCTAAAATAAGTAACTATCCCATAATATTTCTCGCTAGTATCTAATAGTATAAACAGAATTTTGAGATCTTCCATTTAAGATAACGAAAAGACCAAGTATTGAGATCTTAATAAGTTTGAGACGCCCAATTGATTGCAATAAAAATAAATATAGCATTCTATTTAAGAAAACAAAATGACTACGTGTAGCGCAAAACTGGGAAACCTGGCAACAGCGCCGATATCATTTTCCAATTCCGCGAGCCCCGAAACCCCCAAATGCCGAATTTTGTAATCGTAACTTTCGCGATTTTGTAGATATTTAAGCGTTCCGGTACTTTTTCCTAACCCTATATATAAAGAAGACAAGTACTGGCGTATTTTTTATAAATAAAATCAAGATATTGGGTATCGGCTACACAATTTTAGAAAACCTCTTTATAGACTTTTAATTAAATTTTCGCTTGTGCTTACAAGCTTCTTCAGGACACAACTAAGAATAACAAAATTATTAAATCATAATAAAGACTTCTTTAAGTCTTAATGTACTTATGTCTAAGGGTAAATTTTGATTATAGCTGTAGATATAAACAATTATGACGTGTAACAACCGTAAAACAGTATGTCAATTAGAATGTAAACTAGTAACTAAATTATATTAAAAAAGGACATTCTTAAATCAAGTGTATAACAAGTATGTAAGCTTATAACTATATGAGCGTTGATTCTTCTTGATTTTGATGGAGTGAATGATGTAATTTAAAGTTTTTGTTAAGAACAGACCAGCATAGCTAGTGTTTAAATTATTAGTGTCTGATCTAAAATTCATGGTTTCATTATTATTAATGTGAAACATTTCAAGAAAGAGCCTCCATTGTAGTTGTCAGCTTTGTCAATAATTTTTACTTCATTAAATTTAATTATATGGTCTAGATTGTTGCTGTAAACTGCCAGAGCACACCTTGGTCTTTGTAATTTAAAATCTTATCTTTAAGTTTTAAAAATAAATTATTAATTGTATTAATATTGTGAAATTTTATTTTATGTTTTTGAATTTTGCAAAAATTTTGATTATTCGGTTACTAATTTGTGATACAAAGGGAAATTTTTTATATAAAATTGAGTTAGGGTCTATGCGATCAACTATCTCGTTTCTAGTGTTACCTAAACTATGGTGAAAATGTAATCTATTAACTAAGTTTTTTGGATAAGTATTATTAACAAGAATATCACTAATTTTTTTAGATTTTTTTTATCAATGATGGATGTACAATGTTAATAATTATAGTTTTTAAACCTAAAATGATATTTTTTTCATAAAGGATGATCGGAGTAATAATTTTTACATCTTCCCGAACTGGTCGGTTTGATGTGCCAATCAATAATTACAGTATTATTTTTGTTAATCAATTTCATGTGTAAAAATGGAAAACTATTAGTAATTTCATATTCTACAGTGAATTGTATGTTAGGATCGTAATTGTTAAAAATATTTAGAACGTTGTCTATTTGATTTCTAGGGCCAATTAAAAATAAATCATCTACATATTGCTTTCTCATATATGTACTTATACAGTGTGACCATTTAAGCCCGCACCATATGGGGATTTTGTTTAACTTTGACTTTAGCATAGATCTGATTATGGCATCCATTTTTGCTTCAAATAAAACCAAAAATGAACTGTAGTAAGTTGGTTTTACAACCGACGTCACCTACCAAAAATTATATTTTTAAGAAAAAGTGGAACAAACGCATAAATTGGTCGAATTTCGGAAAAATATATTAGAAGAAGTTGTTCATTTTATCATTTTAACCCTTCGTGTCAAATTTCAATGGCATACTATGATTTTTATTTTTGCAGTTTTTGACTTTTCACCAATTGTTTTCATCTTGATTTTAAGTAACCTACGTAAAATCCCTTATCTAATGAAAACTCGGCACATCTGATCTATTTGAGCCGAAAACAAAATGTTTTTTGTTATTTTTTCAAAAATGATATAATTTCATTCATCATCAGAAGTGATGTTTGGTGCAAAGTTCGTTTAACGTTTGTTTTTAACTGAAATATATTTCTGGCTCACGCATTTTGCGAGTAAATACAATAACAATTTTGAACATTAATACAAATCTTAAATTTTTTGGTCGTTTTATTAGTAATGAGTTTGAAATTTCAACTGTGAATGTTTAAAGTTTTCTAATATAAAGCATCAAAATAACAAATTGCCATTTTATCCTAGTAACTAAATACTTTTTGTAGGTCACAATATTTTTCTACATTTCGGTGTGTCCGCCGTTTCGCTCTATACAACGTATTGTTCTCCTGGAAACATCTTGGACTGAATTTTTCACAAACCCGGGAGGTATCTCTTGAACGCACTGTCTAATCATAGTTTCTAGGTGATCGACATCTCTAAATGGTCTGAATTTATAAACTTTTTGTTTCAAATAACCCCATAGATAAAAATCTAATGGGGTGAGGTCGGGCGATCGAGGTAACCAACAATTTTCCCGATCCCGCCCAATGACCCTGCCATAAAATATTTCATCAAGGGTGTTTCGTACTTGCAACGTATTGTGTATGGGTGCCCCGTCTAATTGATACCATAGAGCACATCTTAAATCTAAAGGCATATTATCCAGAGCTTCTCTAATTTCGTTATTTAAAAAATCTAAATATCGTTGCGAAGTTAAATTATGTCTAAAAAAATATGGCCCTATTATTTGGTCATTTACAATGCCACACCAAACGTTAGTTTTAAATGAATATTGATCACGACACTCAATTATGAAGTTAGGATTTTCTTGAGACCACCATCGACTGTTCTGGGAACTGACTACCAAAATGAAAAGAACAACCGGATATCAAAATCTCTGTCATGTAGAGTGTTTATAAATTTAGGCTTGTATGGTTTAAATTTATTTTTATGTAATTGTTCTAACACTGGTTTTGCCTTCTTCTACTATACTTAAGCACACATCTAACTCAACATCTTCGGTGTGTTTCCGTGCAACTCTATTCTTGTTGTAAACATTGCCCACAGATCCTGTTGATTTGAATTTATTTACAATTCGGCTCACAGTGGAGTGCTGTAAGTGTTTTCCAGGATGTCGCTCGTTAAAAATATTTGCCACAGTTCGATGTGGTGTATTTTCTCCACACAATAAAACTATTTCAATTTTTTCTTGAAGGGAAACCATGTTGCGAAACTACCTTTACACTACTTTTAATTCTAACTTAAACTGCAAACGAACGTTTTGACAGCTCAAAACGCCATATTATTGTTTTTTGTTTCCAGCGCCTACTATTAATGAAAACATCGATGTATCGGGTTTCGCTTACCGTGTTTTCATGTAATTTGCTGGTAGCAATATTATCACGTAACTGCCATTACAGATTCTGATTAGAATGTAAAATGTGTTATTTATCATAATAAATCAAATTTATCCTTTTGAGAAATACGTTTAGCTGAAGTATTAAAAGAAAGAGATAAAACAGCAAATTGTTAAATTTATGTCTGTAATAAAAAGCATTACGTTGTTAAAAATTTTAATTCAACGCTAAGAAAACCCTTGTTTTAACATACCCCACCAAATTTGAATTGAGTTTTCTATGAACTAGAAAAGCAAAAAATATTTTTTTGCTTCAAAACAAAAGTTAAACGAACTTTCACCAAACATGACTCAAGATGGTGGATAAATTTTTGTAATTTAAAAAAAAATCTTGAAAGCCATTTTGTTTTTAACTTAAATAGACTTGGCATGTTGAGTTTTCATTAGATACAGAATTTTACGTAGGTTACATAAAATCAAAATGAAAAATAATTGGTAAAATGTCAAAAAAACTGCCAAAAATTCAAAATCATACTAGGTCGTTGAAATTCAGTACATAAGTCTAAAAGCACAAACTTAACAACTTTTTATAAACATTTTTTCCGAAATTCGGTCAATTTATGCGTTTTTTTCAATTTTCTTCTTAAAGATGTAATTTTTGACAGATGACGTCGGTTATAAAACCAACTTACTATACTTCATTTTTGATTTTATTTGAAGCAAAAATGGGTGCGATAATCAGATCTATGCTAAAGTCGAGGTTAAACAAATTCCCACATGGTGCGGACTTAAATGGTCACACGGTACATACAGGGTGGCGCATTAGTGCGACAAAGTCGCATATCTCCTTTATTTAAAGAGACACAAAAAAAAATTAAATACAAAAGTTGTAAGATATGTTCTGGCTGCATATTCCAAAAATATTTTTAATTATACAGGGTAGATCATAAAAGCTTAGAAGTAATTTTAATTGTTTTTTAAATAGAAAACCCTATATATTATTACATATTTAGATTCTACATACAATTTTAGACACATTTTATGTATAATGTCCTATACCTAAGTCTAACCGTTTTTGACAAATTTCAAATTTTTTGTCAAAAATGACGTTTGCAGGCCAAAACATAGGTGGAAATCTTTTCTAAACGAAGCCTTTATCAATTAGTTATGGTTGGTTGCCTTGGAAATGGGTACCTATCCTAATGAGCTGCATTGATATTTTTGTAATACATTCATACAGGGTGTTCAAAAATGGACAATAAAAAGTAGATTCAAAAAAACCTATAAAGTCATTTTTTTTTAATGGAAATACCCTATTTTTTTAATTCTATCTTATTTAGCATTAAAAATAAGGGCGACTTTGTATAAGAGTGTATATTCCAAAAAATTGTAGTTTTTGAAATAATGACAATTTAACATTTTATTATTGTAAAAAGGCTATACGGTTTTCAAGTTCTGTTGTTAGTTGGCCGTGACGGCGAGGCGTGACATATAAAAATAATAGGGATCATCAGAAACGTCATTATTTATTGGCAGTTGATAATTTGTGTGATGCATTAGTGTATTTTATAGTAAATTGATTTAAAACTTGAATTAAAATTGTAAACAATGAATTTTTCGCAAGCCGAGATGGTTGATATGATTTTTGTTTTGGGAGCTAGTGATAAAAATACGCTCTTAGCAAGAAGACTGTATCAACAACGGTTTCCAGAGAGACGGCAACCTGAAAGAAGGGCATTTGAAAAGCTTTTGGAGCGTTTTGAAAGAACTGGCTATGTGTTATATGAAAAAAATACTAGGAAAAAACGTACACAGACTGAGGAAAATCAATTAAATGTACTATTAACAGTTACCGAAAATCCATATATTGGACAACGATCCATTTCTCAGCAGGTTGGTGTTGAACGACATACGGTACAGCGGGTATTGAAGTCTCAAAAAAATGCACCCCTATCACGTTCAACTACTTCAAGAGTTGGTTCCTCAAGATTATCAAAGACGACTGGAATTTTGTCAATAGGCTCAAAACAAAATAAACCAATAAAGAAATTTTGTTCATTTGATTTTATTTACAGATGAGGCCACATTTCACAGAAACGGAAGTGTAAACAGACACAATTTTCATTACTACTCTACCGAAAATCCACATTTTGTAAGATATACTTCACAAACTAGATAGTCTTTAAATATTGGGGGAGGTGTTGTCGGTAATCATGTAGTTGGACCATATTTTTTTTATCAACGAGTAACAGGGGATGTATACTTAGACTTTCTGCAAAACCATCTACCTAATTTGTTGCGTCAAGTGCCACAGGATACGCAACAAGAAATGTGGTTTCTTCATGATGGGGCCCCAGTACATCATACAGGTCCGATAATAACTTTTTTAAATGCTAGATATCCAGAATGTTGGATTGGGAGGGGAGGACCTGTTGCTTGGCCTGGTAGATCCCCAGATCTTACTAAAATGGACTTTAGCATATGGGGGTACGTCAAAGAGGAGGTTTATAAAATATCGCCTACAACAAAGGAAGAGATGAAGATTAGGATTAGAAACTGTTTTCAAAACATTAGTGTTGAAATGTGTAGAAATTTAAGCAGCGAATTTGAGAGACGTATTGCATTGTGTATTCAAGAAAGAGGCGGACATTTCGAACAACTTATTAGGTAGAACGTATTTGACGTGTTTCTAGTACTTTTATCTGTATATTTAGTTACAGGTTTAGTTACATTAGAGGTGTTAAGTTTATGATAAGGATTAGGACATAATTTGTTGAATCAAAGAAATATTGTCTTTGCTTTAAGTTCGTTTAATAAAATAATTATTTATATCAGGTTCAATAAATTGTAATATTTCGATCTGAAGTGCTCGATTTTTTTCGTTTCGCCGCGCCCCGCCGTCACGGCCAACGAACAACAAAACTTGAAAGCCGTATAGCCTGCTTACAATAAAAAAATGTTAAATTGTCATTATTTCAAAAACTACAATTTTTTGAAATATACACTCTTATACAAAGTCACCCTTATTTTTAATGCTAAATAAGATAGAATTAAAAAATAGGGGGTTTCCATTTAAAAAAAATGACTACAGGTTTTTTTGAATCTACTTTTTAGTGTCCATTTTTGATCACCCTGTATGAATGTATTACAAAAATATCAATACAGCCCATTAGAGCAGGTCACCATTTCCAAGGAAACCAACCATAACTAATTGATAAAGGCTTCGTTTAGAAAAGATTTCTACCTATGTTTTGGCCTGCAAACGTCATTTTTGACAAAAAATTTAAAATTTGTCAAAGACGGTTAGACCTAGGTATAAGACATTATACATAAAATGTGTCTAAAATTGTATGAAGAATCTAAATATGTAATAATATATAGGGTTTTCCATTTAAAAAAAATTTAAATTTCTTCTAAGCTTTTATGATCTACCCTGTATAATTAAACATATTTTTGGAATATGCACCAGAACATATCTTACAACTTTCGTATTTAATTTTTTTTTGTATCTCTTTAAATAAAGGAGATATGGGAGTTTGTCACACTAATGCGCCACCCTGTATATAAAGAGAAAGCTATGTAATCGGATTAAATTTTCAAACACTTTTTTTTACAATTCTGGACGGTTTGTGTCCTAAACAATAACGAAAAACACATTTTAAGAAAAGAAAATTTCGTGTGTGCTTGTGTGAGTGTGCGAGATATCTTTTGAAACATTTAAGTTATCGATAAAAAAAAATTTCGTGTCTGTGTGCCTGTTTGTGTGTGTGCGGGATATCTTTTGAACCATTAAAGCTATCCATATGAAAATAGTTATAAAAATTACATAAAATCTAGGTCAAGTTCATTAAGAGCAAAATCCAACCAGTGCCGGGGCATTTTTGGAAGATTAGAAAATTAAAAAAATTCACTGCTTCAAATTTTAAAAAATTACAAAATTAAAAAAAACAGCTTTTTTAAATATTTTAAAAAATATATAATAACCAGTGTCCCGCCGTTTTAAGTGCACAATTATGCACTTTTTAATTTATCAAAGGATTTGTTTGAGGGTTTTTAAGATCGCTAAGTATAAATCATTTGTCAAAGTTAAAAAATTAAACACGGCGGACCAAAAATGTGGGATTAATTTTTTTGAAAGTCGGGTATTGGGGGTTTTTAAGATCGCTAAGTATAAATCATTTGTCAAAATTAAAAAATTGAAAATGGCGGTTCAAAAATGGGGATTATCGTCTTTAAAATCCGAAATGA
This sequence comes from Vesta saturnalis, assembly GCA_036346205.1. NCBI lineage: Eukaryota > Metazoa > Arthropoda > Insecta > Coleoptera > Lampyridae > Vesta > Vesta saturnalis. Next base: position 6,566,344 of record JARFJB010002450.1, read on the forward strand.
CTAAAATTCAGGTATTTTGGGCTAATGATCAATTTTTCAACATTGTTAATTTGTAAAACATCAAAATAAAAAATTTAAAAAGTGCCAGTAGCGCACCGTTTTTAAGGTGCAAAAATTGTTTAAAAGTCGGGTATTGGCGATTTTTAAGATGGCTAAGAATAAATCATTTGTGAAAATTAAAAAATTTAAAATGGCGGATCAAAAGTGGGGAATTATCGTGTTTAAAAACCGATATGAGTCAAATTCAGGTGTTGTGGGCTTTGAAGTTATTTTACATATTATATATTTTACATACAGGGTGTGCAAATAGTATCGCACCAAATGGGATTATGTAGAAACGATTTGACATTTAGATTTGACCTTTGGTGGGGTTAAATAATACATAAATACCCATATTTTGATATGAATTTCATTTGTGTTGTGCGACTGGTGAATTGATTTTTTTTAAATGACAATCTAGGTTGAGTTTGGTGTCATTTGACAGTTAATTAATTTAGAAATACAGCACGGTATATCATAAGCTTGTTTATTCTAAAATAACGAAGAAAATTAAAATATTAAAAAAATAGTTCAAGTGAATAAAACAAAAGAATTGAACATGAAAATTTCACTCCTTGACAATATCTAAGTCTATCAACAAAAGCGCACCCAATGCATTCTGCAGATATGCCGGAGGAATGTTTGTGATCGCAATTCTAATTCGAACTTCTAGTTCATCTAATGTTATTGGCCTATTAAATAAATAAATAAATAAACACACTTATTTCCACAGAAACCGAACCGTATTTTACATGCGACTCTACATGAGAAAAACAAGCTTATGATAATTTCGTATTGTAGTATTTACTATCAGTTCGAATTAGAAAAGCGATAAAGAGTATTAGAAATTGCTAAAATTGATAACAATCAGTAGAAAACACAGAAATGCTACATTTCATTTAAATTTTTGTATAAGTTGTATTTATTTACAGCCCTTTGTCCAGAAAATGTTCCCTCTACAAAGTTAATTTGGCTTTTTAATTTTCTTCGTTATTTTAGAATAAATATGCTTATGATACACCGTAGTGTATTTCTAAATGAGTTATCTGTCAAATGACACCAAACCCAACCTAGGTTGCAATTTAAAAAAATTCAAATCCCATTTGGTGCAATACTATTTGCACACCCTGTATATGAGAAAGCATTATGGCAAATAATTGGGGAGCGGTTTTCTTTATTAAAATACTCTACGAGTTTTGGTAGACTAGTAGATCAACTAGGATAATTTGGACTAGAATAGGAGACTTAACGGAGATCCCATAGGGTACCAAAACTTGTCTATAAAACTTTTTTTGAAAAGTGAAATAAATGTTATCAAAACTAAATTTAATTATATTAATGAAAGTGTTATTGGGAATTAACTGTCCATCTTTTATTAATAATTTCTAAAATTAAGTTTAATGGTATATTGATCTTATAAAATAAGTGTTGTAAATGGTGTAAAATTTAATAATAAATAAATTGTCTGTAAAATGTTCTCTAAAACAAATCGTTAAACTAACTCGAGATACAACCCGTTCACCACAAATAATGCCTTTAACTCAGTCGGTAGTTTAAAGTAGGGTGGTTCAATCTTTTGATTTGCTTAATTACCACAAATTTATGCTGTTATTTTCGCTTAACATAAATAATAAAAATGCAATGTAACACTAATAAAAATGATCTCGGACACAAAGTCTACCAAAATGTAAAAAATAAAAAGTATACAGACTATGCTTATTAACAGTTAAAATGACAGCGTTAAATAAAATATATCTTAAAACTAGTTATAAACTTAAATTACTAATTAATTGTTATAAATATAAATACCTGTTCGTAAAATTTTGTACACAAACTTTTTAATAACCTCTGGTATCTAAACGATTACGGAAATGTCAACCAAGGTGATGTCATCTTTGCACCAATATTGCGCAATATCTCGAAATAATACTTTACGTTGTAAACCATACCCAAAAATGGAATTTATCTTCTTGAAATTGAATAATCCAATGTTTATTGCATTAAGATGAAAGCGTACGTAAAAGTAAAATTAATGCGTACTTAAAATGTAATTAAAGTAGAAAAGTAATTGTAATAAAAGTGTAAATCAAAGTAAAAAAAAAGAAAGTGCCATTAAATCAATGGCACTTTTCACAAAATTTAGGCGGAAACCCAAAAAATATGGCTTCCTACATCTACAGCGTACCACAAGAAGTGAACAAAATGGACGCTTAGAATATCAAACGATGTAGCCGTGCGCGAAAAATTTGCGCAAAGAATTAAGTCAACGATGACCCGTTGCGCGAACATATTGAGCAGAAAAAGTAATTTAAAGAAGTTGCCTACCTCATACTTATAAATCATTAAAAAATAAAATTTTTCTTATATTTACAACTAAATGAATGAAGAACCTAAATTACCGTATATTTTAATACAACCAAAATGGGTTGTTACGATCTCATAGACACTAGTGTGCCAAAACTTTTTTTAAGTTACTTTAACAGTAAAATATGTAGATGACTTAATTTTAATTGATCCTATAAATCAAATAGTTTTAACAATTATGATCCTAACATACAATTCACTGTAGAATATGAAAATTAATAATAGTGTTCCATATTTAAATGAAATTGATTAACAAAAGTAATACTATAATTATTGATTGGCACATCAAACTCATTAGTTCGGGAAGATGTATAAATTATTAAACCATTCATCCTTGCTTATGAAAAAAAAATATCAATGTAGGTTTAAAAACTAGGGTTATTGACATTATACATCCAAAATCTAAAAAAACTTAGTGATATTCTTGTTAATAATAATTATCCAAAAAACTTACTTAATAGATTACTTTTTCACCATAACTTAGTTAACGAGATAGTTGATCGCGTAGATCCTAATTCAATTTTATATAAAAAAATTCCCTTTGTACCACAAAACGTAAAAAATAGTTTTATACAATATTAATACAATTAATAATTTATTTTCAAAACTTAACTGAATTGAAATCTAACGTAGCTTATTGTATACCATGTAATAACTGCAATTTGTGTTACATAGGACGTACAAGCAATTGGCTTAAAACTAGACTAACGCTACATAAAGGTGATTGTAAATTACAGCGACCAAGATGTGTTCTTACAGTTAGTAACAATTTAGACCATATGATTAAATTTAATGAAGTAAAAATTATTGACAAAGCTGACAACTACAATGAACTACAATGAGAGGCTCTTTCTTGAAATATTTTACATTAATAAGAATGAAACCATGAATTTAAGATCAGACACTAATAATTTAAACATCAGCTATGTTGGTCTGTTCTTAATTTACAAAAACTTTAAATTACATCATTCACTTGAGCAAAATCAAGAAGAATCGCCACTCATATAGTTACACGCTTACATACTTGTTACATAATTGATTTAAAAATGTCCGTTTTTAATATAATTTAGTTCTCCTAGTTTACATTCTAATTGACGTATTGTTTTTAATAACCGGTTGTTACACGTCATAATTAATTGTATTTACAACTATAATATATATATATATATATATATATATATATATATATATATATATATATATATATATATATATATATATACGCTTACCGTGTAAATCGTGTATACTATCGGACCAAGGATAGATCCCTGTGGCACTCCTGATAAAACCGTTTATAATCCAAGTAACTATTATCTACAACAACCTAATTTAGCCTTTTGGAAAGATACACAGCATTACATCCAAAGCCAATGTAATGTAGGATCGACAAAAGTAACTTATGGTTTATAGTATCAAATGCTTTAGTGTAATCAACAGAACTAATGCAGCAATTTCGTTATTACTTCTATTTGCGCTAAAACATAATGTTCAGCCTGTATCGTTCATATCTCATGTAAAAATCAGCTTGGTAAACCAATGGGATAAATTAAAATAAAAAATAGAGGTGATTAATCTATTAATCCCGCAGAGACGTTCGCAAGCTTCGAAAAATGTAAAGTGAGTTTAAAATGTGCCATGGTATTATATTTTAATGAGCTCTGAACTATTTTAAATTTTTAAATATTTCCCTCTTGTATATTAATGGTATAATAATTGAAATTAAAATAAAGTTTTCGGATTTTGTTATTTTCACTTTGATTTATGAATTTGTAGATATTTATATTGATTTGCCTTTTAAAATAGTGACAGTTTGACCGATTGAACAATTGATAGGTACCAAAACAGGAAACGGATAGGAGCGGCTACGTTGTATATTTTAATATAGTATGGATATAATTAAATGTGTATGTAACTACTCCCCCATCAAAGCATTTAATTCCTTTTAAACGCCGTCCTATTACACTTGTTTAGCAGTAATCGATTTTAATTAGATCGTCTGTTGGAAGTTAAAAGTTGTTTAATAAACGTACTTTAACGAATGAATTTTAACAAATAAAGCCCGATTTAAATCAGTCTATGGTTATAAAAAGCGTTTAAAATGCAAAAAAAACGCGTTTCGATTTTTAAGACAAAAGAATGTTATTCAGGTTGGTATTGTTTGCATTGAGAGCTGTAATTTGATCAATTTATCTGTCTAATTTAAATAATATTTACAAATATAGAATCTAATTTAAAAGTTTACCTTGTTATCAGTCGAAAATACACAATTTTAAGGAAAAATACAACTTCAAGTTGTAATTATTACAATTCTGTGATTTGCTTGAATCTACAATAACATGTTTCATTAGATTCGTTTTTGAAATGAACTTTCCCTTTTGTAGCGAAACAAAATTTGTGAAACAATAACATAAAAGTTACTGGAATAGAAAAAAAACTATTAATTCGACATCTTAAACAGCACCGGATTTGTCAATTTGTAATTAAATAAGCTTGCATCCGTCATTCCCTTTCATGTATAAAATTTGTCTGCACAAAATCGTTAATTTTATAATCTTTAAACGTTAAGTACATTACGGCTGCGCACATACGTCTAGGTAATGCATCAATCTGCATTCCATCGGTCCGAAAGTAGATCTATTGTCCTTACAGCTGGTTCCTGATTTCTTCATTTCAAATGGATTGTGCATTAAATCACGCAATCAATATTGATAAAATGTCATAAGTTATATATTATTTACTCGTCCATACTTGAAAAATTAGGAATTTTCCATTTAAATTATAATTTTCTGTTTTATTGAGACAAATCATTATTTAACTCACACGTTTATTTATTTCTTTTGCATAAACATCTTCTAAATTATTACTGTTTATTTAAATTCTATCTTAAAAATTTCAATTCACCAGTCTATCTAATGGTACAGGTAAAAGGTACTTAGTTAAGTTGATCGGTCTATTTCCACTGTTTTTGCTTTTGTATAGCGACTTTTCGGAAGCGGACTCTGATTACGTCATCAGGCATTATTTACTTATGATTTTTTTCCCAAGTACTACTCTCACTATTCTCAGATTCGAACTTGGTACCTTTCACTCTGACACCTTTACCGCAGAGCCACTGAGTAATCCAATATATATATATATATATATATATATATATATATATATATATATATAGTCTGATTGTTTTTTGTGCATATAGGTATTTTATCATAAAAGGTAGAAAAAAAGTTTAAGAAGCAAAAATACTCTTCATACAATTATTAATAATGCTACATCGTCAGAAAAACAGAAGAGCATCGCAAGACAAATGATTTTTTTTAAATGGAACGGGCACTTTTTTTTAATATTCTGAAAGAGGTTGAAATTCTCTTTACACTGGTACCAAATAAGTTATTATTTTGGCAATTATATTTCTGTATTCCTATAAATACGAACAAAAACAACAAAATTGGAACAGTAGTCTTGAGAAACAAATAAAAAGCTATAACAGATATAAACTACATCACTACATTATAACTTAGAATCACGTGAAAAAAGACAAAAACATGAATTAGATGAGATGTTCGAAGTATCCCCTATTTATGTTTAACACATAGTCGCGCTCTTCTTAGTAAATTTCTGCGTGCCTTTTGTAACATGTAAGGAGTTGTTTGACGACAGGCTTCAGTAATTCGATTTCTGAGATTCTCAAGGTTTTCGGGAGCTGTGACATAAACTTTTTGTTTAACGTATCCCCAAACGAAAAAATCTAAAATCGAAAGATCGGGCGACCTGGCCGGCCAAGGTATTGGACCACCATTCGCTATCCAATTATTTCTAAACATTTGACGTAAAACATCTTTAACAACTCTTGAATTATGTTATTGAAACCACATATCACGCAGAATAGCTACTGGTACGTCATCCAGCAAGTCATGAAATTCATTTATAAGAAAGTTCCTGTACCTATCACCTGTAAGAGTTCCTTCATAAAAATAAGCACCCATTACAAAATCATTCACAACGCCGAATCATGCGTTAACAGAAGATTTATTTTGATATCTGCATGGTCGTAATTGTCTAGGATTTATGTGATCCCAGTAGTGGTCGTTTTTCCTATTGGATATATCATTTCTTGTAAAGCATGACTCATCGCTCCAAACTATGACATTAATTAAATGACTGTGATTAATCAGCCATTCACAAAATGTTATTCGCCGTTGCTGGTCTCCGTCATTTAGTCCTTGTACCAATTTAATTTTGTAAGGCTTCATTTTGTTCCTTTTAAGTATTGAAATATCTTGTAGTAGGTAAATCCTAAATCAACCACTGCTTCGCGTATGGAATTAATACCCCCGATGTCTTTGCTGCACTGGTTTTGCACTAAAACCGCCAGTTCTACGTAAATTTGCTTCCAGTCTAGTAAAAATTCGAGGATGTGGTTGCTGTCGCTCTGGATACAAATTTAAACACATTGCACTTGCCTCCAGGGTATTATCATTGCACCGAATAAAAACTCTTAACATATACATTTTTTCATCATTTGCGTAATTATTATTTGCTTGCATTGTGACAGGTAATATTACGAGCATCGAACAATAATTTAACTGTCACAAACAATGCTCTAATATTGACAATTGTTTTTCATTTGTTTCCCAAGACTACTGTTCCAGTTTTGTTGTTTAAAAAAATATTGTGACTATAATTGCCAAAATAATAATAACTGATTTGGTACCATTGTAAAGAGAATTTAAAGCACTTTCAGAATATTAAAAAAAAGTGCCCGTTCCTTTGCATGTAGAGTATTTTTGCTCCTTAAACTTTTTTTCTATCTTTCATGATACAATATCTATATGCTTGGACATGTAAAATCAATCAGACTATAAATATATATATATATATATATATATATATATATATATATATATATATATATATATATATATTATTGGAATACTCAGTGGCCCTGCGGTAAAGGTGTCAGAGTGAAAGTTCGAATCTGAGAGTAGTGAGAGTAGTACTTGGGATAAAATCATAAGTAAATGATGTCTGATGATGTAATCAGAGTCCGCTTCCGAAAGGTCGCGATACAAAAGCAAAAACAGTGGAAATAGATCGATCAACTCTGTTATTAAATTGAAACTATCTCAGAAATTAACGATTTTAGCTATAGGGGGTACTTAATAAAAATGAAAGAACATAAAGTATCTTTTCACTTTTTAAAATAAAATACAGGGCGATTCATTGGAAAAAACTGACAAAATCATGTGTTCGAGTTTTGGCTCACTCTATATTCAATTGGTGCAATAATAAAGAAATAGCACCTTCTCGTAACACTACCAATGTCAAAAAGTTATGCCTGAAAAAAATATTGTTAAGGTGTTCTGTCTAGGTATACAGAAGAATGATTTTCGTGTACAATTGACCATAACTTTTTAAATACCCTGTATAACGTAATGAAACCCTATATTGTAAGTATGGGAAAGATGAGCTTAATCTAAATTTCAAATAATATATAATTTAAAAAAAAGTATGTTTGGTTCACCCTGGTAATATGCAACACCCTGTAAATACGAAAACAATTTTATAATGTGAAGTTTGAGGTGGCCTATAATTTTTGTAAATAACTTTTTTGATATCTCCTTTAATAACGGATATATCGTACTTCGACGCATTAATGCCGTACCCTGTATATATATATATATATATATATATATATATATATATATATATATATATAGACACACACACACACATATTAGCACTTATATGTTATCCTACTGAAATCGTTCCAAACATGTTCGGCGATTCTTGATCTTTCTATTTCCTGTTCTTGTGTTCCTGAGTTCTCACTTCGTGTGGTTTACTGCACCCTCCTATGTATGATCTGCCGCATTCGGGTGGTAGGTTGTACACACACTTCTTGGAATTCTAGTCTTTATTGTCAGGTTTGGTTTTGGTTAGTATTCCCTTAAAGTTCTTGTCGATTTGAAGGCAGTGTGTATCTTGTAATCGTTGTTTATCCTCCGTATTCTGTCCGAGATACCTAGTACACATGGTATTACTGCTGTATATTTAAATTCTTCTTTTTCGGTTACCCTTTTCCTGTTTAAGCTTAATGTTTGATAGGGGTATACAAATTATTTAAGTGTTTTAGCCATATTTTCTTTTTCTTTTCAAAGGTACTCTTGTTTCGAGTATATTTTTTCAGCTCTATCGTACAAACACCTTGCTTGCCACGCCTAACTTAACACTTTTGTGGTGATTAGGTCCATGCCCGTGTGGTTTTCCTGTATACACGACATGAAAGTGTAGAAGTACCTCCAGGAATGACGGTTTTTGTTCCAGCTCCAATGAATTATATGGCAGCCACGTACATTGGACTGGCAGAAAAACCGATAAGCCAAGCTAGTGCAGAAATGAAACCCATATGTATCCCAATAATGCGCGAAGAGCTCAGGCGCAATAGGTTACGGCGCAACAAGCGCAATAAACTAAAATAAAAGTTCTAAAAAATATATATTGGATTACTCAGTGGCTCAGCTATAAAGCTGTCAGAGTTGTAAGTGAAAGGTACCAAGTTGGAATCTAAGAGTAGTCATCTGCTTACAAAAAATCGTAAGTAAATGAATTCGACTCAAGTGCGAAATCAGTCCTTCTCAGGACCAAGCCTGATGACGAACGCAAAGTCCGCTTCCGAAACGTCGAGCTACAAAAATAAAAACTGGCAAATAGGCCGATCAACCTTGACTTTTCTATACCATTTTCTACTAGTGGTTATACAATCTGTTCCACGATCACATTCTATGACTATGATCTAAGAGTGCTTACGATTAATGGAGCTTACAATCACATCTTGCAGCTGCAGATTTTGGTGAAGTACTTCTAATTTAGATGCAAAAATAAATCTATAAATAAAACTCCTCTTTGTTATCTTTAAACATTTAAAGAAGTGCATTACGACTGCTCGCTTACGTCAAGGTATTGCATCCCCGTGTACACGAACGGGCCAAAAGTAGATCTGTTGTAAATTCTTTCTTAATTGATAATTCACTAGGCCATGTAGCGGTATAAGTAAAAATACTTCTTCTTGCTTCTAACAGTTTTTTTCCACTAGAAATCACGTCGATTCAATTAAGGTATATGTGCCTAGAATAATTATCTGTTTAATACCCAAATTAAGTTGGGATGTAATTTAAAACACACATAAATTAGCTAATGGATTTCTACTCACTTTCCTTTTTCATCACGCTAGCTTGTAAATAACATTTTTGTAAAACCTTTCAAAATGGTAATAATCATATTTATTCAAATAGATATCAATCTTAATTGTTAGAATTCAGTTCTACATACATGAAAACAAAATTTACATCGATTGGGGCTTGAATCTCGATAGCGCAGTTGATTAGCGCGGTACTCTAGCAAAGTACAGGTCGTAGGCTAAAATCCTACTCGAGGTAAACTTTTAATTTATGTATTTAATAAAATTAATAATAATTTTTAATCAATCTTAATTGATTAAGGACTACTATACCTTGACTTTGCTATACCAGCTTCTACTAGTGGTTATACGATCTGTTCTACAAACATATTCTAGCCTTCATTGAACTGATATGATTATGTTCTGAGAGTGCTTACGTTTATTGGAGCTGACGATCACATACTGCATCAGCAGATTTTGCTGATGTACTTCTGGATTAGATGCAAAAATAAATCTATAAATAAAACTCTTCTTGTAATCTTTAAACATCACGTACATATTTGAATAACTGCCATGCTTTTTTCAAATATTCACACCCCTTGAAAAATTGACACCAATAAATCCACCGTACATATCGAAAACGAAAATGCCGGAAGTTATTTAGTGTTACATATAAGAAGAAACTTCATTTACAAGAAAATGAGAGAAAGGGACAATATCGGTGTTACTAATTACAGGTAATTTTTTTCGTCACGACTGATTAAAAGGGGCAAGAATATTTTTGGAAATCATTGATATTAGAATTACAACGGTCAGGTTTAAAGTGAACCAAGGTTATATTCACAAATATCCGTTTTGCCCAAACAGGTAGCCGTTTTCGCTAGAAAGGTGCCCGTTTTGCTTCTACAAGTACACGCATAAAACAGTATAAGCAGTTTAGATGTACACATGTGCTGTGTAGTAATCTAGATACTTGTAAAAGATGATTGAATAAATAAGCTCTTTAGGACAATAGGGTACATGTTTGGTGTAAACGAGTACCTTTCAGAAAATGGGCACCTGTTTGAGAAAATTGGGTTCCTGCTTGGGAAATATGATTTATATAGTTGCCTCCTTTCAACAACTGGAAGGATTTTTACGAAAATTGGGTTTTCTGTATAACAACAAGTTAGGTATTTTTTTACATGAAAATGACAATTCTAAATCTCAAACTGACGGATATTCTTTCTTTTTTGCAAGTTAAGCGGCACCTCATTACAAACAATTTTGAAAATATTCGACTATGTCACTTTCAATTGACACAAAAATTGTTTTCATAAAATAAATAATGCTCCTTTCTATTCAATGACTAAAATCAAAAATAACCAATAGTTAACACGTTGAGAAATTATCATACTTCACCATGTCAACAATATTAAAATAACGTCTTTTTGAACGAAATGTGCAGAATATTTGAAATGATGAGATATTTTACATATATGATACTGTATTTAAAATGCAAAATTATTTGCAAGATTAAATGTGGGAGAACCGATAGCACTAATAATACGCCTTATAGAAACATCACGATTAAGAATCTTTGGTAAACCATATAGTTTTAGTGGAAGACGTTTACTTCTTATCTATGTCCTCTGAAGTAGTTTTGCGAGCTTTACATTATTGTAATTGCAAAAGGTTTTTACTGTTTTTTCTAGACCTTGAAGTAAAAGCTCTGCCAGTTAAATCTATTTAGCCACGATATTATTGCAATTATTTAACACATATAGTTACTAGATTAACTGTATGCATCCTGTTTTCAATCCATTAATTACAGCAATTACGGTTTTTAAGTGACGACGAAAATTATTAATCCAACTTTGTTGGATTAATCATTTTTTTAGATATTTAGTTGGCACGTCACAGTTTTTAGCTGTGAATGCTTGTACCACTTTCCAATATAAGTGTTTCATGATTGTACTCCAATATCATGATATGATTAAACTATCTTAAATAATTTTTTTGGATTGTGGCATCTATTAACGTTAGCCTTCGTCCGCAGATAGTTTATTAAGATTTTAATTTAATCTATTAGAGGTCCAACTGTTTATCGTTACTGAAATAAAAATAACATCCAACATTAGGTTTTCAAACATATGTATGTAATTGTTAAAACAGGTTTATTTCCGTTTTCAAATTTTGCAAATTTGTTTGGTACTTGAATTTTTTTACTGACGACGATTACTGTAACTGATATCAGAACGTATAAATGTATAATAGATATTCAAAGAGACGATTTAACAGATTAACATAAAAGATAAATATTTGTAATTATGAGTTTATAAGTTCACATTTTTATATAGCTCACTTAATCATCCATTTCTGAGAGAGCCATTGAGACGCGCTCAGATGATAAACATGAAGTAAATTATGAATTGTTGAATTAATTAAAATTTAATTTAAAACATAAGATTGTAACGTGCTTATATTTAGGTAACCAGATTTCTAAGCGTCTAAAAAATAATTATTACATATAAATGTAGTTTAATTATAGAAATATTCTAAAGTTAAACTAATGGACGTTAATTCTTTCCCTCATCTCCTACAGCACCCTCATCTCCTACACGGACAGTTTAAAAATGGCTTCACCAATGTGCTTTAATTATTAATACGAATTAAAAATACGATTCTAAAGTTAAATGGGTCGATACATGATAGCTTAGAAATTATGATTTTTTTTCTAATTCTTCCTCTTATACGACACTCGTCCACTACATGTACTGTTCGAAAACGATTTATACAATGTGTTGAAATTATAGAAATATCATTCTAAAGTTAAATTAATCGGTGTTTACGGGTGTAGATGTTTTCCTAAAGCCGTATAGGACACCCTCATTCCCTAGATGGACTGTTCAAAAGTGGTATAAGTATAAAAATATTATTCTACATTTTCCCGAAAAATCTCTCCAATTGCATTTAAATGAAGTATTTTCAATCAACAGGCAAATTTATTACACTACTTTGAATATTTAGTTCGTATCTTTATCACAAACCCATTATTGTACAAAAGGACAGAACTATCTTGGGTTTTATAATTTTTTTTAACTTGCATTTTTAAACATATGAACCCTTGGAGGTGTAAATGTAAAAGGAGTCATCGATAACGCAGATTACGTCGTTAAAATTTAAAAAGCTCATGCTAGCGAAATTTTAGATCAATTGTTTGAACAAACTTTTGAAAAAAAGGTAAATAATGAAAATTTAAGACTGTAAAAAGAAATTTGGCATTTAACATCTCCATCTAAACCTAAACAACTTTTCATTGTCAGTTTTATAAATTCAGATAAATAAGTCCATTTTGGGGTATACAAAAAGTTAACATAATTGGCTGTTATTTCATATTTACGCATAACTTTTCACTCTAAACAACTTTGAGTCGAATTACTGTTTTCTGGTTTATCCTTTATATGGTAAGATTCTTTTAGATTTTTATGAGTGCATTTTTGGTTTTGGTCAATGCAGAACTTTTCTGTGAGAAAAGTTTTTTCAAAAATTATCATATAAAATAATTTTCCATATATGTATATATATATATATATATATATATATATATATATATATATATATATTAAATGTATGTAATAAATGTCTATTGGTGTCTCGCAGGTGGAATAGTTACCCGGGTTCAAACCTGGCCGAGGTACCCGTTTTTCTAAAACGGAGAAAAACCAAAGCACACCTTCTTCTCAGATAGAAAATAAAACTGTAAGCGCCTTGGTAATACGATGATTGATACGTTTTTTTTTTTATTTTATTAATACTTTAATAGATTATCACTAGTTAGACTAATGACAAATAACATGATCAGGTTGATATCTAGCGATATCACCTGCATAAACTTAAATTGATTTTAAAAACAACTTAATTTAGTTCACTTGGACACGTTTTTCGAGTCTTTCATTGATTACTAGTTAGAGAAGTTGTTCCACTAGCGGGTTAGGATCATTTTCTAAGACGTCATGGTGTGTGATGGCTTTATTGCGGATTACTTCTTGTAATGTTGGTACATGCAGATCTGTATATAATGTATGGTACATACCGAGGAGTTTTTACTATTTGACGGAGTATCTTGGATTGGGATCTTTGAATGATTTCGATAGTTGATTTGGAGGCACAACGCCATAGTTCCAGTCTATACGCCCAGATTGGTTTAATGACTGATCTATCTATTAGGAGTTTATTATCTATAGAGAACCGCGAATTTCTTCCTATTAGCCACTGCAGCTCCCTTATCTTGATACCTACTTGTTTTCTCTTTTTTGTGAGGTGCTATTTCCATGACGGTTTAGTGTCTAAATGTAGGCCTAGGTATAACAGTTTGTGTTTGTGGTATTTGTTGATTGTTTAATGTGACTGCAGGGCATATTCCTTTTCTCAGGGTGAATGTGATATGTGAAGATTTGTTTTCATTTACTTGTATTTTCCATTTTTTCAGTCACTCCTGGAGGTTATTTAGATAATTCTGTGTCATGTTTGAGACTATTTGCAGATCATTATGGCTGGAAAGAACAGCCGTGTCATCGGTAAATGTTCATGTTAGAACATTTTGTGTCGTAGGGAGATCTGATGTGTACAGGACGTACAGCAGAGGTCCAAGGATACTGCCCTACCTTGTGGCACTCCGAAGTTGATTGAAAAGTAGTAGTATTTCCTTTATCTTAGTTTTAAAATTCTCTCGTTCAAGTATGATCTTAGAAAGTTGAAATAAACCGCTGGAAGAATGTGGTTGATTTTATAGATTAGACTGGAGCGCCAGACTGATATCGAGAAAGACTCCACTACAGTATTTTTTGTTTTCGAGAATTAGAAGCCTATATTTAATCTGCGAAGCACCAGTCTTTCCAGTAGCTTTGAGATTACCGGCAGCAGACTTATGGGTCTGTATAAGCGGGCGTCCGTTGGTTCTTTTCCTAGTTTACCAATCATTATTATTTGTGCTGTTTTAAAATATTTTGGCCAGTACCCAAGTCGTAGGATAGCATTATAAATGTTTGTTAACATCATTACCCTTTTCTAGGTAATTCCTTCGTTTTGGCTGTTCAAGATCAATTCCGGGTGACTTCTTGGGTTTTAGGAACTTAATTTCTTCCACGATTTCCTTTCGTACAAATGCTTTAATAGGTGTATGTATTATAGGTAGATTGGATAGGCTATGTTCTATTTCTTGGTCTATGTCTTTGTCTAATGGTTGGAATATGGAAATTAAAGATCCCTTACTAAAGGTGGAATTCCACTAGCAGGTTAAAACTCTAGTAACGGGTAGTGTGGTCACTACTTTATTGATTCTAGTCCTATCCATTACTTTATTGATTCTAGTCCTATCCTTATTTGTCTTTGTGTATTACTTCTGTTAACTAAGTAAAAAAAATCGCAATTTGATAAATAGAAGAAGCCAACCAGAAAAAATTAATAATTACATTGAAGAAAGCAGCATAGTAGTGTTAACTTCAGTTCATCATCTGATGATGGTTTTGAACTAGTTAATAGACCGAAACATATACAGGATGTTTCAAAAAAACATGGGGTGCTTGCTAGGACAGGTAGCATAGCCAAAAATAAGTGGGGTTTGCTGAGTAAAAATTATTCCTAACTGCCTCTGTTTTCGAGATACAGAGTGTTAAAGAATATTATTTTATACACATTTTTGACAATTAATTGAAAACTACTGGCACCATTGTAATGTAATGAAATTTGTTGGGTATGTTTTGTTAAAGTTGGCACATCCAAACACTCAATTGTTATATCTGACACTTAAAGAAGGCGCTAGTTACATGATTAATAGAGAGTACTTGTAATCGTAACTTTTTTGAAGTTATGTTTTTAGGTTGAAATTTCTAATAACCTTATTCTACATTCAATTTTACACCAAAAAGGTACACTTTATAAAATTCGATATTGTGTACCGTTTTCCAAATATTTGGATTTAAAAATGATGGGATAATCCGTAATGTTGGCCAAAAATTTTTATGCAAAATAATGTTTAATAAAAAAACATGAACATGAAACATTAGACTTATTAAATTAACAACAGAATGAAATTAAAATGAGTTGGATTCTGAAAAAAAAAATTGTCAAAAATGTGTATAAAATAATATTATTTAACACTGTATCTCGAAAACAGAGGCAGTTAGGAATAATTTTTACTGAGCAAACCCCACTTATTTTTGGCTATTCTACCTGTCCTAGCAAGCACGCCATGTTTTTTAAAACACCCTGTATATGCAGGATTATTTTTGAACTACACCATACACATATACTAAAAAAATAATTGAGAATTTTTTCTTCCGCTCCAATTTTAATAACATTTTTTTAGGGATAACTATGCACCTTGTTTTATAATATAACTACAAAAATATGCAACATTGTAAAAAGAGAAACAATAATCTAGGTCAAGCAGGCATTTAAAACTTCATGTCTGACAGAGGTTAATAGGCATCTAGATGCTAACTTCAAAAATTAAAAGAAATGAAATAATTTGAATTATATTTTTTTAGGGTAACTACGCAACCTCTTTTAATACGTTCATAACAAAAACAGGCAACATTGTAAAAACTAAAAAAAACTATCAGAATGACGTTGAAAACTTCATCTCAGATAATTATTAATATATATATATATATATATATATATATATATATATATATATATACAGTGCGTTCAATATAATCGGACGCACTCAATAACTCTTTGTATTGCGTTTCACAAGAAAGTGTTTAAATAGTTTTTATTCATTTACAAATACTCTATTAAGTGCTTGGTTTAGATAATTTTTAAGCTTCGGTTTCACCGGAAGCGCACATAATTATTTTCTTAATCACACTGTATATATATTTTTGCATTTTGCATTGCCTATTTTTTTCTCAATACATACGTATAAAATTCTTATAGGGTTTTATAAAACAAAATTAGAGAAAGATGCCATCGAAAGTTTTTCAATTTTATTATATGGTTAGAACAATTAAACAAAATCAGTTATAATTAGCGAATAAATTGTTCAAAGTTGCCACCATTCTGTTCTAGACATGCTTCTAATCGTCGCCTGAGTTCATGGTTAGTTGCTTTTTTGATTTGCTGCGTAGTTAGATTAACACATGATTCTTCTAATCATATAATAAAATTGAAAAACCTTCGATGGCATTTTTCTCTAATTTTTTTTTATAAAACCCTATAAGAATTTTATACGTATGTATTGAGAAAAAAATAAGCAATGCAAAAATGCACAAATATATATACAGTGTGATTTAAAAAAATAAAATTATGTGCGCTTCCGGTCAAACCGGAAGCTTAAAAAATTATCTAAACCAAGCACTTAATAGAGTATTTGTAAATGAATAAAAACTATTTAAACACTTTCTTGTGAAACGCAATACAAAGAGTTATTGAGTGCGTCCGATTATATTGAACGCACTGTATATATATATATATATATATATATATATATATATATATATATATATATATATATAAAACTTAAAAAAAATTCCAAAGCCGTCCGCTTCTATAAAATATTAATGCAGTATAACCATTTTCATTCATATTTAATTAATTTTTTGAGTTACCTTGCGTTATTTTAAAAAACTTTATAAAGGAAAGTTATGTAAAATCAAATTTTTTAATTTAATTTTTATTAATATAATAATTAATCGATAGTTTAAAAGTCTGTATCCAGGTATTTTTATATCTTTGAAATATTCAGCTATTTTAGAAATATTTGATAAAAATTAAAAACCGCCCCTAATAAACTCCCCCTCCGCTGCTGGATTTCTCCCAAACAGTTCTAAGCCAAATGAAAAAAAGCAAAAATACAAAATTTTAAGTACGTAGGTATTTTCTTTTTAGATACTAACATACATCCATACACACACGCCCACCCATCCACCCATACACACACACATACACCCACACCCACACACAGACATCCAGATATGATGGCCGATCTTGGCGAAACTTGGCCAAATGAGTTAATGGCAGTCCGACCAACACATAAACTCAATGTTAACTTTAAGCATGATATCTCAAAAATTATAAGAGGTAGCAACTTAATTTTTTTTATTCTGAAGGTTGGCTCTTTATCTAGTTCCGTACGGAGGGTTTTCAAAATAGAATAAAAATAATATATGTTAAAATTGTGTTTAAGAAGTGATTACAATTTTAATGAAAAATGAATGTAAATTTTGTAAAACCCTTCCGCACGGAACTAGTAATTGTTGTCAAAAATATACAAAAAATTTGGTAATGATATCTTTATTAGTATTGGCTACAGCTTACATTAAAATTGTCAAAAAGCAAATTTTCAGAAAACGAAAACAGTGAGGGCTGAACAAAAAGTAAACATACTTACAATAATAGGTATACTAGTAATGCCCAGAACTGTACGATACGTTGTCCTGGTCTTCCTCATTTTCATATAAGTCTTCCAACTTCCTTTTTCGCAAACTTCTGGCCTGTCGGATTTTTTTTTCAAGGTCCAACGCAGCTTTTTCCGCCTTGCGAACACGGGCTATATCAAGTCATTTCATAGCTTTTCAAAGGCAAAAATTTTTTTTTATTCTTAGTATTATATATGGTTGCAAAGAGGACATTTGAGAGAATAATAATCGATTAAAACCCAAAAATTGAAAAAAAAATCCCGGTCGGCTGCCCCTAATAAGTCAATTTAGCGATAGTGAAAAAAAAAGTCGATTGCATAACCTTCTATATGTAGGTTGGAAGGTAAAAATGGGTATAAAATTTTTTTTTACTTGAATACGGGTGTCGTTTCGAAAAATTTTTACTAAGCAAACCCAACTTATCTTTCAGTGTTTTACCCCTCCTAGCAACGGGGCCACCTTTTTTTTGAAACACCCTGTATAAGCAACTATTTCCATTTTTTAAGCCTTTCTATTAAATTCGAACACTAAATAAAATACAAACAGTTAGCATCATCAATATCCTGTCTCTCAAACTAGACTCGTCTAAGCGGATACAATTTTTTGTTACCAAACAAAGAACTATTAATTAATTCGAACAAAAAACCAAATCTAAAGCATTACAAATTAAATATTGAAATTCTGTTAACAAGGTCAAGAAATTAGTACGGTTTAATGCTAACGTCACGCTTTTGCGTTACAATAATAAAATCTGCATGTAATTAATATACAATGAATTTGGCCGGTAGCACTTTAAAGGTGTCTCGACACTTATTACGAAGCTCGTAAATTTCAACTTTCATTTTCAATTTCTCATTCATCTTTATATATCAAAAGAATGTTTTTTTGCTACAGTAATGATCAATACTTTTTTCGCATCATCACGTTTAGTGAATATAAAAAATTTGGAATTAACTATACTTGGGCATGACGAAGAGTATTTGAATAATATAAACGGGTAGCGAAATGGTAGTGGTTACATACACACGTACACGCAACGCACGATACTTTCTTCTGGTAGGTATTTTGTAACCCCACAACGACATTCGTCTTTCGCTTCAGGAATGCCAATAACTTTTTATTCACCGTGATTAATGGCTCGGCTAATAATTATCGATTTTACATACGCGCACAAAAAATTTTCTTCCTCTCTGAAAATTTATTTACTCCCTTTAAACCTCTTATTTATATACACATACTAACGCATACATAAGAAACGAAGCGAAGCGTTTACAATTTTTCTTAATTAGTTCTGTCTCAACAACTAACAACTATTTTAAATTACATTAAAACCGCTGTATTACATAATGATGCCACTGCGCTGCAAAAGACATTAAAAGTCTAATGGCTACATTCGTTTGATACTGCAGTTAATTCCACAGAAAAGCTTTAACTGGGACAACAAATTTCAAATGTAATATAAATTTTCATTTATACTAGAAGGCATTGTTAAGATTCTACCAGATGCTTCCGAAGTAATTGTGATTGATTAAATTGCTCATGACGATTTGTAATTGAACATATACATGCGATTCTTCAATAAAGAAAACCATCCGACAATATTTATTTATGTATCTCTTAATCAAGGGTTTTTTGAATGGAAAAATACAGAATACCGCATACAGCTCTTCCTTTGAGTATGGTTCGTTATCTACAACGTATCGGAGATCAATTCTAATTAAACGCAATTCCAAATTAAAGTGCATTAAAATTTTATTGCTTTAAAAATATGTACGAACAATTATTTAAAAACTGCATATGCTTTAATTTTTCTTCGTGGAATTCCGTATTTAATAGAACTAATGATTTAAATACAATAACATTCGACAATTTATTTTATACCGGGTGATTATTTAATACTGATGTCAGTTTGAATTTGGCGCGTACGTTTCTGGTTTTTTTATGGTGTTGAATTGGCGGTTAAATATTTTTAGTTATTCGTTCTTTTTTTACATCAATGCCGTCGTTAATCTATTCTTCTTGATTTTCATTTACCTTTCTATTCTTACCGGGTTTCTGTTGTACAGGGTGTCCTATTTCCGATGTAATTGGGGGATTTTAGGTATTTCTCAAATAGATAGAGTAAAATCATGGTCGGGACCCTTGGACCGATTTTTGAAACAAATTTAATAATCTAAAGAACATTTCAATATCTCGACTCGTTTGGGAAATATAGGGTGTTTTTCGTTTTATGCCGTTTTCTTTAAAATCCCGTAACTTTTTTGTTTGTGAATATTTAAAATTTTGGTAAAAACATCTTTGGTGCCTTTTTTTATGTGCAATTTAGTGGCATACTCGATTTTTTTCTAACTTAGTTTGTTTCCGAGTTACAGACCAAAGTTGCATTTATTTAAATGGTAACCATAGTTGGCTATGACTCCATTAATTAGAGATTTCTTTTAGCTTTCTGAAAATATATAGTTTCATATATTTATCTCGGTACATAAGAAAATTATAAACGATTTTTTGAAAAATACCTCTTGATCAAGTCATCTATGAACCTTTGTTTACTGCACGCATTCGTTGCTATAATAGTTAGTTGACATTTCACGCAGTTGTTTCATATAAATAAATGGTGGAAACGTAAATATGATTAGATTTATTGTTTCAAAACTTTGCTTAAATAATTAATTATTCAAGTTAATAACTTTTTTGTGATGGGTGTCAATAATACGAAGTATGAAAATTTTGAAAAGTTAGATATAATTGGCATATACTATCAGTGTAATTTTAATGCAGACCAAGCTGCAGAGGCATATTTTAATAGGTAGGTTGTGCGTTTAATACTTGAATAATGCTAGTATTTATAAAAACGCAAAATAATAAAGCTACTTTATTGAAGATTCCCTGAACGAAGACATCCCAACAAGAATATATTCGCCAGATTAAAAGAATATCTATTAACTTATGGATCTTTTGAGAAGCCTAGGATCAAAAATTATGCAAAAATGAACCAACAAGACGATGAAATAACTGTTTTAGTAAGAGTTGAAGAAAATCCTAATACCTCCTGCCGACAAATAGAAACAGAAGTTGGCGTATCTAAATCAAGAGTACAAAAAATCTTTAAAAAATATAGTTATACTCCGTACAAAAAAAGAGTTATTCAGCACCTTAATGATGGTGACTTAGAACGGCGAATTATTTTTTGTAATTGGTATTTAGAACAGATTAGACAAAATAGAAATTTTGGGCGCAATATCATTTGGTCTGATGAGAGTCATATTGCGAGTGCAGGAATTTTTAATCGCAACAACAATCGATATTGGTCAAAAAATAACAATCTTGTAACATTAGCACGCCAAAATCAAGGTAGATTTGGTTTTAATGTATCATGCTTTATTTTGGGGAGTAGATCTGTTTACCACATTTTTAACGGCAACCTTAACGGCGAGAGGTATATGGAAATATTAAACATTTGTCTTCCACAACTGTTAAATGAAATTCCATTAGCGCAGAGGGTAAATGTTTATTTTCAACAAGATGGTGCGCCTAGTCATAATACTGTTTTAGTCCGAAATTACTTAAACCGAAACTTTAACAATCAATGGATTGGCAATAACGGACCAGTGAGATCTCCAGATCTTTCAATACTGGATTTCTTTATGTGGGGATTTTTAAAAAATAAAATATATCATACTCGCCACGAAACATACGAACAATTGGTCAATTCAACCAGGGCAGCATTTGAAGATTTAAGGCATTTCAATAAGACAATTGAGTGTATTTCGCGCCGATGTGAAGTTTGTTTACATCATAATGGACATCAATACCTAAAATAAGAAAAAACTGATATAAAATAAAAATGTTGTTATTTTTTTCTAAATCAATAAGTTTTTAATATGGCATAAAATACTATGAGGACATTTTTATCTAGTTTTAAAATAAGTTCTGCGCATAGTAATATACTTCCTTTTGAATATATGAAACTATACTATACATAAGTGATTTGATCAAGAGGTGTTTTTCAAAAAATCGTTTATAATTTTCTTATTTACCGAGATAAATATATGAAACTATATATTTTCAGAAAGCTAAAAGAAATCTCTAATTAATAGCCCAACTATGGTTACCATTTAAAAAAATGCAACTTTGGTCAGTAACTTGGAAACGAATTAAGTTAGAAAAAAATCGAGTACGCCACTAAATTACACATAAAAAAAGGCACAAAAGATGTTTTTACCAAAATTTTAAATATTCACAAACAAAAAAGTTACGGGATTTTAAAGAAAACGGCATAAAACGAAAAACACCCTATATTTCCCAAACGAGTCGAGATATTGAAATGTTCTTTAGATTATTAAATTTGTTTCAAAAATCGGTCCAAGGGTCCCGACCATGATTTTACTCTATCTATTTGGGAGATACCTAAAACTCCCCAATTAAATCGAAAATAGGACACCCTGTACAGTGTGTCCCATTTTCGATGTTATTTCGGGGTATCTCACTTACGAGTAAAGATACAGAGTTGTGGTTTTCACAATACCGTGCTACTTTTTTGTGAGAAGAACGCTGGTATAAACAAAACCTTCATAGTGCGCTACATTTCTGAGATACAGGGCGAAATTGAAAATATTGCATTTTTTGGGAGCCCCCTTGTATCTCCGTTATCCTTTAATGTATGGCAAAGGTAAAATTGATTCTTATACAGTTTTTTACGTAGAATCCAGTGGCGTAGTCGTATTTTTGCTGTAGGCTGTCAATTTTCAGCTATAAATAAAACTTATGGTTTTTTAACGGATGACCCTGTATATTTTTCTTGAGTTTGATTGAAAATTTTGTAAGGTTTACAAAAATATATAATACATGATGTGTATCTTAAATAATAAACCTAAAATCTATGATTTTACAAAATCTGCATAATAACATAGTGTGTATTATATAGCATTAAAATTAGTAGGCCGTGATTATTGGAACAATTAAATGATCATTTGCTAAGCGCTTGTCAAGACCTGTCAGTTATAAAATTTATATTCTCTGCGTAATATTGTATTCCTTACGATGGACAGGACAGGATCGATTTGGATTTAGCGTAGCTTGTTTTATTTTGGGGCAACAAATAGAATACAGAATTTATGAAGGCAGCCTTACGGGAAACAGGCATCTTGAAATTTTGCAAGACGGTATCCCTATGTTACTAGACAATGTTCTTTTAACTCATCTTAACAGTATACATTTCCAACAGGATGGCGCGCCCGTACATAATGCCGTAATTGTTCTATCTTTTTTAGGCAATTATTCCCCGCAAAAGTGGATCGGTACTCATGGACCAATTAAATGGCCTCCACAGTCACCTGACCCATCCATGCTAGATTTTTTCTTATGGAGCTTCTTGCAGAATAAAGTACGTATAGTACCTGTCAACGGACAATAGATGAACTACTTAATGCCACCAACGCGGCATTTCAAAACTTGCAAAGACGTTTTATAATTATTTTAAATGCTTTAAAAAAATAATCACTGTATGTCAACATTGCGTTCGGGGAAATGGCAACCATTTTGAGCAGTTCGTTTAAGGTGAAAATTTATTAAGGGGTTACTATCGAGTTAATATTATGTTAAGTTTTTCAGTTTTATTCTGCCTTAAAATTCATTTAGGTTTTTCAAAATTTCTATGTTTGTAATATCCTAATATAAATTCACGACCTACTAATTCTAATGCTATATAATACACACTATGTTATTACGCAGATTTTGTGAAATCATAGATTTTAGGTTTGTTATTTAAAATACACATAATGTATTATACATTTTTGTAAAGCTTACAAATTTCCAATCAAACTCAAGAAAAATGTTCACGGTGTTCCGTTAAAAAAACCATAAGTTTTATTTATAGCTAAAAATTGACAACTTACAGCAAAAATACAACTACGCCACTGGATTCTACGAAAAGACTATATAAGAGCCAATTTTTACCTTTGCCATACCTTAATGGATAACGGAGATATAAGGTGGGTCCCCAAAATGCAATATTTTCAATTTCGCCCTGTATCTCAGAAATATAGCGGGCTATGAAAGTTTTATTTATACCAGCGTTCTTTTCAGAAAAAAGTAGCACGGTATTGTGAAAACCGCAACTCTGTATCTTTACTCGTAAGTGAGATACCCTGAAATATCATCGAAAATAGGACACACTGTACAGCAACTGCAAGATGTTGATAATGAGAATACACATAATTATTGTGATGGTTTACTAACAATTTAAATAACGCTATTTTAAATGTAACTTTGCAGCGTCCCCCAGGTACCCTATCTTGAAAAGTGTAATTTGAACTTATTTGCAATAATGAAAATTCAAGAACAAAACAATCGCTAAGTCATTTATCTTGACTTGACTGGCAATTATTAAAACAGAATTTGTTTACAAGTCATATATTTAATTACTCGCAAACCTCAAATCCTATCAAACGAATTAGACGTCTAGTGAAAGGTACTGTAGGTAGCGGACCGCGAAAATTTTATTAGTGTAATAAATGTTTGTCAAATCGCCATTGTTACTGCGATAGAAAAGATAATTAGTGGATTTTTTAACATCTTGATAATACGTCGTAATTTGCTAATTTTTTCCAAATATTTTATGTAAGAAATGTGAGATTGTCTGTAACTAATATTGGCTGGGGGTTGAAAAACATGTGTTTTGAGGTCTGAGTAGCAGGTGCACGCTTAAGAATTCTTTACTGAAGGGGCGTAACGAATCATTGGAATTTCTTATGCGCCGATTCTTAATGCTCACTAGCTGAATAAGTAATTGTGTCGGTACAGACCGCGATCAAAAGATATCTTTGTTTGTTACTTGGAAACTCGAGAGAGAAATGTAGGGTTGTTACGGACGAATGCATATTTTTAAAATTAAGATGTGGTGCAATAATTAATATGAAACTGTTCCAACGTAAATTAATGTTTCTTGTTTTTTATATTACTCTTGAAAAATGGGGTTGATTGCGGGAGTAAAGTTAGTTAGGTTTGAAATCGGGGGAAAGCTAGTTACAGTTAGTGTCAATCGAGCCAAATCGATTTTTGGGTTAATTAAATATCTTCATTATAAACAGTTTGTCTTTAAATTAATCCTTGCGTATACATTTTCTTTTCAATTCGCCAACACTAAGTTGTCTATTCTTTCGGGGGTTAGTTGTAATGTGTTTTTCAAATATTAATCTATAAATAAGTCACCCTGTTTGAAGTTAAACCGCGTATGTTAACGATTTGTGTCTGTGATCATTTAAGGGAATATTTATTCTAGCGTAAATATAAATTTTGCAGCCAACCATTTTACCAGCCTATGTAACGTATTAAAAGAATCAAACATTGCCTTGCGAAGGTATCACATTCGTACGCTGGTTCAGTACGCGGAAATCCGCTAAAACAAAGGACAGTACGGGACTCCTTCAATCTGGTATTTGTGCGAATTAGAATTGGTTTTTCTTGTTTATATTTATATTTGTATAGAGGTGGCTGGTGAACGGGTACAGGATACTGCTTTGGTTACTAATTGTAAAAGTCAATTGCAAGTAGGTACACACTCCCGGGTGAGACCATTATACACCTCAAATTTTATTTCTATTGTTTTTATTTGTTGTATAGATGAATGTGTAACCTGAGAGGGGCGCACTGTATTTTTCTAATAACGAGCTCAAACTTATATATCGGTCACAATGTTAGGACCTATTTATAACTTACCCTTGTAAGGCTTTGTTTTAATGAGTTTTTTTTGTCAGTTTAAGTAGAATTATTTACCTGTGAGCTGATTTCGCTTTGTATGTGGTTTATTGTAATTTGACTTATGTATTTTGTGCATTGGTGGTCACTAAACTATTGGGTACGTGTAAATTCCTTATCTGCTTTGTTTTGTCCTTGCCTTTACCTTATTATCACCTGTGCAATTTTATTTTTTATTTTATATGTACCGTAATTTGCTTTATTATTTTATGCGCTTATTTACTTAGAGACCGGCATGATTGGTTTTGAGGGGTCACATGTTTGGTATTGCGATTGTTATTATGATTTTTCATTTGATTATTTATGACCCAATTGAGCGTATGACTAAATGTTTTTTTTTATTATTGTGTTTCTGTGCAACTAAACTCCTTTTTATTCATTTTCTCTTAATGTTATAATTTTTTACGCACTATAATCTGATTTAATGGTGTCCGGTTATATGGTTAACCCTTTCTTTGCTTTTTGTGTTATTTGATTTATTAAAGATAAAGATTTATTTAGTAAAGTGCAATTACTTATTTATAAATAAAGTGGGTTTAATTGGTGGTTCTTTCCCACAATAGAATATTAACGGGCTGAACAACCGCTCCGCCAAGCTCGTTTTTAATTTGAATAGTTTTATTTTTTTTACCTGCGCCTCATGCAACACTTATCTCATCCAGCCTATCTAATTTAGATAACACAACGTACCTACCACTAGACGGCCACTTCGTTTGATCAAATTTGAGGTTTGCGAGTAATTAAATATCAGACTTGTAAATAAATTCTAATGTTTTAACTATTGCCAGGAAAATCAAAGTAATTTGAGTAATAGTAACGTTATTGTCAGTCAAGTCAAGATATATCATTTAGTGATTGTTTTGTTCTCGAATTTGCGTTACTGCACATAAGTTCAAATTACGCTTTTCAAGATAGGGTACCAAGGGGACGCTACAGTACGTTGAGCTATTTGCCTGAAATAGGCTAGACGAGGTAAAGTGTGGGGCAGGTAAATAATGAAACTACTCAAATTAAAATTAACGAGCTTTGCGCAATGGTGGTTCAGGCCGTTAATATGCTATTGTGGAAAAGAACCTCCGATAGAACTCACTTTATTCATAAATAAGTAATTTTACAAGTACATTAATAAATCACATAACATAAAAAAGACAATGAAAGGGATAAATATATAACAAAACACCATTAAATCAGGTTAAAGTGCGTACAAAATTATAACATTAAGAGAAAAATGAATAAAAATCGGTTTGGTTACACATAAACACAATAAAACAGGAAACCCATGTAGTCACACCCACAATTGTGTCATAAATAATCAGAATAAAAATCATAATACTAAACATGTGGCCCTTTAAAACCAATCATGCCGGTCTTTAAGTAAATAAGCGTATAAAACAATAATGCAAATTACGGTACATATAAAATACAACAGTCAAATTGCACAGGTGATAATAAGGTAAAGACAAGGACAAAAGAAAATAGACAAGGAATTTACACGTGTTTAGTGACTACTAAAGCACAAAATACATACGTAAAATTACAGTAAATTACATATAATGAGAAATTAGATCGCAGGCAAACAATTCTACTTAAACACACTGACAAAAAATAACTCATTGCAACAAAGCCTTACATGGGTAAATAGATCATAACATCGTGACCGATATATAAGGTTGAGTGCGTTAGAAAAATACAGCGCCCCTTTCTCAGCTTACATATTCATCTATACAACAATAAAAACAATAAAAATAAAATTCGATGTCTTCAATGGTCATATGGACCCGGGAGTATATACACACTCGGCACTTGACTATTACAATTAATAACCGATCGGTATCCTGTATCCGTTCGCCAGGCCCACCTCTACACAAATATAAATATAAACAACAAACAACAATGCTTATTCACCGAAACACAAGAGTGAGAGAGCCCTGTACTGTCTTTTATTTTAGGAGATTTCCGCTTACTGAGCGCACGTGCAAATGAGATACCTTTGTAAGGCAATGTTTGATTTTTAATACGTTACATAGGCCTGTAAAATTATTTGCTGCGAGATTTCACTTAAATAAAAATACCTATTTACACATGAATATATTCCCTTTAGTTAAACACTTTACCACCAATACGGCGAGTTAAGATACACGGTTTAAAACTCGGCGCCGCAACGATTAATTACAGATTAATTTTTGGAAAAAAGTACATTAAAACAAAAAGAAAAGAACGAATTAGTTTAGTTTTGCTAAAAGGTACACGACAAATCCAACTAACCACGTCTACTCCCGAAAATCAAGACCCGCCTTTCAAAAGTAATAAAAAAAAACAAGAAACATTAATTTACGTTGGAACAGTTTCAATTAATTATTGCACATCTTAATTTTAAAAATATGTACTCGTCCGTAACAAGCGCTACATTTAGGTTTCGAATTTCTACGTACCAAACAAATATCCCTTTGGATTTGCGCTATGTTCAGCCGTAATTAAATATTAAATCAATGAGACTTTTACTTCAAGAGCGCGCGTGTAGAGATTTTCAACAATTCGTTACGCCAGTTTTGGCAGAACACCTGTTTTTCTACCCTAATATGTTTCCTTTTTCTGTTCAACCATTATTCAAATATCAATTACACACATTCCCACATTTCTTACACAAAATAAAATATTCCGAAAACATTTGCAAATTCCGACGTATTACAAATATATCAAAAATCCACTAATTATCTTTTCTATCGCAGTAACAATGGCGATTTGACAAACGTTTATTACAATAATAAAATTTTCGCGGTCCACTACCTACAACTTTTATGAAGCATGGTTTCATTTATCTGGCTATATTAATAATCAAAATTATCTATTTTAAAAGAATTACACCTGCAACTCTGGAAAAAGTGTTTGACAATATGAAGCGTAGAGTGGAATTGTGTTCTGAACATACCGGTGGACATTTTGAGCAATTTTTATAGTTTATTTAATAAAATGTTAATAACGTAACTGTGCTTAATGTGTAAAACGCGAGATGTATTTGTAAATTAAAAATAAATTATTAATTTAGAGACTGATACCTATTTATACATCCACCACTGGAATTAAATAAAGTACAACCTATAAAACTTTTTGTTTTGCGGGAAATTCAAAATGTCATCATTATTAAAGGATCACCCCGTATAACCAGCGTTATTTGTTATCAAAATAAATAAGTTGGCGTTTTAATTTTAATTGTATAATTGATTTCAAAATAATTAAGATAAAATATTTAAAAAGAAAATTATTAAAACAAAAAGAAATTGTAGTGTGTGAAATTTTTAATGTTGTAATTTTTAATTAATAGTAAAAATAATTGTCATTTTGGCGTTCAATGCTGCCAAAGTATTATTTACGACAACATAAACTTAAACATATTAATAAGTAACATTCTTAGCCTCAATGTTTAACTTTTAATAATTGTCATTCAAAATTTTAAATGTTGCCAAGTTACAGTTTTAGAAGTATTAAACTATAGTAGAATGAAATGTCTTTTTGG
The DNA here is from genome assembly GCA_036346205.1 of Vesta saturnalis. NCBI lineage: Eukaryota > Metazoa > Arthropoda > Insecta > Coleoptera > Lampyridae > Vesta > Vesta saturnalis. The sequence continues at coordinate 6,595,598 of JARFJB010002450.1, forward strand.
CACGCAATGTTACCAAAATATTATTAAGTGTTAGTTCAAATTTTATCAATTATTTAAATAACGATTACATTTGACGTGAAATGTAACCAAAATAATATTAATGTAAGTACAAACTGAAACATTTCAGTAATTAACTTTATTAACCTCAATGTCGTTTAGAATTTTAAATGTTGCCAAATCACATTTTTGGAAGTATTTTGAAATGCAACGTTACCAAAATAATATTTCTGTAAGTACCAACTTGTGCATTTCAATAGATAACATTATTAATCTCAATGTTTGATTTTAAGAATTGTCATTCAGAACTTTAAATGTTTCCAAATTAAGTTTTTGGAAGTATTCAACTTTTGATATGCAATGTTGCCAAAATAATTTTTTTTTGTATTTCTGGGCCGAGATCTAGACACAAACGGATATGTCAGGCATCTCTATGCGCATCATCTACTAATGGTTATTAGCACTACCCGTCACTAGAATTTTGACCTACTAAAGGAATTCCATCTTTAACGTGTCAATCATCGTATTGCCACGGGACCTACAGTTTTACTTCCTATCCGAGAAGAAGGAGTGCTTTGGTTTTTCTCCGTTTTTGAAAAACGGTTACCTCGGCCAGGTTTGGACCCGCGCCGCTCGGGGCCGCAATAATATTTACGATTGTACCAATTAAAATATTTTAATAGGAAACAGTAACCTCAATATTTGCCTTTAACAATTGTCATACAGAATTTTAACTGTTGCTAAATTACATTTACATTTACTGTCTTTATCATATACAATGCTACCAAAATAATATTTAGGAAAGTAAAAATGTTATGAAAGTTTAAACGTTGCCAAATTATATTTTTGTCAACTATTGTAAAACGAAATATCATATTGATATACAATACCAATATAGTTTAAACGTTGCCAAATTACTTATTTGGAAGTATTCAACAATTATAAAATGAAATGTCTCTTTGACGTGCAATGTTACCAAAACAATATTTTCTGAAAGTAACATTATTAAATTAAGTATATAACCAACTTATTAAAAATAGTGGACTATTGTAGAATTAATTTTCTGCTTGACATACAATATTATCAACGTAATATGTATAAAAGTATCAACTTAAACAATTTGCAAATATGAAATTACTGTATATACGAGGGTTGCTATTTATGTATTGAGAATAGAAATAATAAACAAATGAATTTGTTGAAAAATATTTTTATTGCTTTTCAAAATAATCGCCTTTAAGCTCTTTACACTTTTGCATGCGATTGAACCACCCTTCAAAGCACTGTCCAGTCAGAAGATGGTAGTCTGAACTGGTTCTTCGGGCGATGAAAATCGTTGTCCACGCAGTTTATCTTTAATTAGTAGGAACAAGAAGAAGTCATTAGGTGCCAAGTCGGGGCTGTAAGGCGGATGACTCATCAATTCGATGTTTTGTGTGCCCAAATACTCGTTTGTTGCATGTGATGTGTGTGAGCTGGCATTGTCGTGATGCAAGATGATTCGTCGTTTTGGGTTGGTTTTTCTCAATTTACCGAAAACGCTGAATTAACGGTCTTTTGATTTTCGAGAGCCACAGTTCCACAGGACCGGTTTTCGTGAAGAAAATCGCCACCATTTGCTTCTTAACGCTTCGAGAACGAACAACTTTTGTTGGCTTTGCTTCACATTGAAACACTCAAACTGTGGACTGGCCTTTTCTTTCTGGCTCATACGCATAAATCCACGACTCGTCACCTGTGACGATGTTGTATACCGCTTTGGACGCACCACAGTTGTATTTTGAAATCATTTTACGGCACCAATCGACACGAGCATTTTTTTGAGCATCTGTCAACGTCAACGTGCACACAGCTTCCGAACACACAAATGTTCGTGCAAAATCTTATGTATGCTGGTCATACTAATGCTTAAACATCTCTCGATTTCGTGATATGTCACATGACGATCTTCTTCAATTAGTTTTCGCACAGCATCGATATTTTCCGGCACAACGACTGATTTTGGACGACCTTCTTTAACTTCGTCTGTGAGCGAACTACGTCCACGTTTGAATTCAATGTACCAGCTATATACAGTGGCTGTGGATGGCGCTTAATCGCCAAAAGTTGAATTCAGTTAATTGATGCATTGTTCTTGAGTTAGATCACGTCCAAAATCATAATAAATCATAGCTCGAAAATTTTCACGAATTAATTCCATATTTTGTCTGAGATGAAATTTTCAACTTACTGTAAACAACACAAATAGTGCTCGCACGACAAAACGTTCTGAGTACGTATAACCTCAAAAATGTCAAACTTTAAGATGACAGTGACAAATTTGACCTGGCAATACCAATGTTGCCAATTCTCAATACATAAATAGTATCCCTCGTAAAAAGTGCAAACTTAAAATTTTTGAAAATAGTCAACTTATATATTTAAACAAATCAAAGTAATATTTATGAAAGTAAGAAGTAAGAAATTAGGATTAAAATATATTAATCAAAAAAGAATAATGCGCGAATGTGAGAATGATTATGATAAAATACAACATATGCAAATCATTTATGAATTGAAATAAACTTACATTTTTTTAAAAATTAGGAGTATGTTTAATTTACAATATAGGAAACGCGTAATTGAATAAAAATTGAATAATTAACCAAGCATAAGGTATAAAAAATTTTGTCGAACTAAGTTTTATTTGTTTTTAATATAGTAAAAGTTAAATATAAAAAATAGTACAAAAGTTTTATTAAATGATTGTCCTCAGTAAATGGTAATATATTTAAGATTGTTTGAGATGTTATAGTTATGAAATATGAAAATGAAAAATTTAAATTTGTATAAAAACTTAAAAGTACTTTAATTGTGTGATAATCGTGAAATCTTATAGTTACAATCTTGTTTGATTATAAATAGATTTTGTTGAAAAATGCTCAATCTGAGAAAGACACAGTGTTGTCGAAACAATTGTCATTTTAAACAATACCGTGAAAATTTAAAAATCGTGTTTGTTTTATTCTACTTATGTAGTATAGTTTCCTGTAGTAAAAGATAGTTCTATCAATATGCTACTTTTGTAACATTCCGGTACATTTATACGAATATAAATAAATTGATTGCACCATGTTTTGATATAGGAACTGGAGTATGATAATCCGATTATTTTCAACCATGCGCATTAATTAGAAATGATATTTTAAATGGTAGGTTGGAAAGATATTAACACATAGTACCTGTAGTTAACTATTAACATATATTATTTAATAGCAACATATTTATTTACCCTTTGGTGTTTAAACAATATACTTTAGGTCAATGCTGTAGGTGTGTAATGTACACATAAAAGAATATATTCGTTTAATAAAAAAGAACTTCAGGTGTGTATATAAACCACAAACTTATTAGTGTTTATTTCAACTTAACTTTGACAGTATTATTAACATACCTGTTTGATGTACATCGATAGTTAATCAATAGATACCACTTCAAAGAATCTTTACATTTCATTGCATGTATAAGAATATTTTAATATGGACATAATCAATGTTGACACAGAATACTTTGAAAACTTGCATCGAAACAGTTGCAAAAATACTCAATGTTAAAGCTGTCTCACGAATTTATTGAAGGATACATTATTGGATATTTATATGTCAAAACTAAAAACATTTTAGCTTTAAAATTATATTAAGTAGTCGAGATTCTTGTACTCTATTTTACATTTTTGCAGGTTTTCAAATAATCTAAAATGAAATAGTAATGTGAATAAATATTAAATAAGAAAGTTTATACTTAGAAACTGTTATGGATAAGTTTACTGAAAATTAAAATTGAACTGTACTTATATTTAGATTTTTGGAGATGTTTCGATAATCTATAAGTAAATACATAGTTGTTTTATTTATAAATACAAATAAAAAATAATCTCATCATAACTGTTTTAATTTTTTATTAAATTGTGAAGTAATTTCTACACAGTTTGTGTTTGTCAAAAATAACAACTGAAAAAGTAAGGTTCACTTAGAAATTTTTAATCAGTGGTAACGTTCACAGCAGTGCAAATGTAAATGCTGTAGTTCTAATGAAATTAAGAAATTGAGAATTTTAAATATAATATGAAACATTTTCTTTATTATAAATAAAATTTGTTTCAAAAATAACATAATTACAATTAAAATCAGACACTTGAAATTTAATAACAAGAAAAATTAGTTAAAAACTTATTGGGAACAAATGTGCATGTTTATATACAAATTTAAATAAATAATGAAAACGAATAAACATGTTTACATTGCAGTGTCATTTTAAGTTAATTTTTATAATGCTTACATAGCTCTGGTTATCAAAAAAAGTATATAATTATACTAAAACGTACGTTTTTTATTGGTCAAAATGGTTGTTGTTAAATTTTGGGATTTTTAATAATTATTAATTCGACGCACATCAATGCCAACTTTAAAATTTAAAGCATCCAAAAGTGATTTTATATTTTTATATTTAAAAATATTTAAACTATTTGAAATTAAAAATAGTATTTAAAAACTTATTGTAATTTTAAATGTTTATAGAATGAAATATCATCTTGCTAAATTATAGTAGATTATAATTAATAAATATTCAACTAATTTGGTGAGCAAATCCTTTTAAATTAGATATAAAAAGAATATATTGATCACATGAATTTCTACGGAATTTGAGCGGAAATAACTATGGGTATATATATATATATATATATATATATATATATATATATATATATATATATATATATATATATATATATATATATACTTTACGTAGTGATTCTAGACCCAAACATAAGAAAAAAAGTTCATATAAACCCAGGTCCGGAAACGCTTCGTTTAGGACCTACAGGGTATGAAAAAATTTTATTTTCCTCTGTTTTTTTACCACCAGGTATATTGACGTTCCGTTTGAATTGGTTTGTTCCCGTTTCAGTTCTAAGCAAAAAAGGTATACTTGGTCGATGCCTCTCAGATCAACCGTTTTCGAGATATTGGTTGATGAACAGTTCAATTTAATTCCTATAATCCTTAGCTAATTGGAATTAAAAATCAAAGTAACGTATGTTTGCATTTTTATTTTAACTTTGAATTTAAGAACGAAAATGAAGAAATAAATAATAAAACTAAAAAAATAAATGTTACAAAGGTGTTCCACATGATGACCATTTGTTTCGATACATAATCTCACTCGTTTTGATAATGAGCGGGAATTAAATTGAACTGTTCATCAACCAATATCTCGAAAACGGTTTATCTGAGAGGCATCGACCGACCAAGTATACCTTTTTTGCTTAGAACTGAAAAGGGAACAAACTAATTCAAACGGAACGTCAATATACCGGGTGGTAAAAAAGTTAAGGTCAATTAACTTTTAGCATACCACCGTAGATGGCGCCCTCTGCAGGAAGCATCAAAATCAATAAAATATTTAAGTTTCTCGGTCACAAAAACCCCCGTGCTCCAAATTTCAGGACCATATTCAAATTTATTCGCAAAATATCGCCATAAAACCGAGGAAAATAAAATTTTTTCACACCCTGTAGGTCCTAAACGAAGCGTTTCCGGACCTGGGTTTATATGAACTTTTTTTCTTATTATTGGGTCTAGAATCACTACGCAGTTTCTGGACACCATATATATATATATATATATATATATATATATATATTGTCAGCGAATGGGAAGAGGTTGAGGTTAGATTGGTCAAATTTGGTTAAAACCCAAAATGTTTGTAAAAGGCCTTAAAATGATTTTAAGAATAGTTTGGAGTTAACTGGGGGTGGTCACGTTTTTCGCTCATTGTATAGCTCGGTTTTAATTTAGGATCAGTTTTAAAGTTGTATTGTGTTTCAGGCTCATAGTAGAACCCATTTATTCTGAGTTTGAACATTCGCTCCATTCCAGGTTCGAGTTTTGGGTCAAAAAGCCGACTTTTTTTGACGGATTCTCCAGCTCCAAGTAAACTTATATTATAAATTTCGAAATTTCAAAAGTCCGGATGCGCGAATTATAGAAGATAGCTCTATGTCTCGAAAAGTGGAGGGGATGAAAAAGTTGAAAATCTCGTTTTAGCGTTTGGTCTCGTTCTACATTGATGCCAAGTTTCGGAAAAATCGGTCGTTAAATAACCAAGTTATTAAGAGATGAGCGAAGTCGACTTTCCGCAAAATCGATTCGCGTGGAAAAAAATCACACCTCCACCATCACGTGTGTTTCTTCAACCCGAATGAGATGGTAACGTGGCGACGACCCCGAAACTCCGCTCCTCTTCGCCACCGGCCGCGAACTCACGACTCGTACGACGCGCCCTCTTACGTTGAGGTTGGCAAATTTTGTTTTGATCCCTCGCAAACGCCACCGAGGCAATCTCGAAAGGGGAACGCGGCGATAGAATGCGAATTGTCCCGTCGATACGACACCCTGCACGTTTTTATCTTGTCGAATTCGGGCCGTGTGACAAATTTTATAAAAATCGGGTCCTATTTCGAATTTGAGAGTTTCTTTTATAGCATCTATTTCAATTATTTATTCAAGATGTTCAATACAACATGTATCATTATCGAAAGAAAATATATAAGTAAAATAATAAGTAGTTATGGTAACAAATCATTATGATAAAACAGCAAACTTGATGAAAATTATAATTCTATATTTAAAATATCTGTTAAGGGGAGTCTATAAGATCAACCTGTTCGTTCATTAAAGGTACTTTCTGTTTATGTTTATAATTTAGAATGCTTCCAAAACATTCAATTTGTATTTTACATTACAAAAATGTAAAAAAATTAATATTAAAATCTTTTGCGTTTCTAAAATAATGTACCGTTCTATTTATATTTTATATACATTTATACGTTTCGACGGCAATTACAGTTATCATCCTCAGTAAATATTAATATCTGTAAGAATTTCTTGAGATGTTAGAACAAATTTATGAAATATGAAAAAGATGAAAGCAAAAACATAAGCCAGCTATACTTGTAATTATATCTATTTGTAGTTACGCCATCTAGGTGAGAAACAATGTATGGCGTAGATATTATTGCCAATCAATATTAAGTTTGAAAATTTACTATCGCGTTCAGAAATTAAGTCTGTTATATATTTTAAATTAACAAATGATAATTCAGCATTATATTATATTTTTTACATTCGTCTATACACTTTCAATCTCAAAAAATAAAATTAATCTTGTAGTAGTTATTAACAAACATATAAACTTAAAAGAAAACACACCGTGTTGCATTGCCAAGATAATGTAAGTGTAACGATATGACTGAATACTTGACGATCATAAAATAAAATTTGCTAGAACAAAAAATATCAGTCTCGTCAGTATTGTCAAAGTCAGAACTGAAGTCAGAAACATTGTCTTCGTCGTCGTTGTCTTCGTCAGTCGTTTCAGATGCATCACACACTTTTATTGCCTCCCAAGCATCTTCCATTACATTTTCTGTATGAATAAGATATTTTTGCCAATGATCTATAGAAATTTCGCTTATTACCCTTTCCCATGTAACCAGAACTCCAGTAGGAGACCCCTTAATATGGTATGGTGGTAGACACAAAATTTTGTGTCCTAAAGGTTTAACATAGCCATTAAGGAAGTGTTTGTTTTCATTAGGGAAGTTTCTGCGTGCAATACTCCATATTTGATCTGTCATGGATTTTTCTGAAAAGTCAGTATTCTATTTTTCAACCATTCGATGAGTCTCTGCTTTGTCCAAGATTCTCTCGGGATTTCTTCTAATAAACCAGAATAGTAACTTGCATTGTCCATGATTATGAATGATTTTGAGGGAGGACTCGGAACCAGCTGAGTTTTAAACCGGTTTTTCCTATAATGATAATCCCCGTCTTTAATCCACTCTTGAAGATTAGATTCGCGGTCTTGATGAAGCCATCTTTGGTTCCGGCGTGGACCACAATATAACAATGACCTTAAAAAATAAAAGATAACTCAATTTCTCTTAAACATCAAAAATATTCGAAGTCATTCTACCAGAACATATATTTATTTTCATGAGCTTAAAAAAATATGAAACAGACGAAATTATGAAGATTTACAAGCCTCCAGTCTTTTTGATCCGTCTTCTTAAGCAGCCGATGGAAAACTCAAAATATTCAAATTCTTCCCTGGACTAATATCTTATTGTTGCCAATGTTATATGTTCTTTTCTGGCGCGCATAGAATAAATTGTGTCCCGAATTATATTTTTCAAATATGTTGTAATTTTGGTTTTTGCGGTCTTTTGCTTGGAAGACATAATGGACACGTAATCCTGGTCTGATTTTATCCCATTCTTCTGTATATTTGCGATCGTCGTTGGGCTCAATTTTGTTACATCTGCGGCTCGCTGTATCACATTCTCAATTGGAAGTGCGTTTCCGTTTCGGACTTGTTCCTTTTCCAGTTGAAAAAAACCAATATATTGATTGATTGATTGACGGATACTTCACATAATCAGGTACATAAAAAATGAATAATCATCGACACCAATTTTTTCTAAAAAATGTTTGTCACCGCTGTTTGGAATATACTAAACAAATATAAATAAAAATGACGTCATTACAAAAGAGTATAATTCCGAATATACTAATATAATAGTTTGATAAACATACAACTAGATCCTTAACAAATTAAATATTATTAAACTGCTTTGAAGATGACAAATCAGAACACCCCCTCACGGTCACAGGCTAACAAGTAAAAATATCATAGTCAAAGAGTAAAATTGTTAAAAACTTTAATTTGATAAAAGCATTCATAAATAGAAACATATCAATTAAAGATTTAGTCAAATCTAACAAGGAAATACACTGAAAACACAATGTGTACGTTTAATATGATTTTAATTATAACTAAAAATATATAAATGGTAAAGTATTTACTTCCAGATCTAAGAAAAAAATACAGCAAACAACCTAGACATACCAAAAGCTAAAATTAAAATTAAGACGCCATAATTTATTTAATTAATGTAGATTGCCTATTGAAATTACTAAGATTTTTATTAAACGATTTGAAAAATTAAGAAAACGCGAAGCACCATTACTATGATCAATCCTTAGATCTTTTCTATTACTATAAATAATTCCTATCAAACCTTATTTCCTAGTTACTTCCACAACTGCCCTATCATATTATTTAAAAATGTTATCAGTTGTTATCCTGTTTCCCACTCTTCAATTTCCCCTATATATATATATATATATATATATATATATATATATATATATATATATATATATATATATATATATACCACACGTTTATTATTACTTTACTTACTTTCCAACCATCCTGAGTTATTTTGCACTTATTTACCAGACCAGATACCAACCTACTCCTTGACTATATACCTATACCTTACCTTAGTTATTTGTTATTTGTACAATTCTTACCTAACTGGACATTTACACACTTATTTCTATTCATTAGAAATGTTCACTTCATACGATACATCCACCTGACCAGCTACCAACATTCACATTAACATTTATTCGTTCCACACTCACTACCTAATCCATCACCCGTACTACACATTTACATCAAACAGGCTTGGCGGTTTATAGCACCGAGCTCGGGGTATAAATTTGTCAAAGGCACGTTGTACGTGATTTTCCGTATTCTCACGTAGTGCGTCCCTTATAATATTTCCTATAATTATACTACTACGCCACAACAGAGAAAAGTAATTTAAAAAAAGTTGTAATTTAAACCATCAATATTGGTTGTTCAGCACCGATTTGGGTTTTTAAATTGCACGCACAGCCGTCACTATTTCAACGGAGGTTGCGGCCCCGAAGAAACAGTCACATCTCTGGGAAATAATCAACCCCAAACCATCTCAGTATCCCTATAGAAGGTAAACGGAGGTTTTACCCCAAACGCCCATTCTCGTACTTAAACTCTATTAGATTAATTCCCTAACAAAACCATAAACACACCTGGACCTTCCTAACTATCTACGCTACATACAAAATTATACTCACCTGATTTCCACACATAATTAATCCTGCTGCCTATAACCCCGAAACACAATACACATAGTCAATAACTACCGAAATAATTAACATTTCTGATTTCAATTATATTTAAAACCACCTGTTGCATTTAACCCATATAATTTCAGCTACAAACCGAGAGGGCGCATCCAGCGGCGTTTAAACTAGACAGTGCCGTCCCGATCCGAAATGGTTACCAGAATTATATTTTATTTTGTTTTATTATTTACCGGGAGTCTGTTTTTAGTTTATTTGTTATTAATATTTAGTATTCCCTTTATTTTTATTTTAAATAAAACCTGTTTACTTTGAATATGTCCTAACAATCATTTATCAACAAAATAGCGAAGCAATTTGAACCACGATCCTGGAGGTCTCAACTCTCAAAAGGGCTACCAGAAATTTGTTTTGTAGACGAACGTCACACGATATTGGATAAAACCGATGGAAAAATTTTATATTTACATTTAGGAATTTTATTTATATTGAATAGAGAGGATTAGACTAAAATTGATTCAATAACCTTTAAATGTATGGAAATAAATTTCGATTATTCAAGTAGCAATAATAAACATATGATAATAAAAAAACAGTCACAAACCTTTCTGATCATATTCTTCCAGATGATGCTATTGAAGCGCTTTATAAGAGCGGCAAAATTTTGAGAAATTATCCCTTCGTCAGTGCCGTGTTTTATTTGATCTTAAATGTAATGAATATAATAATTCAGATAAAGGTAATGCAACTGTCATTACATATGGACGACTATAACATTAAAATAGAACAACTGCTGGAACCGCAGACTAAAAATCCATAACCCTAACGTTCCTTTAAGGCTTATTGTTAGTGCAATAGGTTCACTACACAATCTTGCAAAACATCCTACATTCTTATTACAACCTCGTATAGGTAAAACACCCCATTCTAAAAGAAACTAGTAAATATATTGATATCTTTCGAAAAGATATAACCATTATATTTAAGCACAGTCTTACAACGACTTATTTTCAGTGGAATAATCGACTCTACGAACAGCTTGATGGTGTTGCAATGGGCAGTCCTCTAAATCCTGATGTAGCTAATTTTTACATAGAAAAAGAAATTGCGCCAAAAAAACTTTTAGGGGTAGCCATGCAACCCGTTCATTAGAAAATTTTCAACTTTCCAATTGGTTTTTCAGACTATAATCCACCATTTTGGAATCCAAATAAAATATATTCAAAATGGCGACACTTACGGTTAAGTAGCTACAAACTTCGTTATTTTGGAGCACCCTAATTTTGTATACCATTTTTGAAATTCTCGTTGCACTTTAAAACCAGTATATCTAAAACTTACCGTTTCCGAGTTATTTCGAAGAATATAAAGATTTTGACAGTTTCAAGGTCCTACGAAAATCGGTATTGTCCGCTAACCGCTACGAATTTCGGAATCGGTTTTTTGGGGCTACAAGAGGTCCTAACAAACTACATTTTGGCAAAACAATTAGGGGGTTCCATTTCAAATTACGAAGTTGGTACCTACTTCCGGTATAACCAAAAGTGTCGCCATTTTGAAAATATTTTACTTGGATTCCAAATGGTCAATTCTAGCCTGAACCAAATTTCATTATGCTACGATAGTGGGAAGTCCAAAATTTTCTATTTAACGGGTTACCTGGCTAACCCTGTATAGATGACACACTTCTTATTTGGAGACATGGAGAAAAGGCGCTACATGAATTTTTAATTTTTGTAATGGTATTCATCCAAGCATTCAGTTTACCATCGAGAACGAAATTAACGGAAATTTACCATTGCTTGACATATTATTAAATCCAATAAATCACTATGTTCAGGCTTTAAAAAATTTAAATCACGACATTCAGTTTGATAATATGGAAATATTGTCAAAACAAACTCATTATTATATTCCTTTACAATGGGAAGCTGTTGACATATATAAACATCCTAATAGCTTCAATAGCCAAAAAGAAAATCTCCCCGTTTAAATACTATTTGGCATCTTATAATTCAAAAATTAAATATGTTAAGATACCGTAGCAATATAATAATTTAACACATTTACTTAAAATTAAAATCATATTAAACGTACTACATTATGTTTCCACTGCACAATACCAATTACAATTATTAACAAAAAATTCTTTCTTTGTTGATTTAACTAGATCTTTAATTGGTACGCCAAGTTTCTATTTGTGAATGTTTTATCAATTTCAAATTAAAGCAACTTTACTCTTAGATCGTAATTTAATTAAATTTTGTTAACTTTGCTCTTTGAGTATGACATGTTTTACTGTTTTGCCTGCGACCGTTAGAAGATGTTCTCATTTGTCATCTTCAAGTCAGTTTAATCATATTTAATTTATTAAATATCTAGTTATTCTATATTATAAAATTAGATTTCTTGGTTGGATTTATACGTTTATCAAACTGTTATAATAATAGCAGATTTATGTTTGCGTTTTTTTTTATATTTCATAAATTTCAAGTAATTCTTAAAGATATTACCATTTACTGAGCACGTTAACTGTAATTGTTATTGAAACATTTATATAAACTATAAACAGAAAAATACACCATTTGAAAAACCCAAAAGATAAGTATTTTGATTATGTATAATAAAGGTGAAAGTTTACATTTTCATAAAATTTAGTGTTATTTTCTGAAGTCCTAAGGTGATTATTCACTGTTAGATGTTCGGCATAATCTGATTTATCTGTGTGTTTACATTTGTGACATCTCGTGTGTACTTTCTATTTAATATCAAAGTTCTTAAGAGTTTGTCCAATATAAGCAGTATTACAAAGTGTACAGTTCAATTATAAATACTAGAAATGTATGGACTAAATATGCAAACCTTACCCATGAAACAAGTTGAAAACGTTGAAATTGAATTTAAACAAATTAAATTTGTGAATCTAAACTAACATAGTAGTATAATTAATTATAATTGAAAAAAATCATAAAATTGAAATTTAGTTTCAATTTGTGACCTCCCCTGTCATGAATTGAAATTTAAGTTGAATAAACCGTCAGTTAGAGACGTAACTTGAGTGTGAAAAAACCATTGTGCAGTTTCCTTTAGGTTCATGAGTAGTAGTATTGATAAGCTAGCCTCTTAGAAAATCCTAAAAATCAAAGTATAAAGATGAATTTAGATAAGATTGGCCCATTAATACTAAATGTCAATTTGCGATGTTTACCATTGCATTATCATTAACATCCTGATGATGACAATATAATGGTCGAAACATGTCGCTTTAAGATCACGGCTTTTTATATTATTATCTTAATAAATAATGTTCATGGCGAAGGTTATATGTATTTAATACATATATGTGATTGTTCCATCCCATTCTGTGTAATCATTCAGCACAATAAACATTTAAGAACATTGGTACTAGTTTTAAAAGCTACTTTGTACTTCTTGTTCTTTTGTAATATGCGATATTTTTCCAAAATATGAAATTTTTATGTATTTATTTTCCGTTGATTCTGTGTTAAACCGCGTAAATGTTTTGATAAATAAAGTGTCGATCATATTTGAAATGTAACCAATTTCTTTGTAAAAATTTGTTTGGTTTAATCGTACAGACATTGTTCTATACCCATTAGACCAGTAGTTTCTTACATTCAAGCACCTAATCACATTTTACCAAAATGAACTAAACCACATAACAGCAAACAATTCAAAGTACAAATCAAAACATTCCATTAAGAACTCCTTAGATCTCATCAATAAACCACAAAACATAAAGTTAGTTACAAGTACGTAATATACTCGTAAGTTTTGATGTTACTAGTATATTTAGTAAAATTATCAAATATTTTCTTATTTAATAATAATGTTGATTTAGTTACAAGAAAGGAGTTGATTCAATTATCTGATCTCTGTGTTAATCAAAAGTATTTCACTGTATCTATAAAAAAAATGGTTTACCTATGGGCAGTCCAATTATTTATGGATAATTTAGATCAAATTTTTGGATTAAATGTTTCTGATAAGATTTCAGTTTGGTTTCGTTATGTTGATGATATATTAACATGTTTTGATACTTCATCAGCCTTTATTGGATTTTTAATTAATATTAACAATTTACATGACATTACACTAGAGAAAGAACAAAATAGAACCATTAATTTTCTAGATTTAAACGTAAAAATTAATACACAGAACAAGTTTTAGTTCACCATATTATGAGTAAACCAAACAAATTTCAATAATCAAATATCAATTATACAACAAATTGCACATGCAAATGATTACAATTTCATATACAATCGACACTATCGTTCAAAAACCAAGAGTACTAATTATCTATCAAAAACATTTACCCAGTTAACACAAAACAAATGGAAAATAAATACATATTAATTTCATTTTTTGGAAAAATGTGCAAATGTACAAAGCATCTTTCAAAACTAAGGCCAATGTTTTTAAAAAATATTTATTTAATGCTAAAAATTCAACTAATAAAATTTATGAGTCGGGTATTTATATAGGTGCTGAACTGCACATCCCAACCCATAATGCTTTGTCATTGAGGAATTATTTACCGAACCGAATGTTGGAATTCAACGACTGAAGAAACGGTTTTCTACGTAATTCCTCACTGCCAAAGCATTATGGACTGGAGCACCGTCTTGTTGAAAAAAAATACTTGGAAGATGTTTTTCAGGAATTCTATATTTCTATTTTTGAAAAGCTACGAAAAACAGCGGCTGATGGTTGCGAAGCCAACTATGATTCCCATTTTAAAAAATGCAAGTTCATATTATTACTCAAAAACCGCGCCCCCTAGAAAAATTCTAGGCACTTCACTTCAAAAGAAGATACTAAATTTTCGATTTTGCCGTGAAATCTAGGTCAACAAAGTAGTACGTGCAAACTTCTATCTTTGATAATAAATAATAACAAAGATATCTTTAAAAAACAACTAAAATAACGAAATCGGGACCACACGGTACATCAACCCCATTTATTTTCAAAAGCTTTTAGCATGTAATTTTGATATATCAATAAATTAGTGAGTGCATATTCATGCAAAACCATGCTGGTGTTACACTACAAGATTCTTACATTGTCAATTTAACTGTTCAGTAATAAGGACATCTAATATCTTTGGTATACATGACTGAACGCTTACACCTCGACAATTCTCAACCTGCTTTATAAATGGGCATAATAAACACTTTTTCCAAGCCTGAAGAAACTTCCCTGTCTCCAAGAACATGTCAAATAATCAAAGTGCAAATATATACATATATATATATATATATATATATATATATATATATATATCTCGACAACTCCTTCTGCTGTATAAGGCCCAAATTCGGCCCAATACGCTCTCGATATCGTTGATCGTATTCAAAAGAGAGCGAGTAGGCTTGTAAATGACCCGTCCTTAACTTCTCACATACAGTCCCTTAAGCATAGAAGGATGGTTTCAGTTCTTTTTTTGTATTATCGTTATTACAACGGCTATTGTGCTGCTGAATTATATACCATCTCGGGCTATCTTTGCGAGAAACACTCGGTTCGCTCATTCACATCATCAGTATGCAGTACAAATCTCCACTTGTCGTACCAAACGGGCGCAATCCACATTTTTCTACACAGCTTCTAAACTCTGGAATGATCTCCCTAGTTCCTGCTTTCCTCTCACTTATGATATGAGAAAATTTAAGGTAGCTGTTCATAGGCATCTCTTGGCAATTCATTATCCCTCTATTCATCCTCCTAAGTGTTCCTGAGTGCTTCAGCACGATAGGCCAATTTTAGCCTGTTCAGGTCCACAACCATAAATATATATATATATATATATATATATATATATATATATACGGTCCGCTAGTGAAGCGGTAAATTTTGAAGTACCCAATTCTTTCAGAAAATGTTTATTATCAAAACTTTTTAGAGGTTTGAGTAATGGAAAGTATGCCATTTTATGCTTTAAAAATAAATCCGCTCAAGCGGGAGCCATTTTTGTGTAAACACTCTTCTAATCTAGAACAAACATTTTCCATTACTCGGCGGAGCAGGACAGGTTGAATTCGGTCAATTTCCTGTGTAATATTTATTGCTAATTCCGGTAAGGTTTGTGGTCTATTACTGTATACCATGCTCTTCAGAAATCCTCAAAGGAAAAAAATCATTGAAATCGCTGAAAGATCAGGGGACCTTGCGGGCTACGAAATGTCACCATGTTTGGAAACTTAAAACTTAAAACAGTCATAGAGACACGAGCAGTATGACTTGTAGCCTCGTCCTGCTGAAAATAATTGATGCCCGGAAACCTAGATAATTTCCGTCACAAATGTTCTGGTCATGTCTGTGTGACGGTTTGCCGCAACAGTTGGCCCAATAATACCAGATGATGAAATTGCACACCACACTATAATATTCGGGCTATGTAATGGCTTTTATTTCTTCGCTGAAAATCCTGCGAACAAGCTTATCACCATCTTTCAACTATTGGACGACTAGAATTTTGTAAGGGGGGAAAGATAAGCCTTTAAGTAAAATTCGTCGTAACGATGTGTCGCTAATGTTTAGTGCAGAAGCATGTTTCACTGCAGAACTCAGTGGACTACGTGTTAATGCTACTCGCACTCTATCAATGTTTTCCTCCGTTCTTACAGACCTCATTGCCCTTTTATGCTTCAAGTTTAATGTGACACCAGTTTCTGCACACTTTCTGACCCACTGTATAATTGCATGAGCGGGCGGCACACTTCCGTGCCGTGGAAGATTGAAATTATTACGAAACAATCGTAGTACCAAAGTAACACACTTACCATTTTTATACAACGATTTTACGCAAAACGCACACTGAACGCCTGACTTCTCCATGTTTCTGTTTAAATGTCAATAACTGTCAAACAATAATCAATTCATGGAAAAATCACAAAATCTCTTGATCTTTCGGCATGCGATTTTTTTGCGAATTTCTGAGGAGCGAGGTATAAAGTAATAGACCACAGACCTTACCGGAATTAGCATCGAATATCAAACAAGAAATTGTGCGAATTCAACCTGTCCTGCTCCGTCGAATAACCGAAAATTTTCAATCTAAGTTAGAAGAGTGTTTACAAAGATATGGTTCCCATTTGAGCGGAATTATTTTTAAGACATAACACTGCTACTCAAACTTGTAAAAAACTTTTGAAAGTAAACATTTTTTGAAAAAACTGGGTACTTCAAAATGTCCAGTTTCACTGGCGGAGCCTTATTTATACATATACACATAAACGAATATATGTTTGTCCTTTATGCATTACTATACCATGAAACTTTGAGACGTTGTTGAGCACACTCCCGCGAAGGTTTCTGATAAATTTTAAATTTCGGCCCCCGTCACGAGTTGCTTCTGCGATCGCAGTAACGCGCGACGGGTACCGCTAGTCTAATGTAGAATTAAAAATATTAATTTTATTAATCGATTTACCGTCTGCCTGTATTAAATATGGTTGGAAATACCAAACGGGACAAAAAAATGTATTACTGTAATAGCAATAGGAAAGCACAGTTGTAACCACCGAAGAACGTATGACTGAGTTGTAATATCTTTTCAATAAGTAGTAATATTTGATAATGTTTTTTCCGCGTAGCTTTTATGTATTTTATGTAACTAAGATTTAAATCTATGTAAATTAAGAGCAAAAAAAGAAAAAAGATGGAATCTAAGTTTTACACATGTTGCGATAGAAATACATGTTCTATCACTCAGTGGAGGTATTATCCTCCCGTAATTTTTGGTTAAAACGTCATCGATTCAATACAATGAAGCATACGACGTTACGTTAAAATTGGATACATATGGGGTTTGTTGTTGCAGGCAAGTAAACATATCAAAAACCAATACTTCTTTTAATTGAAAGTACAAAAGGGGTCGAATCTTCCCATGAAACCTTTCTTACTTTTTTGTCATAATTTAATTCTTTTCGAAAACAGTCCGTGATTCGGAAAAAATTTAGTTGGAGTTACAGTATTAATTCAGTCATACCGTGTAGAGTGAGCTTTAGTTAAAACTTTGTAACTAACTCTCGGTTGTTTTGTTACATATAATAATTAGAAACCGTTGTTTCCATTTAGGCAAAAACCAAAAGCGTGGAATTGTCCGTTTTTCGTTAGTTTTATTATAAGTTTTCCATAATAGTAATAAACCGCGTACATTAACCCGTTCAGTATGTCAGTGACCAACTTAAAGTATTAGTATATTCGAGCGTAAATAGGTATTTAAATGTAGTCGCAACAGCAATTCAATAAACGTGTGTAACGTTTAGCAAAGTTGGTCATTGCCTTAAAAGAATTTACTACATAATTATTACAAAATATTCACATCTCACAGAATTGTTTCTTGATCACATACGTTAGCAACTGCCGATACACGATTATTACATTAAAATCTGTTTAAATAATAACGTTAGTACTTGTACGAGGTTTCTGTTATCGCTGGTATGATTTAACCCTGTTGATTGTGTAACGTTTTCATTTGTTCCAGTCACGAAATTACAGAATTACTATATTCCAGCGTAAGTAGGTACTTAAATATAAATTGAAAGTCCCAACAAGCAATTCAATAGGCTGGTATAACCTTTAGAGAAGTTGGTCTTGCCTTACAAGACTTGACTACTTAATCATTACAAAATATACAAATCTCACAGAATTGTCTCTTCATAACATAAGGTAGCAATTGCCAATACACTATCTCGGAAGTACTATTATTAAGTCGAAATCTATTTAAATAACAGCGTTACTACTTGCACGATATCTTAGTCATCGCTGGTATGATTTAGCGTTGTTGATTGTAACATTCTCATCCGCGTAGAGGCCTTAATCCATAGACAAACGTGGCATGACAAACCTCGGTTTAATTGTTTTATTAATAATAACGGGGTTAACAGATGTCATTAAGAACGGCCTTGATATACAACTTTATTGATTCCACAATTACGAATTAACTAATCCGTTCTTATTTGTTTTAGATGTAGAACTATGTATAAATGTATAAGCTATGAAAAAAGATGCCGTAGGTCCTAGTGATTGCTTGCCGGGTCGGTTACCGGCTAACCCTTATCTCTTTGTTTTATGTTTTTTACTTTTGCAAGGCATAGTGTTTTAATGATTTTCAGGGATACTTGATTCAGTGAGTTTGTTCAGAATTGTTTGCCTACGAACCAATGTTCTTATATATGTAATTTATTCTAATTGTACGAATGTATTTATGAATTAGGTGGGAAGCTGCTTTTATACACGACATAATTATGTATGAGTAAATTATTTGCTTGTTTTTTTTTTGTTTTTGCATATGTGTAGTTTAAACTGCATTTTATTATTACGGTTACCTTGCTTTTTATTTTTATTTAACTTTAATGTTTGTTGTATTTTATGTGTAACTTATCCTAAATTATTATCTTTACTTTCACTTTATTGTTAACTTAACTGCCAGCATAATTGGATAACTGCCACGTTTGGTGGCACGATTTTAATTCTGATTTATGTATGACAATTGTGGGTGTGATTGCACTGTTTATTTTTTGGGTTTATACGTATATAGTCAAACTACTTTACTCACTCACGTATTTGCATATAAACCTTTTTTTCTTTACTTTCTTAATGTAAATAAATGTACTTATCAAATTGCTATAAATGATTAATAAACTGAGTTTTCTTGATAATTCTTTCCCCGTTTGTAATTAATGGTTTGAATCATCATTGAGCAAAGCTCGTGAATTCTAATTGGAGTCATTTTATTGTTTACCTGTTCCACTATGGTACAATACTTAAATTCAGCAAGTCCTTACTCATATCATTAACATAGCGTATTTCAACGTTTGACAAACGCACGTCGCGTGCAATAAGCAAACGCTTACTTTTTACACTTCCATCCACTCACATTGAGGGTGCGGCTTTTGTTATACTATGTGTAAGGTTATTTACAGGTAAGGAAGAAGAAGAGGTTTGCGTTTGTGTTGTAAATAAACGTTTCGTTAACAATTACAGTTATCATTCTCAGTAAAAAATGTAAATAGAAAAATACAGCATTTAAAAAACCCAAAAGATAAGTATTTTAATTATGTGAATAATAAAGGAGCATTTGCGCACGAAAATTTTTTTTGTGTAGTTTACTAGACAGAATTCATGTTACGCTACTGACATTTTTAACATGTCGTATAAGTTCATTAACCATAATGTTTGCACTTAGAGTAAAAGTTTTTAAATATATAAAGAATTGATTTAGTGTAGAAAAGTGCCGAAAGTAAACAGTATACGGATGACACTGGATGCTTCTGTTTACTGCTGGGTTCCGTAAAGTGATCACCCGACACAATATAATTGCAGTTTAAACTAATTAAATCAATTATGTTCGCGTTGGAAAAGTAATTTATTAAATATTTTCGTTAAAAAAAATTTGAATTTGTGTGAAATACAATTTTTACAGAGTTGAAGGTCGAATGATGCTTGAAATTTCATGATTTTGCAGAATTATACAAAGCTTAGTCGCGAGTGTAATGTAAAATGTTTGATTATGGCCCTAATATCGCGGTGAGTGAATTTAATAATCTAAATCGACGTTACGGAAGAGATTTCTTCATTTCCTATGCAAACAACATGGCTGCTTGTAGTACTTGAATACGTAGTGTATTGATGCTTTTACATTTTTAAATTAATCAGTATCGAATGCTAATTAATAGCAAAATTGGTTTTTAAAATATAAGGAATGCGTTAGAATTTACAAAAATGGGAAATAAGCTTTCTTTCACGATGGGATTGGAGGCTGTTGATAATAATTTGTAGTCAAAATTAGATGCCAGTGAAATTATTTACTAACTTTTAGTGCATTTACAAGAAGCATGAAGCTAATCGTTAGTTTTCCGACTTCGTCATCCTTATAAGATATGGGTATTAATATTAGTTCCTTACTTATCTTTCATACCTGTAATGCAAAATATTAAAAAATTGCCTCAACATTATTTTTATTAATTTTACAACCCTTTGAAACAATTCAAGTTAAACTACGTTAAGGGTGGCTTAGTTTATTAATAAATTTGTAACCAAAGTGACCATCCACAATAATTTCTTGAATAGGAACACCTATATGGGAATAAATCAGAGTGAAAATGATATTAAAATTGTAGTCAATTAAGTAGAAAACTAGATCCCTGTTCATACTGTAATTTTAATACAAATCTACAAAATAGAGCTTACCTCTAAATGTTTGGAATATGTCGTAATCATTTATGTCCATTTGTTGGTTCAGGGTGACAAAGTTGGTTCGCTTCAAATAAATAACGTAATACCAATTTCCATAAGGCCATTGTTTCAAAGTAACTGCTGAATTTTAACGCACTAAGGCGTTGCGATAGTTACAATTCACATTTTGTATAGAATCATATTAAATTTGTAAAATACCTACCTTATTAATAAGGAAATTCTGTAACAAAAGTAGTGTAATTCAATAAAAACCCCACGAGTGCCTTCAGAATACGAAAAAAACTATGCAATATTTTCAATTTACAAAATAAATTATTCGTGGCATTAAAAGAAACATCTAAAGAAGGCTCTGTATAAAAAGCGAGGGTCTGTAGTAATTTAAATTATGTCGACTTTGCCACAATTCCCTCACAATGAATAAGGAAGTCGTTTCGTATAACTATTTTGTTGAGCAGAACTGTTTAATTTACGAATTATTATTTTAGTTGGAGAATACCAGTACCACATAATAGGTAAGCGTTTTCAAATTATTAAATAATGTGCGAAGTTATGTACAAGTAAAACTTCAGACAATAAAGTGTGTACACTGTACAGGGTATAACACGATGAACTTTTGTTTAAGAATTATTGAAACTTAACCCAAATACTTGGTAACTTTGTATCATTATATATTCAACTAAATCAATCCATTAAATTAAATTTATCATAATTATTCCTTCGTGTTGCATAATTGAGGTTTTGAAACGTTATTCAATTGATTTTCCCCAACTGGTATCATTAAGATATGCGAGAAATATAAAAATTAACTTCTACTTCAACCAGGTGAATCATTTTTGAATAATGTGATTTCAACATGTGTATAATTGGGTGCTAATTCTGCGCCATTGAAATAAAATTTTTCGCCCCAATAGAAAAAATTCTATAAACACGGCTAACCTTACGGAGCCGCACAAATCAATCTATTCTTATGCTATAATTAGCCGTCAATTAAGGGCTATTTGGCGCCACTAAAATAAAATTTTGCGCCCCCAAAAGTTATTGCGAAAATTATAGCGAAAATGCTAACTTCTTAGCATTATAAATAAACTAATCTTCTCATAAGCGGCAATTAGGCAAGTGTTATACACCGTTTTGTGTTGTTAAAGTTAAATTTGGACCTTGATAGGAAACAATTATTGTATGTTACATCGTCAAACATGAACTACTGCATAAATCAATTTTTTGTGCAGTAATTCGGCACCATTAGGCGCCACTAAAATAAAATGTTGAGCATTTATAAAAAAAAGTCGTTGTAAAATTACATTAACAAGACTAACTTGTCAGCCTTGAACTTCGCATTAGTCAATTTATTCTTTTACAGTAATTAGGCGCCAATTAAGTGCTGTTTTGTGACGCTAAAGTAAAATTTTGCTATCCCATAGGAAATAAGTTATTGCGAAAATTACATCAAAAATGCGAACTTCTTAGCCTTATGAATAAATTAATCTTCTCTTAAGCGGTAATTAGGCAACTATTGCACACCGTGTTACGTCGTTAAAGTTAAATTTTGCACCCCTATAGGAAACAGGTTCTTGTAAAAATTGCATCGACAAGGTTAACTTCACAGTCGTGAACTTCTGCATAATAGTAATTAGACGAAAATTCAACGCAATAATGTGTGCTAAAATAAAATTGGCCAAATGGAGTGGTTAATAACGTTAGGGTAGGTGTGCTTGTAGTAGGAGTAGCTAATAATTCAGGGCCTTACCTCGGCTTAAATTAGGTACTTCTCCTAGCTTGCCATTTATTGCTCTTTTCGGGGCGATTCACCACCATCAAGATAGCATAAATGACGTGGCTTTTCTATTTTGTGAAAGGGTATTATATAGAAAGGGATGGGTATTGGCGTTGAAATACTTAGCTCTACTGGGCAGAACGTCCGGAAAACTAAGTACCTCATACCCTTGTCACGTTTTGGCACCTTTCTCGGGGCTGGGGATCACCAAGAATCTTTTAAACGTGTGCGTATATGAGTAAATTCGGGATGAATTTAGGGATATGTATGGATATGTCTAATTAGGGATGCTGGTAATAGGATTACTGGGCAAGATAATCTAGGTGCAGGATAAATTGATACGGGATGCTGGGCAGGATTCTGGTGAGGCTAGTACTTATCGGATACAGGTCAGACTACCAGTCGCTGGTCAGGATCGTCTAGCTGCGGGACAGAATAATACTACAGGTACAGGGAAATATAGTACAGGAACGGGGTGAAAGAATGAAATGTCAGGTGGGAGGGAGAATGAATGTGAAAGTATATGAAAATGTGTGTGACTCTTTATGAGTATGAATGTGAATGTGAGTGAAATCTGTGTGCTAGGGGATCTGGTATTTATATGGAAATCGGACAACTGATAACATTTATTAATAATGATATAACAATTGTGGAAGAAAATAGGAAACAAGTTTTGACAGGAAAATTTATTTACAAGGATAGAAAAATTTATAGTGAGGATTTTTCAGGATCAATACAATATGTTTTGTACTAAACGAGATATCCATAGGGAAACAACCCAAATAGGACGTACTGTACAATGGACACATGGTAATAATAGAAATCATAGATTTTATTATGAAACTAGCCGTATACGGCGCGCGTTGTTGCGTCAAAACATTATGGGGGCCCCGGAGAGACGATATTTAAAAAAAAATTTATGCCATAAACCTTCGCAGGAGTGGACTCAACAACTACCCAAAGATTCATGCCGATCGGATGAATGGTATATGCATATGGGACCTCCCAGGGGGGCAGATATTTACAAAATGTTTATATTAGATACCTTCGCGGGAGTGTATTTAATAACTTCCTAGAGTTCCATGGTGATTGGATGAAACACACATACATTCGCTATATATATATATATATATATATATATATATATATATATATATATATACAGATAGATAGATAGAAAGATAATGTATAAAGTTGGGTTACAATAATTCTAAGATTTCTATATTTCATTTGCTAGTGAACTCTTCAATACGGTCATGGTGCATTAAGAGCACGTTTTCTTAAAAAATTAAGTAATTTCAAAACGGGAGGTATGTACATTTTTATTCGCTCTCATATGATTGCTAGTGGGCCCTTCTAACATAAAAAGATAAAGAAATAAAAATAATTGATGTACAACAGCGTACAATACCCTTCCATTACAGTTATAGTGAATTAAGAAAGCGTTTTCTTCAAAAATAGATAAATTCAAAACGAGAGGTATGTACATGTTTGTTGGCGAGTGTATTATTCCTAGTGAACCCTTTAAACATAAAAATGAAAGAAATAAAGATATTTCAGCCGCGTGAAGTTGGCACCCCCAGGTTGGAATTTCGAAACGAAAACTATTGCACAATTTTGACCAAGTTATGTCCAGTTTTGCGCAATAGTCATTTTGTTTTGCCGCCCCGATTAACCCATGAGTCAATAGCCGAATTTATATGGTGTGGCACCCCATGAGCGACTTCGAGGTAATATCATATGCCATAATTTTGCCCAAGTTATGCCCAGTTTTGCCCAATCGAAGAAAAGTTTTGCCCACGAATACGAGAGTCACAAAATGGCAATCATGATTTCAAGCAATAAAAAATGAAAAAATATAAATTCGATAAATTTCAAATAAATTAGCACTTCTAACTACTCCGAGTTTTGCCTAGTTTTTCCCAACCAAAATTTATGCTGGACACAAATCAGGATGAGTGAGTCAAAATTTAAAAACTTATAGGGAAGTTCAGACAAACGTCCACTGACGAGTTTCCAGAAAATAAATATTGCATAATTTAGCCCAAGTTTTGCCCAGCACTTTTTGACCACCACTTCTGGACACATGGGTCAGAAGTTTCATTTTTTATCGTCGGCTCGCCCACGAGCGAGTTCGAGATAATGACATGCACCATTGTTATGAACGGCATTAACGATTTATTAAGAGTATCGTAGAACAAATTGTGGTTTTTGGTAAAACTTTAGACTCCTAATAGAATATCGTCAATCCTACTAGTGGCGATTTTAAGAGTATCTAAGTTTTGCCCAAGATTGGTCTTCAATTGAAGCCTTCGAAATTGATTTTGGAAGTATTTTCTACGTTTAAGATTTATTAACACAGAACAAATTGTGGGCTTAATCAAAACTTTAGACCCCTGACAGAGCATTGTCTCGCCTTCGAGTGGCCATTTTAAGGGTACCTTTATTAATGGTTTCGCAGAACAAATTGTAGTGTTGTGCAAAACTTTAGACCCATAACAGAACGTTGTCAACCCTTCTAGTGGAAATTTTAAGGGTCTTCGGGTTTTGTTCGATGTTAGTTATCAATTTGAGTTGAAGAAATTGACTTTGAAATTATTTTCTGCGTTTGTGATGTATTAATGGTATCGTAAAACAAATTGTGTTCTGGCGGAAAAAATGACCACTTTTCGATATAATGGACCTCACTTTTTGTGTAATTCATTTTTTTTAATTAAACAATTTATGAAATCAAAGTTTAAACAATTATCCAGATAAGTTGTGTGGCATTTTAAAAATACCAAAAATGTAGTCGCATGAAGTACGTTTAAATATAAATATACAAAGATATGGTTATTGCTTCCACAGTTTTTAATATGTTCAAAGTTTGTCCACTAATAAAACAATTGTCCACAAAATAACGATGACTTATTGAGAAAACTTAACACTTAATAAATCGTAAATGTAAAAAAATAATGTTCAAGTCAATTTTGTGAAATCAAGTTGAAAACTAATATGTGGTAATACTTAAAATTGCCACTAGATATGTTGATGATGTTCTGTGAGGGGTATAAAGTTTTGCCCAAGCCCACAATTTTTTATAAATAATAAATAATAATAAATCGTAAATGCAGAACATACTTTCAAAGTCAATTTCGAAGGCTCCAATTGAAGGTCAATCTTGGGCAAAACTCGGAAACCCTTAAAATGGGTTCACGGTGTTCTGTCAGGAGTCTAAAGTTTTCCCTAAGACCACAATTTGTTCTACGATACCCTTAATAAATTATTAATGCCGTTCATAATAACTCGAACTCGCTCGTCGCCATTAAAACTTCTGAGGTGGGCAAAATTATGGCCTAGGTTGTTTCTTCGAATTCGCTAATGGGGGTACCACACCATAGAAATTCGACTATTTACTCACGGGTTAAAGAGAGATGGGCAATATGAAACGAGTACTGGGCAAAACTGGGCATAACTTGGGCAAAATTATACAATATTTATTTTCTGTAAGCTCGTCAGTGGAAGTGTCTCTGAACTTTCCCATAAGTTTTTAATTTCTGACTTACTCATTCTGATTTGTGTGTGGAACATAACTTTTGCTTGGGCAAAACTCGAAGTAGCCAGAAGTGCTCATTTCATCGAATTTATATTTTTTAATTTTTTATTGCTTGAAATCATGATTGCCATTTTGTGACTCTCGTATTCGTGGGCAAAACTATTCATCGGTTGGGCAAAACTAGGAATAACTTGGGCAAAATTATGGCATATGTTATTTCTTCATAACCGCTCATGCCGTATACCATATAAATTCGACTGTTGACACATCGGTTAACCGGGGCTAGGCAAAACGAAATGACTATTGGGTAAAACTGGGCATAACTTGGGCAAAATTATGCAATAGTTTTCGTTTCGAAATTCCAACCTGGGGTGCCAACTTCACGTGGCTAAATATTTCATGTGCAACAGCATTCAACAACGCTTAAACGCTTAAAAATTACATAATTTCAAATCGGGGTGGGGGTACGGTTTTATATTTTGTTTTAGCTTCTATTTTATACAGTGCTTTTTTAAAATTATAAAAACCAACACCACCAAAGTTACCCTTATTTCTCACCCCTTTCATGTACGATAGGGTTAAGTACGTTCATTTATATGAAATTGCACTCAAAAGGTTAAATTTGTTCCAGAATTTACTGAAAAAACGTGTATTGCTGAAATCTATTGCTAACTGGATGTGGGTTTTTGATTATGGCATTTTTCATAGTAAGCATTCTACCGTACAGGGTGTTCTGGAACGTCATTTTCAAAATTATCTAATAATGTTTAATCTGTTGTAGATCTAGCTATATATCTGTACATAAGTTTTACAAATAAGCTCATTTCTTGCGTTTTTAAAATTTTATCCATTTCTATGAAACTTGATTTAATTTTTATAAAAAGTGCCATTTTTTGTTGACGACAATAACTATACTTGTTATCGAAATGTATAGAAATTAAGTGTAATTAATACCTATTTTTAAAAAAGGCTCACATTAAGTCTATTACAACATAGAAAAACACGTGACTAATTTAGCCTTCAATTCAAGATGTACCAAAACAATGCAGCGCGAAAGAGGCTTCAGGTAGGAAACGTCACGAATGATACGTTAATAAAATTTTACATTACAATATAAAACGAAGTAACTTGGTAAATTCACACTTTTCTGGGAAGCGTCAAACATAACACGAACCTTCCTGTTAATTAATCAGAATTAATACACGCTAAACATGATTTGTAATTCAACAATGCCATTTGTAGTGTAAAGTGTAAAATTGTAAAACATCTGTTCGTGTATAACTAGAATACCAGTTAGTTGTTATGTCGGACAAAACAATCAATAAGTACATAAAATGCAAATTGAAACATTAAGAAAAGCTATAAAATAACAGTTTAATATTGCTTTTATGCTTGATTTACCTTGTGTCACATACATTACCGAGCAAAAAAAAAAGTTGCTATATATTTTGTATGATTGAAACTATTAGATTTTTTCTTCCCGTATTTAACCGCATTTCCTTTTAACGCAAGGCATTCAAATATTCAAAAGCTAAAAGAATCATTCGCAAAGCAATTACAACAAACTTCAAAAAGGACCCTTAAAATATGTTTTATAGATATATAGAAAACAATCAGCTTTGGAGCAAAAAGTGTAGAGATCATTTTTAAAGATATTTCAGTTTTGAACAAATTTTGTTGGTAGGGTAGCTAATAAGCCCTAGAAAAGGAAAAAGGGTCCCTAAAGTACCTGTGGCTTAAAACAATTCCCGTCTAAACCAGTTTTTGAAATAAGTTTTTCGTAAGTTAAAAATCTCAAAAATTTACTTTATATGAACTCTAAATCAAGTAAATGTCTCAAAAACTGTTCACTTCACAGCAAAAAATATAATATTTATTAAGATAATTCCATATAGTCTTCCTTATAAACGTGTTTCGTTGTTTTACAAATGAACTTAATTATTTTGAAATATAGCGTACAGTCACTGTCAGAATTAATCTACCTCGGATACCTTAACCCTAACATAAGCAACCAGCAAACCAGCTCATCCGTGACTTGGTTAAGATTTGATTTGTAAACGAGGGAGTCACACCGCTGTCAGCTGATCCATGAGGCACCTAGTGTCCATTTTTAAGACTAGTATATTTTAGTTTAGTATTAGGAGAACTTCTTCGAAATTCAGGTATATTTATTTGCAAATTTTAGGAAACACGGGGTTTCAGTCTCGAAAAGTGGGTTAAGATGACGTTGCATTAGACTTATTGGAAGTTCTAGTAAATTATTATTTTTTTAATTTAATGAGTAGTTTTTTTATATACAGTGTGTCCGAGATTCAGCATGCATGTATTGCTATATTCGTTAATATTGAAGATAGAATGTCGGTTAAATGGGGAAAGTTTTAGAGAATTTTATGGATATCATCATTGTAAAGTCAGATTTGAAGTAACTTTTTTTGTTTTTGAAATAATTGAAGAAAACAAAAATTGTGCATTTTATACTACCCCCTGTAGCTCTTTTATTTGAAGTCTGACAACATTTTGATTTGTACATTATTATGACACTTTTAAAAGACAATTTTAAAAAAAGTACCAAAATTTATCAACAGTCATTTGTTTTTGAAATACAAACACTAACTGGACGCCATCTTGGATTTTTACATTATCGAATAGTATTTTTTATCACCTTTTCAGCGATATATCACATGATACGAGAACTATCAAAAATTTAAACCCTTGCTAATTTATCTGCTTTACTTACAAAATTTAATACATTTCTAACTTTTGTTTTTGGACGCTATTTGGATTTTTACATTATCGAATAGTGGATTTTAACACCTCTTCTACAATATATTACATAATATGAAAATGTAGAAAATGTGTGGAGTGTAGAGGGGGACATATCGAGCATGTTTTATGATAGTTACTATTATCGGTTTTGTTTTTATTTTAGTTATTAGAAATTACAATAATTAGGAATTGTATAAATGTATAAATTTTTCATTTATT
This sequence comes from Vesta saturnalis, assembly GCA_036346205.1. Lineage (NCBI taxonomy): Eukaryota > Metazoa > Arthropoda > Insecta > Coleoptera > Lampyridae > Vesta > Vesta saturnalis. The sequence continues at coordinate 6,625,134 of JARFJB010002450.1, forward strand.
AATCCATGCCTTCTCAAGGCCTACTATTTCAATTTTATATTTTTTAAATTTTTGATAGTTGGAAGTAAATTCTCGTATCATGCGATACATCGTTGAAAAGGTGATAAAAAATACTATTCGATAATGTAAAAATCCAAGATGGCGTCCATATGAAAAACAATAGTTAGTGAATGTATTTCAAAACAAATGACTGTAGATAAATTTTGGTACTTTTTAAAATTGTCTTTTAAAAGTGTCATAATAATGTACAAATCAAAATGTTGTCAGACTTCAAATAAAAGAGCTACAGGGGGTAGTAGAAAATGCACAATGTTTGTTTTCTTCAATTATTTCAAAAACAAAAAAGTTACTTCAAATCTGACTTTACCATGATGATAGCCATAAAATTCTCTAAAACTTTCCCCATTTAACCGACATTCTATCTTCAATATTAACGAATATATCAATACATGCATGCTGAATCTCGGACACACTGTATACTGACTTCCATAAAAATTGCAACACCTAGAATTTATTGAATGATTGTATTGAAATGTTCGTCAACGATGTCTTTCATTAGAACAAACAAACGATTAAAATTTGAAAACAAAAGAACAAAAACTAAAAATGTTTTTTTCAATAATGAGTTGCTCCGCCACGATTTGTAATGCACTCATTTAGACGGCGTGGCATGCTATCAATCAAGTGATCTATAGCTGCCTGTGGTATATCAACCCAAGCTTCTTGAATCCGTACCCGGAGATCGTGTAAGTTATCTGGAGGGTGTGGTAAATTACCCAGTCGCCTACCGACCTCATCCCAAACATGTTCAATGGGCGACAAATCAGGCGACCGAGCAGGCTACGGGAGGACGACAATGTTAGCTTCTTCCAAAAAACGTGTTATAGCCCTTGCCGTATGAGGGCGCGCAGTATCCTGTTGGAAAATGGGATTTTCCAGCCTCTGAAGATGTGGAAGCACAACGGCTTCTAGCGCATTGGCAATACAACCAGCGGCGTTTAAGTTGCCACCAATGAAGACCAAGGGTGATCTGCTACCATAAAATATTGCACCCCATATCATCACTCCTTGTGTGAGGGCTGTGTTGCGTTCCACAAAGATGTTGGATTTTTACGTTCTCCACGCATCCGTCTGACCCTCCTACGACCATCGTGGGCCCACAAGCAAAATCTGGACTCATCACTAAACACAATTCGATGCCATTCTTGGGCCCAATTCGCTCTTTCTAGCCTGCGTAGACGGTGAAGTGGTGTAAGAGGAAGACAAAAAAGGACGATATGAACGCAGCCCATAAGACCTTATCCGGCGATAAACAGATGATATTGACATTCTGGGTTCTACACCTCTCATCCTATCATTTGCAATCGATCGAGTTGTGGCCAAAAGTCTTAAGCGACGTTCTTCGCGATCTGTAATCCTGCGGGGACGTCCAGATCCAAGGCGACATTGTTGCACCCCTTCCTCGGATCATTTGGACCAACATCGCAATACCGTTGTAACATTTCGGTTTACATAACGAGCAATTTCTCTTAGCGAAAGTCCGGCCTCTCTCATGCCAATAATACGGCAACGTTCAAAATCAATCAATTGGGAAAAATATTGATGTTGACGTACTCTTGGCATTGTTCCCAAGTTCAGAGCGAAATTGTGAACAAACAATTTGAAAAATCGACAGTTAATTACACACTGATTGGTTTATTTCTTCAAATTTATTGTTACTAAGTGTAAAGGAAAAAACAAAACAAAAACTACTAGCTAGATTTTATTCAAATTTTAATCGTTTGTTTGTTCTAATGAAAGACATCATTGACGAAAATTTCAACAAATTCTATGTGTTGCAATTTTTATGAAAGTCAGTATAGAATAAATCTCGAAAATTGCGATTATGAATACCGCGTATGATGATTAATATTTGTTTACGCTCGTTTGTACAGGGTGAGTCAACGATAGAATAAAGTAAACAGGTGCTTTATGGGTAAACTTCGCGAATAAAATTTATATTATGTGACTAGTAAGTGTACACATTTTAAAATTATTCTCAACTATACAAAGTGTTGCAAAAAGCAAAGCAGGACAAAGCCACAATTTTTTTTAATAGAACACTCTATATAATTCGATTTTTGGATTCTGCGTCCTTATTAAACTTTATTTATACAGGGTTCATGCAAGTAAAATTTACGGTTTTTGAATTAATTTGAAATGAAAATTATGTACCATCATGTGTTTTGTTAGGAAAGAATCTATATTTGTAACAAAGAAGAACCAAGCTTAAGCATATGTTCTGAAGAAGAAATATTAAACATATATATATATATATATATATATATATATATATATATATATATATATATATATATATATATATATATATATATATATATATATATATATATATATATATATATATATATATATATATCCAGTACCCATCTCTCGCTCTTCTTGAGTTACGAGGGCAGTTTGATAAGTAAGTGACTTTTCAATAAAAGATATTTGTTTCCGCAAATAACTCCTTTTAGCTCTATACATTTAGTCCAGCGTTTTTTCAATTTTTTTTATTTCTTCCAAATAATAGATTTTCCAGAGGCCCTCAAAATAGGCGTTTATTTCAATGATGGCCGCTTCATTATACCCAAACCTCTTACCGCTCAGAAATTTATTCACGCTTGGAAACAGGAGAATATGCTGGATGGAGTAGCAGTTCCTAGCCCAAAGTATGCCATGGTGGCTGCACACATATGCACGCGTACATTGTCTTGATGGAGCAGCATTTTTTTCTTCGACAAATGTTCTGAAAAATAATCGCCGGTAATCGTTTTACCTTTTCACCCTTTTAATCGATGTGGATGATACCACGTGCATCCCAAAAAGCTGTGGCCTTCTTTGATGTACATTCATCAGGAGAAACCCACTTGAATGTTCCTTGGTCTCTCGGTAACGAAACGGCGCAAAAAATAATTCGGATTGCATCTGAACATCGCCAAACACTCCTTCGAAGTGGTCACACGGTTGTGCTTATGGTCGAGTGAGAGCAATCTCGGCACCCATCGTGGGGATAGCTTATTCAGGTCCAAATATTCTTGTAAAATGTGATATACCCACTCAGTTGAGATGCTTACAGACTCAGCCGCCTCAGTCACTTTCATTTTCCGACGTCCAATATCATTCCTCTTTATGTCGTCATCAACGTTCGGTGTCCCTTGTGCTGGTACGACCACAACGGAACTCAGTAAACCATTTATTAACCATTGAAATTGATGGTGCAGAGTCTCCATAATGTTTATCATGTTGGTTTCGGTGATGGTTTTTTAAGCAAAAAATGTCAGCACACGAAATTCACTTTTTTCCATTTTTGTTAAAATTCACGAGTGTTTCCGTTAAAACACGCATACACAAACTAAAAGACGCAGCTTGCTCAAAATATGACAGTAGTCTATTAATAGATGACATCTGACGGGAGCAATGTTTCATTTAAAATTATTGCGCGGGAAATTCAAAAAGTCACTGACCTAACAAACTGCCCTCGTATTTTGATTTTTCTACATTATCCAACATTTTAAAGTTCATTATTCGAAGTATCCATGAAATTTGAAAACAAGAAAGACAAAAAATTTCATTAAATACTAAACACATATATACATGTAAATTAACTCCAACAGAAAATATATTACCTTATCATAAGAACTTGATATAAAATAAAAGAACATTGCATAATTCAACAGTAACTAATGAGTTCTTCCTAAAATATGTTCGAAAAGGTGTCCCTCCTGCTGAATGCATCCATCTAGTAAATATATTATGTTTTCCCTCACGTTTCCCAGTATTATCGTTCCACAAGCGTCTCGTATCCTATCTTCCACATCTTCTTTTGTGGTGGGAGATGTGACATATACACGTTATTTAATACATCCCCGTAAGAATAAACTTAATGGGGCAAGATAGCACGATCAAATTCCACGCCCAATCCATTTTTGGGGATAATTATCATCTAAAAATTGACATACCTCGCGGTGGTAGTGCGTAGGGACACCGTCCTGTTGCAACCACATATTCTCTCATTCGCGTTACTAAGCAAATGAAGGTTAGGCAAAACTTCTTGGAGAAATTGAAGATGGATACGATTAGTGAGGGGGGTGTTAAAAAATACGGTCCAATAATTCTATTGTGGAGAATGCCACACCAAACATTTATAGACGTGGTTTTGGTTTTGCATTTGTCGGATCCAAAATGGATTGTTTTATGTGCAATAGTGCATATTATGACGATTTACAGCATCATTGCTTCTAAAGGTAGCTTCATGGGAAAACATAATATATGATAAACAGCGTAAAAATATCTTTGAGAAAAGTGATATTTTTGAATTTCAAGTTTCACAGGTTGGAACATATATTTTGAACACCATATAGCATTTATCTCTTTCTTCTTCAAAACATAGGCTTAAGTTTGATCCTTCGTTGGTCCACATAAAAGTTTTTCTAACAAAACAGAAGATCGTACATAATAATAAAGTTATACCTGTAAATGCGATTTTTTAGATAATACTCGAATTATTTCAAAAACCGTAAACTTTACATGTATGAATCCTATATAAATAAAGTTTTATTATTGCCCGTAGAATCCAAAAATCGAAAGATATATATAATTCCATTAAAAAATACTAACTCTGTCTTGCCCTCCTATTTGAAACGCTCTGTACAGTCAAGAATAATTTTAAAATGCCCACATTTACTAACCCTATAACATGCTAAATACATTTTATTAGCAAAGTTTACCCATAAAGCACCAGTTTACTTTGTCGCTGATGACATATCTCAGAGTGTTTCACTTAACGTTACAATGAATCGGTTTGATGTCAACGCGCGTTTTGTGTCCGTAATTTTTTTTTAATTAATTCATTTAAATATCGCAGTTAGGCGCCGGTTTCGTGCTCGATGCGCCCTTCATGACGTCAGTACTAATATTATCAAATCCTGGATAACAAAAAATTTAAGAAAGGGGCTCAACTGAAAATGTTCGCCCTCCTGCACTCAAGCGAAATGTGTGCACCAAATTTATTTTCGTATTTTGAAAAAAGGCCTGAAACTACATACGTTTAAAACCCAAATAGTGCAAGAATTCTGATTACCTTATAAGATTGATTTTTACCAACCAAAACATTAGAAGAATTTCACAACTTTAACAGAATTTTCTTTTCTGATGAGACACATGCAACAAATAAACTTGTCGTTATTGGTCACAAAAAAATCCCCAGAAGAAACATAAATCTCCATTACGTAGCCCTAAACTACTGTTTAGACAGCAATATCCTTCAGAGGCATAACAATCCCATACTTTTTTGAAATAACGGCCAATTCTGACAGGTATGTCGTATTAATTCGTGACTTTTTGGCTCTGCTCTCCAAGAATTTGACCATTTTACTGCTAACCACCCAACAAATATTACACTAGAAGCTGTAAGAGAACTGTTTCCACATTAGGTGATATCAAGAAGAGGCGACATAAACTGGCCCCCAAGAAGTCTGGACTTTGCTCCAAACGATTCTTATTATTCAGCTTAAAAATCGTATCCAGGAAGCCTGATTTATGCAGCAAGCGTAAATACAGGGTTATTACAAATGGTGTTCATGATTTCAAGTGTACATAAATCTGGTTTTATTTATCATACAAAAAAAATAAAATATTACATTTCAAGAAAAGTTCAAAAAGTTTCATCCCAGATGCCAACAATTATAAATGCTCGGTATGGGAACCCCTTGACAGATGTCAAGCCTGTAATCAAGTTCTTACCATACTTTGTTAAGAGTGTCTTGGTCGATTGTTTCGATGGCTCTGGTAATCCATTGTTGAATCTTAGGTATGCTTTCTCGTAATGGTGGTGTATACACTTTATCTTTGATGTATCCCCACAAGAAAAAATCACAGGTGGTCATGTCCGGAGAACTTGGGGGCCAGTTCAAGAGTATACCATCGTTTGGACCAGCACTACCGATCCATCTGTCAGACAGGCAGCCCATTTTGAAGTTAAGCCCTAACATCCAAGTCGTAATGTGGAGGTGCGCCGTCTAATTGCAGAATGAAATTTGGGGATTCTAATTGCGGTAGAAGCCATTCCGTCATCATGTCCAAGAAAATTATTCCATTTATTATTCAAAGAAAAAAGACCCATACACTTTGTTGTAATTGATAGCACAAAACACATTAGAGAATTGCGCAAGTGCTCGATGTGTGGGTTCACAGAGCCTCATATTCTGACATTATGTCTGTTCACTTTACCACACAAGTGGAATGCCGCTTCATCGCTAAAGACTAAACATTTTACAAAGTTTTCATTTTCCATCAAGGCCTGCATGTTCTCACAAAAAGATAGTCATAGAACTTTGTCATTTGGCTTTAATGCTTGAACAAGCTTAAGTTTGTAAGGCTTGAAATTTATGTTTACATAAAATTTTCCAAACTGTTGGCTGTGTTATACCAAGCTCTCAGCTATATTTAACAGTAGATTTCTGTTCAATTCAAGTACCACTTCCGAATAGAGTGATTACTAGGAGGATCTTCATTAAATTTGGTTCTAAAGTGACGTTGCACGCTAATAACTGATTGGTTGATGTGATACTCGCAACACACGAAATGCTTTCCTGTCTTCAAATTCAGCCATTACACAATTAACAATAATTGACTTTAACAAACAGCTGATACATACCTAAACCAATGTAATCATCAACTGAAATGGACTTAAAATAGATTAATCCGATAATATTTAATATTGAAATCGGGAACATCATTTGTAATAACCCTGTACATGAATTTCTCCTAAATATAGTTTTAGGATTTAAATAAACGTTTTAATAAAGTTAATGATTGGTGAGCAAAATTATAGAAATAAATGTGCAAAACTCTCTGAGACACCCGTTACATAAATACAGTAATTAAGGAAAACAGTTTTTTTTTATTTTATAATATCGGGTAATCCTATTGTTAGTTCATCTTTGATTTGATAGATTATTAGTTAAGAGGAAATTGCGTCACCAAGAATTAATTCCTTGTAGCATTTAATCGCGCGAGACTGTATATAGATCACATCAGGAAAAATTTAATGTGGGGACGTAACACTTAGAATTTTTTACAGTTTGCTAAAGAAAGGTAGATCTTTTACCACGTAAACCGTTTGAATGACTTTTTAATAGAGTTTGGCTAGGGAGGTTGAAAGGTGGCGAATTTTGAAGTTCACGAAAGGGAATTAAGCGTTAAGCTTTAAGTCGAGTCCGACGTGTGTAATACGAACCAGGTTGAGAACGTGAGAGGGAGTGATTTTATCTACCCTTGTGACTGTGTGGGCCTATAAAACGAGTTGTGATTACTGTAGAACGAGGGATTGCTACCCCACTTCGAGTTGCGTTTTTTTATGAAGGTTTCACAGGCCGCACTTTTGAGTACTTTCCCAATACACTGATCATTTAGGGGAAAAATAATCGTGAACGGTTTCATAAGACATTTTAAATAAACGAACGGTTGGTTTAATAAGTTAAAGGTTGATATTAAATGGCAGTGGTGAGAAGTTTTGTTGTGCTTAATTTAAGTATTTCTTACTTCAAAGAAATTATGTAAAATTCTGGCGACGGCAAAAGTTATCACGCTGACAGATTTTGAATTAAAGTTTCCGAGTATTGAAGAATATTGAACCTGTTAGTGAGAAGTGAGTATTTTAGCAGCGTCTAGCACTTCGATGGAAGATACACCTGTGGCAGTCTTGAGCATCTATGTACTGGCTCTACCCCTTTAGGTAGGTTAAAACCGTTCAGTGCTTATTTTAAACTTCTCTGTAATAAATATAAACTTTGTTTGTTTGAAAATTGATGGAAGGGTAGAAAAAAAGAAAAAAGATACGTCATCGGCTTTAGTGTTTACTAGATTATTTGTTTATTGGAGTAGTCTTAATCGACACATTTACGAAATTGTTTAGCTATTTTTTTGCTTTAATTTTTTATTAAACATTCTACGTTGGCCGCTGGTGACGATGTGCTAAATTAAGTATGCCGTGTGTCGCCTTCTTTATTTCCGGAAAGCGCTTTTGTGTAGAAAAAAGGAAAATAGGTATTAGGGCGATTACCGGGAAACGCATATTTTTGACTTGTGTAATAAATGGAGAATATTGAGTTACAATGTCAGTTGTAGCCGTGATGTGGAGCCTTGAACATCGTACCTTTGTCTTGCGACGCTTTTAAGTATACAGTGAAACAATCACTCAGGCCCAACGAGACTTTTGTATACATTTTAACGTTGTGCGGCACACTGCGATGCTTGGTCGCAACACAATATTGGTAAGAACAGTTAGTACACCGGAGAATTTTGAGCCAGAACGGATTGCAACGTTACAGAGCACTAGCCGTTCGATAAGGAAGCGAGCAACAGTTCTCAAACCTCCTATCCATAGTAAGAAAAACTTCAATTTGGTCCATACAAGCTTGCAGTATGTCATCAATTCAGACATGCAGATAAGAGACAGCATGTAGACCTTTGTCACCGAATGATGGAAATCTTGAATGAATATTTTGTAAAAAATCAGGGTTCTTTCTCATTTTTTCTTGTAGTAATTCGGAAAAGTCTCTTCTCGAAAAAAGATCTTCAGGCAATAATTCTTGTACTTGCCTGTAGTGAAACGGGAGCAATAATTGTTCTTTTAATACACGATGTACACAAGAAACACTTGCGTTACTTGCCCATGCCACATTTCTACACTTAACATAGGATCCGCAACAACTACATTTCAAATATTTTCTTCTGTTTGAGAAATTCTGCCACTCGTGGTCTACCAGAATTTACCTTTTTTGGTTTAAACGTTCCAGTCTCACGGCACCGCATTACCAAGTTCAAAAATGTTTTTGAATCAGGAACACTTCTTCTTGGAAAATTTTCCGCATATCGTCTTTTCGCTGCTTTCCTCTAATGTTAACAACATATCGGCATAGTCACTACTCGTGTACATATTCATTTTCAAAGCGTTATTACTTAAACAAACCAACACCACCAACAACAATGTAGCAAACGAATCTGACAACAACAAAAAATTGCGAGTATGCAGTCTAAGCCTTCTTAGTTCAAGTAAATCAAATTAACTCAATATTTCTTTTATTTTCTTATTTTAGATAAAACATGTTAAAACCTCAAATAACTCCAAAACCAGTAGTTTTTTTGACTTTCAACAAGAGTACCTTTTTGTGGCAAATTGTTTAAAAAATATTATTTCTGCCCAAAAAATATCCCTATAAAAAAAAGTTTGTGGGCAAAATAAACGGCACCCCCCCTTTAGCGTCGCTCCTGTATAAAGTATGAACAATTTGTCAACCCTATCTTTTATGACCTAATCAAAGGTATTAACGATATAAATTTCATTTAAGTATCTTAAACCGTTTCAAAGATAATGAAAAAAAAACGGATTTTTGGAGCCACTTTTACAGGGTCGTATCTTCTTACGGAGGCATTTTCGGAAACATGTTTATTAACCAAACTAAAGTTATTATTTAATATTCTATTTACCCTAAAAATTAGAGGAACGTTTTTTGAAACACCCAGTATAAATCGGGAATGACAGCACGTAGAAATAGGTGTATTTCGCACATTTTACAACGTGATGTATCGATGCCTAATAAGTGAATGTGGCACCGTCCTCTGCGGTATGAATAAGAGTAAAGGGTTTTGTTGTCACGGTTGCCCTTCTTCCAAAATTGGTAAAAGTCGTTAGGGGTGATTTTTCCAATGAAAGGTCTAGATGAAAGTAATAATTTTAAGCCAACAATTTCTAGACGGTATATCCAAGTTACCACGACTCGTTAGAAATCTTTCGACAAATCGGAGCGAAATGTGTCACTCAAACCTCAAACCTCAAAGTGAAAAAAAATATAGCTTTCTCGACTGATTTGTCCGCCATATAATGAGAATGGGGAGAAGAGGACTTAAAAAAATACTCTTGGGTATGGCTTTATGGTACTTTCATGAGAGGAATCAACGAAAGGGACATCGTTCCATTCATTTTGATCTCTTACGACCCCCTATAAGCGAGATCAGTCGTAATTCCAAACGCAATACGACCACTAGTTGGAAAGTTCTCAAAAAGTTGCATTAAACAATCATTCGAACTCCCCCATTCACCATTTCTCGGAGAAGAAATTCAAACTCGGTACTCTAATGAAATGCCCCAACTAAAAGTGTATTCTCCACCAATTCTCATCCCCTCGGACCATCTATAAGTGAGATCAGTCACAAATCCGAAACGGTAGATCGTAGATAAATCATTCCACCACTCGCCGTAAAACTCTCTACAAGCCGCATCTAATTGTGCCTCTCCGACTCACCGGGGCCCGTAGTGAAAAATAATGGCGAATTTGGTATTCCCAGATGGACGAGGAGAGCTAAAATTATTTTAGTTATATCTATATAGTACTCTAGTGAAAAACCCCAACGAGAGGTACTTTTCATTTACCTCCGACTCTATATAAGCAAGTAAACGTCACGCAATCACTACTCGGAAAGCTTTTATAAATCCACATCGTACTGTGTTAAACTGATCCCGCTGTGGCTAACACTTCCTTCCCTTCGACTTAAAATGTTTAGTCGAATTTGGTCTGACCACAAAACTGGGGAGAGGGACTTGCAATAATTCTCTCCTATGTAAACATGGTACTCTAGAAAAAGATTTCCATGAAAGGAATATTTTCTACCAACTCTCATCCACTCAACCTCTTTATAGCCAGATCGGTCAAAATACTGAAACGATAGATCGTAGATACCCTGCAATCAGTTCTTGGCAATCGCTCGATAAACCCCATCATACTGTTGCTTGGAGCCCCGTCCGGATTTGGTTTTCTCACAATAACAGGTATTCGTTTTTAGGAATTGGATGTCCGTTTTTGTGAAATAAGAACTCGCTTTCAGGAAATAGGTACCCGTTTTTAGAAACGGATACCCGTTTTAGGAGAACAGATAGTCATTTTTATTAAACAGGTACCTTAAGTGCTTATTGAAAGTAAAGAATTAAAATTTCGATTCTTATAATTTCAAATATGTAGAGCATACTCATCCTCAGATACGTTTTTAATATGGCTACCCATTTTTAGAAAACAGGCGCCCGTTATCAGGAAATAAGCACCAGTTTTCAGGACATAGGTAGCCGTTTTTAGTAAACTCGTATCCAGATGCTTAAAATAATGTAAGCAGCTGTACGTTTTTAGAAAAGAGATACCCGTGTTTAGTAAACCGGTACCCGTTTGCAAGAAATAGATACCTGTTTTCAGGGAATAGATGCCCATTTTCAAACCTGAGTGCTTATTGAAAATGGATTTTAAAAATTGTGATTATTTTAATTTCAAGCATATAAAATGCCCTCATCTTTAGGTACGCTTTTAATACGGCTATCCATTTTAAGGTAAACATCTGTCCGCTTTTAGAAAACAGATACTCGTTTTTATGAAATAGGTACCCGTTTTAGGAAATATAAGAAACGGATACCCGTTTTTGAGACACAGGTAGCCGTTTTCAGGAAATAATTATTCGTTTTAGGAAATCGGTACCCGTCTATAGAAAACAGGCATCCGTTTTTAGGAAATAGCTACCCGCTTTTAGGAAACAGGTGCCCGTTTTTAGCAAATAGGTAACCGTTTTTAGGAAACGGGTACCTAGGTTCTTATTGAAAACAGTTTTAAAAATTTTGATTCTTTTAATTTCAGTCATTTAAAATATCCTCATTTTTAGATACTCTTTTAATATGGCTACCCATTTTAAGGTAAACAGCTGGCCCTTCTTATAAAACAGGTACCCGTTTTTAGGAAATAAATACCCGTTTTTAGGAATAATTTACCCGTGAGTTTTTAAATTTATCATACTGAAATTTGAGACATTTACATTTCAGACAACTCAACTTTAGTTACACTCTTACCACTTATTTTACTTTGGGTTTAATTTTATTTCAACGTTAACTTTCCAAGATCATGCAATAGCTTTGCTACTACGAAGTAGGATGTCAAGTATCAAATTTTACCTTGAACCATGCTAAATCAATTCAGTTTGAGGTTTATAAAGAAATTTCTATATATTTGGAATTACCAGCATATCTATCTGATGTTTACTTCAACTTCCATTGAAATTGCGCAATAAATTTAAAGTGATGGCTCGACAGCATTTCGTTATCTGCTGAAGTTCCAGTGACACCCAAAATGTAAAAGAAATTACATCAGGTATTTCATATTGTTAATTAATTCATATTATAGTTTAATGCAATTAATTAGCAATCACTAACATTAGTTTTTAAGAGATCATCATTATAATCAAATTAAGTATCGTAATAAAACTCATTGTTGTCATTATTTTTTACTTGTTATTTTTATGAGTTTTTTGTGACTTTTCTATTTTTTTAAGGTTTATTTGTTCCTTAAATACAAATTGGCGTCCGAGATTACATTATTTATTTTAGATTTGAAGCAACACCTTTTTTTTGTAAAGCGAAAATATCTAAGCAATTCTATTTTTGTTAATAAGCAAATCAAATGTTATTGAACCTGTACCTATTAATCTACCGGTGAGCAAAGTGGCATAAAATCTTCTAGTTATCCATTATTTCCATAGCTAATTATAGCTCTGGGCTAGATGTATTTAATCATAAGTGGGTGAATTATTTATACGACACCCCAAAAGCTCTACGGTAATCTATTTCGAAGATACGACTGCTGGCACACCTTGCTGTAACACCCGGTATATGATATTAAATTTAATAATAATTCCTAACAATCACTTGAACTAATTTCGAGGAAAATAGATGTAAAGATTTCGTGTGCTAGAAACACAATGGTCAAAAGTGAGTTACTTTTATCGGGCGAAGTTCTTGAAATCGATCACAATCGTATTCTCTAATAAAAATTATGAAATGACGTATTACGGTTATACAGAAATAAGCTGTAACTATGGGAGTCAATTGGAAGAAATATATTACAATAAAGCGATCATTAAATGCATCTGACAAACAAACGCATTTTCTATTTCATAATAAATTGATCAAAAATTAAGCATACAACTTTTAAACTAATATCTGATGATTTGATTGAAGTCCAGACAAGTCAATGTCTGTCTGTCTTCCTATTAATAAAATTTAAGGATTGACCTATTCACATACGCGTCATCGTATACACTACTTACATTTAATGTACAATTACTTCTCTCGTCTATTTTGAAGCGGAAGGTGTAGAACATAAAATTTGTAATAATGTAAAACGGATGTTCTCGGTTGCACTCTTAATGCAGTGCCAACAGGAAAGCAGTTTTTAAAAGACGCCTTGAATTCTTCTATTCATATCTTTTTTCACTTTCGCTCAGATTTATTGTGTTACATAACTTAGCTTTATTTTATGTTTTTGTGGCATTTGTTTGCTGATTTCAGGATTTTACTATAATGCTTTAATTTTCTATTTATTACTGTTGTATTAAAATTGTTGTGGTATTGCAAAGTCCACTTATTCTAAATACAAAACATGAAAGGGTAGTTTCTGCTGCAGTAATAACGTACAACTGCGACATTAACTGATTTCAAACACACAAATTAAAGATATTTGATGTTCTTTATTCCACAGTGACTAATTTTTAGTCACTTAAACGAATTCCTAATTAAAGTGGACAATCAATTTAATTCTTTGACATTTTTTGGAGATATGTGAATACACCCCAGCTTTATACACAAAGTCTGTAGGTGAGAGAAAAATATAGATGTGCTAAATACCACAATTTTTTTACAATTTGTAACGCATTTATACCGTTTATATGTAAAAGCTAAAAATATTTATAACTTTTGTTGATTCTAATCATAAAAGAGCGGTATCCTTAACTAAACAACGGTTTCTCCGTTTTAGGGGAGAACGAACAATCTCGGCATTTATAACAAATAAAACATTTGTGTTGTTGATTGTTATATTTTAAAAGGCAAATTGCACCAGTCTAGCTAAGTGAGGTACAAACTTATGGAACTTACGGTAATTGAGAACTCATTGGTTTTCAAGTGTGAGGGATACAGATATTTATCCGCATCCGCATGACAAAGCATTATCATGCGTTATTTTATGCATTTTCCGTGACGTCACACCACGCTTTTACGACGATACAGTAATTTACCAAAATGAAAGCTTTTTCTTAACGCCAGCGGCCTTCCTTAATGTAGGGGCGTACTCTTTCTTTGTACTCTTATAAAAGGGAAGCAAAACTTAAAAAAGATAACGTAACGAACGGTACGGTACAAAAAACAGAAAGGAAGTGAGTTAGGTGAAGCGTGTTAAATACGCATTTGCGCATAAAATAACTAAAATAGATATTTGAAATGTACACAGGGACGTTCGTAATTATGTAGACTAAAGAGAAAATATTGACATATACTTAAATTTAATTATTGAAAGAAAAAAGAAATGCTTAAAGATACTAATGTAATGTAAATATATTTATCAATAATAATGCAAATTTCGAAACTTAATTAAGCTAACGATATCTAAAAATTGAAAACAAATTAAGGTAACAATAGCCAAGAATTGGCACCAAGTTAGCACAGCCATTACAGCACTATCGTTTGGAATCTATACCACAATTTGGTGCTAATTTGTTACCACAAAAAAATTGGGTGCGTCTATCATTAACAAATCATGTAACTTATCTAACAATTTGCTTCCATAAATTTGTTGCTAGTATCTTTTATAATATTTTTGGGCTTAAACTTGTATGCATTTAGTGGTCTATATTTTTCATAAAATAGAGTAATGGAAATTACGAAAACCTTATAACAAAACACTTCATCAGGATGATTGATATGTTATAATTGAGTGCTAATTCGGAGCTACTAGGTTACCGTGAAATATTCATATATTATTATTTTGAACATATTTGTACATATTTTTCATAAAATCTTTGGGCTAAACCGTCATCGAAATCACGAAACGTGCCAGCCCAATAAATTTATAAGAAAATGCGAGCAAAAATTTTATTTTGTGGTTACAAAAAAGCATCAAATTAGCACCAAATGATGACATATTAGTCGTCCTGACATATGCTTTTTTATAAGGTTTTATAAAGTTTTAGTCCAACAATTTTACAAAAAATGCGAGCATCAAATACCATTTTGGAGCTAAAAATTAGCACCAAATTTGCACCAAACTATAGTGCATTATTCATCTTTTATAAGGTTTCCGTGATTACCATAATAATAATAATAATAGATGTATTGCCCAACAGATCCGATTACAGGACAACATAAATAAATGCAGTGTACAAACTTAGCAATATCGTATACAGGGTGACCCACATATCTGGTCTCGGAATATAGCTCCTAAACCAATAGAGATTTATAACAAATTCTAACGGTATGTTATTGGAGACTAAGAGAGCTACTTTTAAAATTATTTTTGTGTGTACAAGGTGCTCCATAAATACGTAGCAAAAACATTCGACATTTTTTTTTAACGGAACACCCTGTACATTTTTTCATTTTTAGAAACTGTCTTTTGTAAGCTTTACAACGATACCTCGTTTTTAGTCATCGGATGCAGCGTTACCAAGTTATTCACGTTTTAGTAAAATTTACGGGAAAATCATATTGGTAAAAATAATATCAGTGTTTTTTTTTGTTTTTATAATCGGAACGACAAAAATTACCGGTCTAGTAGACAAAATGTTAACTAAAACTTTTATAAGTATTAAGTTTATAAAAAATATACAGGATGTCCAGAACAGATCATCCAAATGCGTCATTTTCAAATAGCTAACGGTCTAGTAGACAAAATGTTAACTAAAACTTTTATAAGTATTAAGTTTATAAAAAATATACAGGGTGTCTAGAACAGATCATCCAAATGCGTTATTTTCAAATAGCTAAAACTTATTTTTTTCAAATATATATATATATATATATATATATATATATATATATATATATACATGATATGAAATATTATTTAATAAGCTTTCTAATGATATCATAATTGTGGTAACTAGTATTACTTATTAATAGGTAAAAACCTAAAAATAAAAAATATGTCGATAGTCATGCGTAATAATGAATAAATATGTAAGTACCTACATTTAATATTTAATAAACATAAAACCAAAACAAATAAATTAAATAATTAATCTTGAAAAAATAATTATTTCAATAAATGTCTCCCATTTTGTTGGATGCATTTTAGTGTCCGATTCCTTATCGAATCCCTAACTTGTGCCACCATATTTGGTGAAATGGAGTTAAATGCTTGTCTTATTCTCACTTTCATATCTTCTTTAGTAGTCGCTGGTTGGTTGTATACTTTGCTTTTAACACATCCCCACAGAAAAAAATCACAGGGAGTTAGGTCCGGTGATCTTGCAGGCCAATGTACCGGTTCTCCTCTACCACATAAAGCACCGAAGCACCGTCGTGTTGGTAGAACATATTATTTAAAACATGTTGTGATACATTTTGCAAACATTGCCTTAAATAATTTTGAAGAAAATCTAGAAACACGGCACCAGTTAATATCCTGTTAAAAAAGTAGGGACCAATAACATAATTGTCGATAATACCACCCCAGACGTTTATTGACCATTTCTCATAATCTGGGGGTAGGAGTTCTTGATGTAACTGGTAATGAAATGGATGAAATTTATTTTTCTTTAAAATCCATTGTATAGTTGTTCGTGAAATTTCTACGTATTGACTTAATTGCCGTGTACTTATATTTCGATTTTCGACTACAGCTGTTAAAACAGTAATTTCATTGTCTTCTGTTAAGACAGAAGCTGCTCTTCTATGTGTACTATATTTTATAGGACCGGTAGTATTGAATCTCGCTGCTACTTTTTTAAAACATGCGCCAGTGGGATGTCTTCTTTGCGGATAACGTTGAGCGTACACTCAAAAAGCAGTTTTTCTGACATTCTCCCAAAATGTAAATCATTTCAATTAGTTCTTCACTAGAATACTAATTCATTTTAAACTTTTCCAAATATTCTTTATAAAACAATAATTTTATAATAGCTTCAGAAATAATTATTGGCAATTGTTGTTTATTCTGAAAACTGTCAAGATTTTGTTTTGTTTTCAGTGATTACTTTGCGTTTCCTATTATACCATTGCTTTATACATAATTTAGTGAGGTACCTATGTATTTTATAATTAAACTAGTACCTAGTCATGAAAACAGGGCTACTACAGTTGGGTATTTTTCAGATTAAAGTGCTCATTCTGTAAACCAGTGGTTTACAAATTTTTATTTATTTTTAAATTTATCTTGGAATGAATAAGAAAACGAAAACAAAACGACATATTTGTTACCTATTAATAAGTAATACTAGTTACCACAATTATGATATCATTAAAAAGCTTATTAAATAAGCTGTCATATCATGTATTTATATACAGGGTGTTCTATTTGAAAAAAATAAGGTTCAGCTATCTGAAAATGATGCATTAGGATTATCTGTTCTGGACACCCTGTATATTTTTTTGTAAACTTAATACTTATAAAAGTTTTAGTTAACATTTTGTCTACTAGACTGGCAACGCTGCATCCGATGACTAAAAACGAGGTATCGTTGTAAAGTTTACAAAAGACAGTTTCTAAAAATAAAAAAATATACAGGGTGTTCCGTTTAAAAAAAATTCGAAATTTTTTTGCCACATATTTATGGAGCACCCTGTAGCCACAAAAATAATTTTAAAAAATAGCTCTCTTAGCCTCCAATAACATACCGTTGAAATTTTTTATAAACCTCTATTGATTTAGGAGCTATATTCCGAGACCATATAGGTGGGCCACCCTGTATAACATGCACAAGAAAATTAATTGGTACTGTTACAAAGAGTACTTAATAATTCAGTTACAGAACAATTATTGATATCAAAAGTATTTGGTAGAGTGTTATTTAATTGTTGAATATGAAATAAAGGAGATATATGTAATATGTTTGTGCGAGGTGTCGGATGTGTAAACGTTAGATTGTTTCGAGACATGTAACTCGGCACTAAGGAATTAACTAGTTCCAGAAGTTACGGACAATCGATTTTGTTACGGAGTAAGTTAAATAAAAAGGTAAGCGCAATCTCACATCGACGATATTCTAAATAACGGAAACAAAATCGTTTTGGTAAACAGTCACGATTGAGTCCTCTCGGAGGATATAATTTATCAATTTTAAAAGCTAAATAATTTAAAAATTTTCTTTGGATGTCTTCTGGAATATGAATCTGATAATTATAGATCGGAAACCAAATTAACGAGCAATATTCTATTTTGCTTCTGATTAAACAAAAAAATAAAGATTTTAGTGGAGCTATATTATTGAATGATTTGCATTTGCGAATTATGAAACCGAGTAACTTCATAGAAGAACGGTTTATGAAATCTAGATGTTCAGAAAAAGTAAATTTGTTATCAAAGTAAACACCCAGGTCTTTAATAACAGTAGATCTTGCAATGATGAGCGAGTTGATAGAATAGTCATAGCATACTGGCAATGTTCTTCATGTATAAGAAACAATTTTACATTTGGGTATATTAAGTGCAAGACAATTATTGGTACACCAATTATGTAAAGAGCCGAGTTGCTTTTGAATCAAGTGACAATCAGCGATTGAAGATAATGTAGAAAAAATCTTGAGATCGTCAGCAAAAGACAACTTACAACATGTTATAACGGACGAGATATCATTGATAAAAAGTAAGAATAGAAGAGGACCAAATGTAGATCCTTGAGGGACACCTGATGTAACTGATATTGGTTTAGAAATGAAATTGTTATAAGTAACAAACTGGGTACGTTCTTCTAAAGAAGATTTAAAAGATATCAGTGCTTCAGAGAATCGAAAGTATGACGTTTTAACCAAAACGTTTTATAAAAAATATGACCAACTGTCATTTTTAAAGTTAAAAAACAACACCAAATTATGGTATATCAATAATCCTGATTCATCCATGCTTAGTTATTAGGTTTTCGTGATTTCCATAACATTTCAACCCAAAAGTATTATGAAAAATACAAGCAACAAATTTTATTTCAGATAACAAAGTAGCACCAAATTAGAACAAAATTACTGTATACCGGGAGACCCAGGGGCCCAAAAAAAGCCCAATAACTTTTTTACTATTTGAGATATTAACATGACATTTTTTTAGAGTAGTAGCTACTTTTATTTAGCAAAAGCTAAAAATAATTTTGTTTATGTACCGGGTGGCCAACTAAGAACGGCCGTCGGCCATATCTCAGGAATGGATTATAGCACAGGTTCGGGAAAAAAATTTTTATAACAAAAGAGGCCTCGAGAAACGCCTGGCAATTATTTTCAGAATTGTAGGTCCACCGCTAGAGGGCGTATTTGACAGTTAAAATTTTAAAAAGCAAAATTTTTCAAAATTTACTCATTTAAGGGGTATATTATATATTATAATCAGATTCCTCAACAAATTCTGCATATTTTTTATTTGACAAGTTTTAGTCTATCTCTTCAAATAAGGGGTGGGGGAGAGTGGGAAGCATGTTACGAAGAAACGCCTTTAACTCAGGTTCTGCTTGACCGATTTTAATAAACTTGATGTTGTTTGAAAGAGCTTTTGTTAAACAATAGAAAATTTGTAAATTTGAAGCAATCTGATTAATAACATAAATGCTAGAGGGCGCTGTTTAATACTTTTTAATTTATTAATTTATTTTCTCTTTCCAATTTTAAATGGAAGCATAAAAATTTAAGTAGGTCTTTAAAAAGTAGACTAAATTAGTAATAAAACAGTAAAAACTGAAAGTCCATATCTTTTTCCTATCCTGAGATATCGTAAGAAACATGTAAATGGCGGGAATTGTTCTTCCAACATCTAATCGGTTAGTTCGCGTTAACGGAAATTATTAAATTTAGCCTGGATGAAAAGATCTTACATTGGTCTGCAGTAATTTAAACTGTTATCATACTAATGTTATGGTTGCCGCTAGATTACCTAAATGTAATGCTGTCGCTACTAACAATGAGAACAAATTATAAAATAATAATGTGATAAATCTAACAATTAAAATCTTAAATAAATAACTAGGTAATTAGTGTCACCCTAGATGTTCGAAATGTCGTCCATCATGTCAGCTCTTGTTGTGGGTCTATCGGTATAAACGAGATCTTTTATTCGCCCCCACAAATAAAAATCTAAACAAGTTAGGTCTGGAGACCTTGGTGGCCAAATAAATAAACTTCCACGTCCTATCCACCTTTCAGGGTATGATTGATCTAAGAAATTCCGAACATCTCTAGAATAATGTGCCGGGCACCCATGTTGCAAGAACATGTCACGACGAATGGCCAAGGGTACGTCTTCTAAAAGAAGTGGCAATTCGTTGCTTAAAAAATCTAAATATCTTTCTCCATTAACAGTCTCATTAAAAAAAATGCCTAATTATTTTTCCACCTAGAATCCCGCACCACACATTTACAGACCAACGATCCTGATGTTGGACCTACTGTTTTTGTTTTTATTGATATTTTATGCTTTTGATTTACTAACACATCGCTTGAAAACAAATATAACATTCTTATATAATTAAAAAAATGTTAGATTTATCACATTATTATTTTATAATTTGTTCTCATTGTTAGTAGCGACAGCATTACATTTAGGTAATCTAGCGCCAACCATAACATTAGTATGATAACAGTTTAAATTACTGCAGACCAATGTAAGATCTTTTCATCCAGGCTAAATTTAATAAGTTCCCTTAACGCGAACTAGCCTACTAGACGTGGGAAGAACAATTCTCGCCATTTACCTGTTTCTTACGATATCTCAGGATAGGAAAAAGACATCGACTTGCAGTTTTCACTGTTTTATTACTAATTTAGTCTACTTTTTAAAGACCTACTTAATTTTTTATGCTTCCACTTAAAATTGTAAAGAGAAAACACAATATTAAAAAAATATTAAACAGCGCCCTCTAGCATTTATGTTATTAATCAGATTGTTTCAAATTTACAAATTTTCTATTGTTTAACAAAAGCTCTTTCAAACAACATCAAGTTTATTAAAATCGGTCAAGCAGAACCTGAGTTAAAGGCGTTTTTTCGTAACAAGCTTCCCACTTATTTGAAGAGATAGCCTAAAACTTGTCAAATAAAAAATATGCAGAATTTGTCCAGGAATCTGATTATAATATTTAATATGCCCCTCAATAGAGTAAATTTTGAAAAATTTTGCTTTTTAAAACTTTAACTGTCAAACACGCCCTCTAGCGGTGGACCTACAATTCTGAAAATAATTTCCAGGCGTTTCTCGAGGCCACTTTTGTTATAAAAAATTTCTTCCCGAACCTGTGCTATAATCCATTCCTAAGATATGGCCGATGGCCGTTCTTAGTTGGCCACCCGCTACAGGGTATCTCAACATTCCAAAAACTGTAAAGCTTTTTTTTTAATAGAACTACCCTATTTTGATGTTATTATTGGATTCTACACTAAATTATGTGTTAAATTTTTACTTCAAAATTCGTAGATGTCCATCATAATTTGATAATATGACAATGGAAAAAGGTCAATAGCTTATATTTTTAAACGGCATGCCCTGTTTATTATGGTACTAATCAATAGCTTTTTTGACAAGCTTTGCAACGATATAAAGTTTGTATGGTCAAATGTAAACATCTAATCTGATAGAGTAAAAAAACTGCATTTTAAGCAATTTTCTCTTAAAACAACGCAATTTTCGAGTAGGCTAGGTGCTTTACGATGGCAATATGTCAACTGTGACTTTGTCAAAAAAAGATTTGATACTTGCAGCCTCAAACCACAAACATTAAAATGAATTTTTCACGCCAAAAGTTGATAAACATGGTATATCGCATTGGTGAAGCGGATCGAAATATTCTATTGGCAAAAATTTCATGAAGCAGTGGTACCTCAAAGTGCCGCATTTCAAAAATTAAAAGATAGGTTTGAAGGCACTGGAAACGTAGCCTACAAAAAAAAATTAATAGGACGATGACAAAGAGTTGGAAGTTCTCTTGATGCTAGCAGAAAATCCGCATTTGAGTTCACGAGAAATCGAACCTGAAATAGAAATGTCACAAAGCAGTGTTAATCGAATCATTTTAAAGCACAAATGTCACCCATATCACATGAACTTCATCAAAAACTGAATGGGGATGATTTGCAGAATCGGATTCGTTTTTCAGAATTAATACTGGATTTAATGAACAATCATTGTGGCTTTTTAAACAACATTTTATTCAGCGATGAGGCAAATTTTAAGAACCACACATCTGTTAGTCTGCATAATATGTATTATTATAGTACTGCAAATCGCCATTGGATGAGAACTACTGACCATCAAAACAGATGGTCATTAAATGTGTGGGGCGGAATATGTGGACTTCAAGTGATTGAACCTTATTTTTTTTTGATAATGTGTTGACAGACTTAACTTCAATTGATTTTTTTTCTGTGGGGGTTTTTTGTTAAAAACCAAGTATATCGTTTTCGACCAACAACTGCTGAGGATATGACGGTTAGAATAACCAGTGCCATAATATACAGGGCATGCCATATAAAAAAAAATGAGTTATTGACCTTTTTACATTGTCATATTTGAAAAACCGCAGATGACGTGGAAAACCACTAAAAAAATTGCTTCCTTCAAGTCTTGAAAATTGACGAAAAAAAAGTTTATCAAATTATTTTTAATAGTTTAGAAATTATGATTTTTTGAACAAATCCCTGCATCTACGAATTTTGAAGTAAAAATAGAAAATCTCAAAAAGTGTGACAGATGTGTAACGGATCTTAATAAATTTAACACATAATTTAGTGTAAAATCCAATAATAACATCAAAATAGGGCAGTTCCATTAAAAAAAAAAACTACGGTTTTTAGATTGTTGGGACACCCTTTACATAAACAAAATTATTTTGAGCTTTTGCTAAATAAAAGTAGCTACTATTCATAAAAAAATTTCACGTTAATATCTCTAATAGTAAAAAAGCTATGGGGCTTTTGCGGACCTCTGGGTCACCTGGTGTGTGTATATATATATATATATATATATATATATATATATATATATATATATATATATATATACATAGTCTTACCCCCTTTAATCTCCGTTACTGAATACAAAATTGAAAAACGCTCGGACACGTTAATTTTTATTTCAAACGAGGTGTTTTTTAACAAAAAAAAATTGTCACCCCTTTCACCCCCACCCCTTGACAGCTACCCCCTCCATTTTTTTAAATAGCAATGGTCATGCGATACATCGTTGGAAAAGATTTTAAAAGTAGAATTCAAAAATTATCATTTTTAATTTTTTTAAATAAAAATACAAATAAAAATAAACAAACAAATAATATTAAATTAAATCTTCAAAAATAAATGAACTGGACAAATTAATCTAATTAACAACTTAATTACTGCAGGAGGTGTTCAAAATGTTCTCCAATTGTTTCCTGGCAGAAGTAGATTTTTTGTTTGGTTTCCTCCCTCACACTAAGCTCAGTTGTCTCCTGGCAGGGCCGTCCCCAGGGCAGGGCGATCCGGGCGGCCGCCCGGAGCGCAAAGCTCTAGGGGCGCCAAAATCATCAAGGAAGGCGTTGCCTTCCTTGTCCTAACTTCGTTAGGGGTCGGGCGTCTAGCGGCGCCCCTAGGCTCGCTTCGCGAGCAATCGAAACAACTTTAAAATGGCTTTTATCCGTCACTAATTAAATAAAAAGTGAACGAAATATTTAACTATAGAGAACGCATTTAATCTTAACGTAAGCGTAAGGTAAACCGTGGATGTGGAAGAACGAGGTATGTTTTATTCTAAAAGTGCAGATGCATGTTTTTGTAATAAAACACGTACATAAATTAAACAGATTATAAAGGTATTACGTGTATTCACCTCCAAACTTTTAAATTTAAGAACCGTTCTTAATTACGCTAAACTCCTTATTTTCATAATTTTGGATGAATTAATTTCAATTCGGTTTCGATGCAGATTTAATTTTACCTTTTATAAATAGGAATTTGTTATCGATTTCGAGTACTAAAAAAGGAACGTGCAGGTGTTAGTTTTTGTAACGTGACACGTACCGAGATAAACAAACGAAATAAATTGATAAAAGAAATAAGTTACAAGCTTTTTTAAAATGCACTAAAACGTAAAAAATAAAAGTTATTACTTTTATCAATCATCATTTTTATTTCTAAGCACATTATAAATTTAATATATGTATTTAAGCATTAAGACAAAATCTAGTTGAGTTCAATTCATCATGACCAAACCACTCAACTATCGCTTTTCAAGAATTTACAAGTTTTCGGTCCCTGCTCTGGCATTGGCAACACTTACAATACAGGAATCTACAAGTCTGTACCAATTTTGAAACCAACCGAAACAAGATGTCACAGGAGTTTTTAACTGCATATATAAGGGAAGTTGACTTAAAACAATGCGTTATTTGCTACTAGACTTCGGCCGGTGCGAAATAAAATGGTTTTTTTTATTATTGTACAAAAGTTTTAAAAAGTGCTTGTGCAATTGCAAATTGTCCAGTGTGAGTGCGTTTGTCTTTTGTGAAGGTAAGTTTTTAATTTTCATTTTCAAAAATCGCGTACAAGTAGTACTAGAATTAGTAGTCCCAGGGTGATACATTTTTGGGAAAATTTTCAATCTTCATTCAATTTAGAAACTTTTATGTCTATGGTTTTATTTACGACAAATGTACCGTTTTCGAGATAAATGCTGAAAACTGTTCAAAAACATGGTCATTTTACGCTGTTTTTCTACTATTATTTTAATTTTCTATAGGTATACTGTTAAATGTGTCTCAAAACCGCACATTTGTCCTAAATAACACTGGAAACATAAAAGTTTCTGAATTGAATTAGGATTTTATTTTCGAATTATTAGGGGTTAGAAGCGTTGCAGTAAGCAAGGGGGCATCACC
Organism: Vesta saturnalis; assembly: GCA_036346205.1. NCBI lineage: Eukaryota > Metazoa > Arthropoda > Insecta > Coleoptera > Lampyridae > Vesta > Vesta saturnalis. The sequence continues at coordinate 6,650,082 of JARFJB010002450.1, forward strand.
CTGTGGGTATTGTCATCGGTTAAATTGCTCTTAATATTGAGTTTTAGTTGCCTTGCCTAAAATGTATACCAAATTCCAATTTATTATACAGGGTGTCCATCTATAAACTGACACATTTTAACTGCTTATAACTCGAAAACGATAAATGGTATCGATGTGCGGTTTTCACAGAACTTCATCATTTTTTAAATTTTTTTGACAGTGTTGCCAAGTTTTAAAATTTACCTGAAATAGGAGAAACAAAATTGACGATTTTCAAAGGCCGATTTCGCAAAAAACTTTAATGGGACACTCTGTATTTTTATAATTTACATCAAAGCCTATTTACTCTCCTTTACGAAAATGTTGTTAGTTTGCTTAATTTTTTTTTAATATACATGTTATACGGATTGATAATTAGTTTTAGAAACCAAAATGTCTGATGCTAAGAAAAAACCCTCTGGAAGCCAATTTAAAAAGCGGAGATTGAACAAGCAAACAGCTTCAAAAACAGTCAGGTGCCCTGCAGAACTTTTTGAAAGAGGGTAGTCTCAACGCTCCCACTACCGATCAACATTTAAACAACGCCCAGCACATGCACCTGGATACTGACTTTCCCGATATGAATCCCCCTTTGGACGCAAACGTCAGCATTGCTGAGCTAGTTAATTCACCTCAAACGAGTTTGTTGAGTAGTGATGCAGTTCCGTGCAGTTCCAAAATAAAAACTGCAAGTTGTGCAGACCTCAGAAAAACATTTAGAAGAGACTACAGTCCCAATTATCTCTTCTGACCCAGGATTATGGCCCGAAATCATGCGCGAAGCAGATAGAGTTTTTTTGGTTAAACGTGGTCCAGCTGCACCTTTGTATAATTTTGATTTTCCTTATGATGATCAACATAGAAGATTCTCACCAAAATATTACAAGAAAGCACTTAAAAATGGAGAACAAGTTTTAAGAGAACGGATGGTATATTCCTTATTTCAAAACGTCTTGTATTGTTTTCCATGTCGACTTTTTGCTGCCCCATCTAGCAATAGCGCTCTTGGCCATCGAGGATTTAAAGACTGGAAGCATTTAGGAGACTCTTTAGCACATCATGAAAATGGTAAAACGCATATTGATTGTTTAAAATCATGGCTAGAATTAAAGCAACGGTTGAAAATGGGTAAAACAATAGATGCAGTTTCTCAGAGGCTCATTGATTCTGAGATAAATCACTGGTCCGAAGTTCTTTTACGCATTATATCAGTCGTTAGAATGCTAGGTGAGAGATCTCTAGCTTTTCGAGGAACAACAGATAAACTCTATGAACACAATAATGGAAACTTTTGAAGTTCATTCAGTTATTGGCTGAGTTTGATCCAAAAATGGAGGAACACGTTCGCAGGGTTCTTAATAAAGAAGAAATCAAAGCTACATATCTAGGAAAAACTATACAAAATGAAATAATTGATTTGTTGCATGACAATATAAAGCGCCACATCATTGAACAAGTTCAAAAGGCCAAGTATTATTCTGTGATTCTCGACTGTACTCCCGATGCAAGTAAAGTCGAACAGATGACGTTATGGCAAGATATGTTTCCATAGAAGAATCAGAGTCTGAAGTTCAAGTGATAATCAATGAAAACTTTTTGGGTTTTCTACCCATTGAGAGATCAAAAGCTGCGGAATTATCGGAGGTTTTAGTAGAAGAGCTAGAGAAAATGAGCTTAAAGTAGAGAACATGCGCGGTCAAGGGTACGACAATGGTTCCAATATGAGAGGAGAAAATCGGAGTACAAACAAGAATCACAAATATAAACCCCAGAGCATTTTATGTTCCATGCAGCAGTCATTCGCTAAACTTGGTTGTAAACGATATGGCAAAATCCTCGTTTGAGGCTGCAAACTTCTTCAATATTGTTCAAAAGTTATATACATTTTTGCTTCGTCAACTTTTCGTTGGGCAATATTACTTAAATATATTGATAGTTATACCCTAAAACCATTAAGTGATACGCGATGGGAAAGTCGAGTAGACTCATTAAAAGCTCTGCGATTTCAAATTGGACCAATTCACGATGCTTTGTACAGTATTTATGAAGATCCAGAAATCGATAATATGATTAGAGACGAGGCTAGGATTATTAAATAATTTGAAGCAGTTCAAATTTATATGCTCTATTGTGATTTGGTACAAAATTTTGAGTCGCATTAATCCCATCAGCAAACTTTTGCAAACCGTACATTTTGATATATCACAAGCTATTGATACGCTTAACAACTGTAAACTCTTCTTTGAAAATCTGAGATCAGATGAAGCTTTTGAAAGCATCATTTTAGAAGCAACCGAGCTTGCTTCAGAGGTGGACGTGGAAGCTAATTTCGAAGCCACCACACCACGTCATCGTATCAGAAACAAAACACGAAACGTTTTGTATGAGGGCCCGGATGAACCCGTTCAAGACCTCAAACAAAAATATAAAATAGAACTTTTCTTTCACACTGTAGATCAAGCAATAAATGCCTTGAAACCAGATATAATTTGCTAAATACTCACAGTAATTATTTCAGCTTTTGTATAATATTTTTGGTTTAAAAGACATGCGCAGAAATGAGCTACTGGCTTATTGCAAAGATTTGGAAGTAGTTTTAACTGATGGAAATTCAAGCGATCTTAACGCCCTGGAACTGGCCGATGAAATAAGCATTGTTTCGTCATTATTAACAAAAAGGAAACCCCGTTGAAGTCCTCAAGTTTATCGCTACACTTAAACTTGCACCAAACCTCAGTATAGCATTAAGAATCCTACTTACATTGCCAGTCACTGTGGCTTCAGGGAAAGAAGCTTTTCAAAACTAAAAATAATAAAAATTATCTCAGAACGATGCAGACGCAAAATCGTCTCAATGGATTGGCAATGATAGCTATAGAACACCAAATTAGTGACAAATTAGACTTGAAATCACTGGTTCGTGAGTTTGCCGAAAGAAAAGTTAGAAAAAAGGCATTCTAAATACTTTGGTTAGTTAGCATTCATTTATATTATAGGATATTAGTAAGCATTAGTTCATTTTAATTTTTGTTATTTTATTTTACCTTAGTGGTAAATTGCTTATCTGTTACATACCTGTTACCTAATGATCGAGATTTCAATAAAATGTTTTTTTTTATTTAATTTTTTTCAACGTTTTCTTGACTTTATGTTATGGGAGCATGCGATTTACTTTAATAAACGGAGAGGGGGGCGCCAAATTCAAGTTTTGCCCGGAGCGCCAAAATGTCTAGGGCCGGCCCTGCTCCTGGTTAATGACAATCTATTCCTTCAAGATTCTCAACAATACCAAATAAGGTACACTGGTTTTACTTTCATATGGGACAATCTATTAACAAAGTTTATTTAATTTTTATTCTTACTTATTGCCGAATAAATACTTTGTAGGTAAGAAAGTATCATTGTTAGAAAACTTTTTTTAAAAAATCTAGTTGGCGTGTCTAGTTTTTGACAAGTATTGTCAAAAATAACAGACATTTAGCACTATTGAGTCTAAACAATATTGACAACAGCAAAGCGTAATTATTAACAATTGGTGAGTTTTGGTGGTACCCTGTAAATTTTTGTATTCCAAACAGACAAAATGGTACAACCTGGTAAGAATATTTAATGAACGTTTTCCGGATCGTCCAATTGATCGACATTACTATAGACTACTCATCAACAAATTTTTTGAAACTGGTTCTGTCGAAAACAAAAAAACGCGTTGGTAGAAATAAGACTTCTGAGGAAAAACAAGTAGATATTGTATCCCAATTTGTAGTAAATCCATCCAGTTCAAGCAGAAATGTTGCTCGCGAATGCGAAGTAAGTCACTCGACCGCTTTAAGCACTTTAAAGAAGCAAAAATTTCACCCATATAAAACAAAAATGGTGCATGAATTGACAGAGGATGATCCAGATCAACGAATGTAATATTGTGAAATTATGGATAATAGTATTACACAAGATCCAAATTACTTACAACATATTTGTTTTTCCGATGAAGCTACATTCTATTTAAACGGTCATCTACATCGACAAAACATAAGATATTGGTCTGACGAAAATCTTCGATTGTTTCGAGAGTGCCACACACAATACCCAACTAAATTAAATGTTTGGGCAGGTATACTAGGGAATCACATTATAGGCCCTTTTTTTATCGAAGGTAACTTAACGGGGGATAGCTACCTTAACCTATTGGAAACACAAATAATCCCTGCAATTAATGATGTGGTTAGAACCAACCCAGGTGAATTCACTCAAGATATTGTTTTTCAACAAGATGGAGCTACGCCACATTACGCTGCTCGAGTTCGAAATTTTTTAAACAATTTATATCCGAGGAGATGGATTGGGCGTCGTGGGTTCATTGAGTGGCCACCTAGGTCACCAGATATGACTCCTATGAATTTTTTCCTATGGGGTTACCTTAAATCCAAAGTGTATGCGTGCCAGTTGATGACACTTGATGAACTGCGTCAAAAAATATTCGAAGAATGCAACAGAATTGATATGCAGACCCTACAAAGGGTTAGGGAGGAAACCAAACAAAGAATCTACTTCTGCCAGGAAGTAAATGAACACCTCCTGCAGTAATTAAGTTGTTAATTAGAATAATTTGTCCAGTTCATTTATTTTTGAAGATTTAATTTAATATTATTTGTTTGTTTATTTTTATTTGTATTTTTATATAACAAAATTAAAAATGATAATTTTTGAATGCTACTTTTAAAATCTTTTCCAACGATGTATCGCACGACCCCCCTTGCTATTTAAAAAAATGGAGGGGGTAGCTGTCAAGGGGAAGGGGTGAAAGGGGTGACAATTTTTTTTGTTAAAAAGTTTGAAATAAAAATTGACGTGTCCGAGCGTTTTTCAATTTTGTCTTCAGCAACGGAAATAAGGGGGTAAGACTTATCATCCGCACTGTATATATATATATATATATATATATATATATATATATATACACACACACACACACACACAGGGTGACATAGAAAAAAGGGTCATGCATAGTGCCACGCGATAGCGAACACTAAAATAAGAAAAAAAGTTCCTATGAACTTAGGTCCGCAATGCCTTCGTTTAAAAGATATAGGGTGTTGAAGTTTAATTATTTTTTTACAATGATGTAATAAGTGGACGAAATTTTGTATACAGGGGCTTTCTATCACGCAGAATTCAAATATGACCTTAGTTCTTTATTACTGATAGAGGGCGCCACATACAGGTTTCCATCTTGTTTGAATCGATCCTAACTTTTTTGTCTTACACTGTATGTCATTTTCGACTGGAAAAATTTGAACATCTTTGCTTCAGAAAAGTATACATTATTGAAGTCGCTAGCACCAACGGTTTACGAGAAAAATGCATCCGATGCATGCAAATTATCCAAAAGCGCCAAAGTAACTTATTTGCAAAAACAATGACATAACACTTCAACAATTAAATTTTAATAGCAACAATGAAGGGCAGTGATTAAAAAAAAACATTAAATTTTTAGAAGATGTTCAGATTGTTGTCCTTGTACTTGAATACATTTTTCAATTCTTCTTCCTAAGGCATCTTTGAAATATTCCTGGGTTATTACGGAATCTATCTGCGGATTCCACAATTCTTATCCATAGTTGCTCTTCATTATATATTTCTACAGAATAAACATAATTTTTCATGTATCATGTTTCATTGGACATTGTTGCAAGAGTGGATTTTATGTTTGATGGCAAGTTAGCTCACTTTTCTTAAGTGGTAAGGAAATTTTTTGAAAGGAGGTTTCCAAAATTGCAATTTGTGTTGTCAGCGCACATTGCCATTACTTATGTTGTTAATTAGTATTTGTCAACCGTTTTAATAATATGTTCGAATATGTCTGAAGTTTCACCTGGAAGATCTTGAACTTACGAAAGTTTTACTTGAATGCCCTTGCCTTTCACAAAATACCTTACGAGTATAATACACATTTTTACGCTCCCGTGATTTGAAAAATCGATATAGATTGTTACAAAATTGACCGTTCTAAGATCATATCGTATAGAGCTTAATGATTCTTTTTGTAAAATGTTAAAGACAATACTTTCGGAATTGGTTCTAGCACATGCAAATTTTTTTGGAAGAAACTTTTTATTAGCTTACTAGTGCAATCCATAGAACGAAAAGACTGATTATCGATCATGTTGTAGTGTTACCAAGTACATTCAAAACAACACTTTACTACTACTAGAAACATCAATATTTGTCTTTTTATACTCAAGTGTCGATATATGTTGAACAATATCCGCATTTCCACCATGTGCAATTGAAAACTGTACACAACATTTTAAACAGATTACATCACTATCTGAGGTTGTCTTTTAATAAATCAACATTCACTTTCTAAATTTCTATTAAATGTACACTTCTTTTTGGCATTTTATGATTTTCGTCTTAGATACACACTACACTATAACGATTATTTATTTAAGAACAGTTATTTATTAACGCTTAACCTTAACTAACCAACTATTTACACTTTACTTATTTACACACACCTATTGTAACAAACTTTTTACGTTTGTAATAAAATTTACGTATATGTAGGCAATTAACGTGCATTTCGTGCAGCGTGTGTTGCATATCTAGTTGCATAAAAACATGCAATTTAATTATTTTAATTAGAGCTCGTACTCATATCGTTCGAGTTTCTGACATGTTCATGCGCAAAGGCCTGAGCGTCGTTTTGGTTGAGTTAAGAAGGTAGATGTAGCGTCCATTATTACTTGTTAAATTGAAAAAAAAAAGTGTCATATAATTGTATGGTAAGTTGTAAAAAAACTATTATATTAAAGTTTAAGACGTTTACTTTTTTTCAGGAATTTTTATTTTTACTTTCACGTTTACGTTTTATTTTTTACTTTAACTTCACCTTTATTGATTACGATTAATCAAGAGTCATTTGGGAATTATTACAACGCTGACTCTGTATATGCCTCCATTTCGTTATTTACAGTGTGTCCAATAATAAGGTACTCTTACTCCATTAATAATTATTCTTAGTTTTTAACGTTACTAACCCTAGCATTAAGTATTTCTGTTTATAATTAAGTATAGGTTGTGTTAATAAAACTTTGTTATTGTAGAAATTTTCTTTTAAATTTATTGCATAATGGTTTACTTGTTTATTCCATATTTAAAAACAAGTTGGCGTCCGGGTATTTAATAATTATTTTCAGGAAGAAGCAACCCCGATTTTAAAGCGAACATATCTAGGTACATGAAAATATTTTTTGGTTATTAAGGCAAATCGATAATTTTAAGGACCGGGCCCACTTTAATCTACGACTGAGCAAAAGGCACCAAACCTTCTATTTATTACCCAAACTGTTAAGTAGCTAAAATTTGTAGACATGGGTGTAGAAGTATACTTATAGAACTTTAGGATCTGTACACTGACTTAAAGGTTATTTACACTGCATATTTATTTTCCACGCGTACAAGGCGCCGTCGTAAGCAAATTCTTTTCGCGCTAGACTTGATACTTAATACTGCGTGATAAGCGGGATCGCGCGGTATTTATTTAAGTCGATATAAGTGCTAGAAAGTTCTCGTAAATTGTGGAACTTGAAATGTTATCCTATAGTGTCTTATCTGAAGGTCGCATATCTTTCTAGACTTCTAAACAATGACACGTAAAAAACAGGACAAAAACGGGACTTCTTTATAAATACGAAACATTTACGTAATTTATTAAAATAATTACATACACGAAATGATGTAATTAACAGAAGGACTGTCCCATATAATACGGGATCAATGGGTGCCTTACCTTAATCTTAATCGTATATTAAGATGTAGGAGTAAATGATATCTTACACAAAAATCGTTCTACAAATGTAAAAAATTACTCAAAGTTTAAAAGAAAGAAAAGCAGAAACAAAACGCTGTAACTTCGAACTCTAAGTTCTTAAAGCAAGATAATATATTATCTCATATCTCAATAAATATTATATTCAAAATTAATTTATCATTTTCATCACCTGAATGACACGCTTCCGTTCCTCGCTATTCAGAATGGTATGCATAATACAACTTTAAATACTCAATCTAGCAAGGATGATACTTTCATATGCTTGAAAACTCGCAGATCTATATAATTTAATCTCCAATGCACATCCGTTCGAAAACTTACATAAAAATGCAATGTGGAAATGATTATGTACTGTAATATCCCACCCACAATGGTATGTGCGTGTTTGACGTAATTTGTCTTTTTTATGTGTCTTGAAATAAACTACCACATACACACTAGATAATAAATTTATAAAACGAAATTGTTTGCCGAGCAATACAATTTGTATTTTAACTACACTACAATTTTTTTACCATAATGACCATTTTTGATCTTTAAACTGTTTTTTTTTCATTTGTCCGTAATTATTGCTTCAAAGTACTTTTGTATAATTTATAGCATTAAAATTAAATAGTAACATTGCTGGGTAAACCGTTGGTGAACTTTCATACAAGTTGATTTAGTTCACATCGTTTATTGGTGAAATATGAAATTACATAGCTTGAATTTCATTTCGAAAGTGTATATAAACTAGAAACTCTTTGAGTGATTTTTTTTGTTTATTTTAGTGCAAAAAAATTAAACCTTTCTAGAAATTATATGTAAAAGATGGAGAATTACACAGGGAATAGTATCGTCTTTTTTGGTATTTTATTTAATTCAGTTTACATATTAAAATAAGCAAACATAGTCATCCATTATGGGCAATACTTGGGCGGAAAGTATCGAACCGTTTTTCTATTAGTAAAAAAATAGAATAGAAAAATAAACTTACTATAACAGAACAAAATCGAAAAGGTTGTACCTTCCATCGACGTTAAATATTTCTAAGATGTTCAAGATGTACAATACTGTAGCATCCTCCAGGTACCCTATCTTGAAAAGTGTAAGTTGAACTGATACGCAATAATGCAAATCTAAGAACAAAACAATTGCTAAGTGATTTATCTTGTCTTTACTGACAATAATGTTAGTATTACTCAAATTAATTGGTACACAAATATAAATATAAACAACAAACAAAATGCTAATTCACCCAAATACATGAGTGAGGGAGCCCTGTACTGTCTTTTGCTTTATCAGATTTCCGCTTACTGAGCGTGCGAATGGGATACCTTTGCAAGGCAATGTTTGCTTTTTAATACGTCACATAGGCTTGTAGAATTGGTTGCTGCGAGCTTAAATTACATTAAAAGTACCTACTTACGTTGAATATTATAATCCTTCAATTAACCACTTATTCACCAATATTTAACGGGTTACGATACGCCGTTTAAACCCAAGACGATAACGATTATTTATATTATTTATTTATACATGAGTTTTCCAAGAATGTATACGATCAAATATTTACATAGACTGTTTAAAAGTAAGCTATTTAATCAAACACCCCAATCGATCTTACTCAATTGAAACTCTAACTACAACTGCCTTCCCCTTCGATTTCAAAAGTGACTTATCTTTACTCCCGAATATCAACCCCCGTCTTACTAAAGTAACCAAAAAAACAAGAAATTATTACGTGGGAAGACTTCGCCACATTTCTTACTACACGAAATCTTTATTTTAAAAATATGTATTCGTCCGTAACAAACCCTACATTTCAAAGTACCGAGTTTCAAAGTACCAAACAAAGACGTCCCTTGATCTGCGGTATGCTCCGCCGTAATTTATTATTAAATCAGTGATATTTTTCCTTCAAGAATGCGCGTATAGAAATTTTCAACAATTCGTTTCGGCAGAACACCTGTTTCTCTACCCTAATATGTTTCCTTTTTCTGTTCAACCCTTACTCAATTACATAAATTCCCATATTTCTCACATAAAACATAAAATAAGATATCACGGAAAACATTAGCAAATTACGACTTATTATCAAGATATTTAAATCTGTAAATTATCCTTTCTATTGCGGTAACAATTACGATTTAAAAATGTTTATTACAATAATAAAATTTTCTCGGTCCGCTACCTACAATACTAGTGTGGCAGAAGAATTAAAAGTCAAATATAGTTACTTTCACAAAGTTTTCTCCAGAGACACACAGATGTATGTAGGTACTGTGAAAGACTAAAGTATCAAATTAAAAAGACTAACAAAGTCTTCCGCAATTGCCAAATCAGGAAACTTATTATTCTCATCAGATTGCATTATATGCACTCTGCATAGTGGATATCGGTGCAAAGAATCCGACGTTTTATTTGCGGACTGGGGATAAAAGCGGTCGCGGTTCAAATGAAATTGGATTTGCGCTACTGAATTATTAAGAGCGTGGATTGTTGATGGTATCCTTAAACTATATCTCTTTGCAGACGGATGTGAAGGCCATTCCATCTTTTAATTTATTGGTTACAAAACGAATCGCCAAAAAATATTGAGCAAATAGAAATAACTTTCCCCATACAAGGTCCCTCGTGCCTGCCTGTCGGTATTTGGTCGGGTAGAGAGGGAACTATGTTGCCATGAAAAAATAGTTTTACCAGAAGACTGCCATCTATAAACCATTTGGAGAAGTTAAACTGCTAGGGAAAGATTGGTGTGTTTATGATTTGAGAGACATTTTAAACGTAATGCAAAAGTATGAAGGCATAAGTGAGCAAAAGAAATTTTTCATCAAAAAATTCTACGAAGGCAAGAAGAAAAGGGTTGCAATCAATTCCGTAGTATTTTATAGAAACCGCGACAACTCGAAATCCTTTAAGAGTCTTCTTAAGCGATGGAAAACCCTTGAAAAGGTTAGTTTGAAAGAAATTACGACTCCCCATGGAGTAAAATCAGAAAAAGGTAAATCAATTAAGGTGGCATTTGGACAGACTGGATACATGACAATAATCTTCCTTGGTACTTTGACATGCTATGAGATTTCATTAATGACATCAATGGACACCCTCACTAAGGCGAAGAAGAACATTGCAATTGTACGACCGAATAAACTGAGATTAAAGTGTAAGAATTTTCGTTCGTGCACCAATTTTTACATTTTGTCAGAATTAATATACTTTTTTTTTGTACAATTAGAGAACTAATAAAATTACAGTTCTTGCCCTTAACGGTTTCAATTTTTTAAAGCACAAGTCCACATGTTTTGTTCAAATTGAAACATATCCATCAAATAAATGTAAGTTATGTAAAGAAATGGAAGGCAGGATTTATAAAAATTCTTCTAAATTTTATTTTTAGATCAACTTTTCATATACCAGCAAATTACAGTATTTCAATTCTTTGTAAGGGTTTTTGTCGTTTATCTTAAAAACACTCTTTTGGACTTGTTTCAGTCTGGAAACAAACTCCTCAATTTATGTTATTGGTACGTACAAAAAAAATGAGGATGCTTCCTTCCAGTGTTCCAGGTTTATTTTATTTCTAACTTCCAACCTACGTATACATATGTATTTGTAAACGGTTACGCAGTCGACCTTTTTTCACTATCGCTAAATCAACTTAGCTCATTTTACATTACAATGTTTGACAAAGTTTCACCAAGATCGGCCCTGATGTCTGTGTGTGACTGTTTGGATGTGGATTAGTATCCATGATTACTCCGGAACCATCACACATAGGTAGTTGAGATTTAGTATTTAAGCTTCATTTTATTTCTCCTGAAGCTGATTAGATTTTGAGAAAAAGCGTTTTATTACTCCTTAAATTTTCATTAACATTTTATACCTTATTTCTTAATCAATACCTTTAGACGAAGTGCGCTAAGTTGCCCCCTCCCCCCGGCCACTTCTTATTTATTAAAGATTATATACGTTTTTTGAGTGCACTCCCTTGCACATGTTTTTTCTTTGCTCCACCCAGGTTAGGAAGTTATACACACGTTCCGTTTTTGTACCGTTTCCTTGCACTTTTATTACACCATTATGCACTACTAAAATTTTTTATTGCACTTGCTTAAAAATGTCCCATAGTCGATTCCGAACATTACTAATTGTCCTCCGCCTCTTTTGATTTATTGATCGGTTTTTATGTTATTGAATTGTAATCGTATTGCGCTCCTATGCACCATATTTTTTTCTTTTATATTGTTCAAATTTTGAACAAATTGCGTTTCTGGGCCTGATCCCCCCCCTCCCATTTACCAAAAGTGATTTTTGTCTTTACCTTACACTTGCACGACAATTGCACCATTATGCACCAATTAAAGCTTGGATTGTACTTCCTAACGAATGTACGATAATCGACTCCGAACATTACTAAATATTCCTCCCCACTTTTAATTTACTTTTTTATATTGTAGGATTGATTCGTTTTGCACTCTTATATACCACATTTTTTTCTTTTGCGCCGTTATGGTTGCTAAGATTTGAACAAATTAGGTTTCCAGACTCTAGCACCACATTAACAATAAGAAGTGTTTTCTTTACCTATAGCTTATACTTGTATTGCATCATTATGTGCCACTAAAAGTTTGGATTGCACTAACTAAAAAATGTCCAATAATCGATACCGGGAAATAGTTACTAACGGGTCCTGCCTCACTTTTAATTTATTGAACGTTTTTGGTTGTTAAGTTTTAATCAAATTGCGTTCCCGGACCATATCCCGAACCTATCCTACCTTTCGTTTGCACTTATAGTGTGCACCGTCAAATTTTAAATAATCCAGGATCTTATCTTTTCCCGCTCCCACTTGAATAACATTAAATTTAATTTTTTCTTTCGTCTGAATTTATACAGCACTACTGCGCCCCACTCAAATTTTGAATTACACTTCTTCACATATGCTCCAAAATCGATTCCGCACCCTAATATGCATCGATTTGATTTATTTACCCTCCATCTTACTTTTGCAAAACGGTTTGTTTTAATAATTTACTTCATTAACCGGTTTATTTAAACTTTAGATTATAATAATGTTCTATGTTTCTCTTGACATACAAATCAATTACATCATTACGTTTCATCTACAATGTCAATGTCATCTTCCGCACTAATAGTTATATCTCCTTATAGTTATATCTCTTACCAATAAATTTCTCAAGTTTCACTGATTGATAGCACTGCCTAACGCTATTAAAACCTTCATCTGCAGATTTCACAGATCTACATCTGGCTTTGTTTATCTCTACCAATTTGAAAAACCTGGATCTATGGCTGGATCTGTAACATCTGTTATCTCCACCAAGGTATATATTAATCGTAGCAGATTAGTATACAAGTACATTTATTTCCATCTAACGTTCATAACGTCGCAAGCCTGTATTTGGCTGGCAGTAGCATCGGGCTGCTACCGTTTCAACAGTGAGAATTTCAGCAAATCGTATACTGCATATAACTACCGCCACAGGACTATATTATATTGTAAATCACTTACCATAAAACATATATATTTAACTTTATGTAAACTGTTATACTCATACTCATAAGTTTGTATTTGACTTAAACTGTAGACAGCATCAACACGTACATGTTTTGTTTGAACTATTAATTAGCATTTCTTGCATAACCAAGGTTTGTTGTATGGTTGGAAAACTACATACATCATTTATTCTTAACCATTATGTATTATGGTTTACTTTAAATCAATACGGCACGGCGTTAATTATGCTCAAGTATATACGAGTTTCCCAGAGCTCTCGGAATCTGGTTTGAATTCGTATTGTCGTGCACGTTAAAACCTAATTCAATTATTTAGGTATAACATTTTTCCATCGTGCCTAACTATGACCTGAGATTTTTTAACTTTTTTTAGTGTTTTATCAAATTTTAATCGTGGTAATAAGGCTGAGTAAATTTCAAATTCATTAAAATTATCGACACATTTTAGTACTAATTCTTGCGCTCTGCATTAAATTGCAAATATTGTGATAAGGTTTATTTATAATTACCAAATTTAAATTCATTTATTCTTATTGGATCCTTAATTTCTTATGAGATTTTTGTATTTCTTCGTGCATGCACTAGTTAAAATTTTGTCTTTCAGCTTTCTCTTTTCCTTGTCCCCTCATTGGAATTTTAGGGTTTATCTTAAAAAGTTCATGGCGCCCTACTATTATTGAAACGCATTTATACCAATTATTCCAACCACGCATTCCAAGTACTCTAAGTTTCTCGCTAGCTGATGGTTTACACTTCCTACACTGTGTGGGGTTAAACCCTCCCAGTCACAACGAGAGTGAACAAATCCTGTGAAGCTTTCAAAAGAACCTGCCTCTGTTATTTAAAAAGTTACTCAGAAATAAGTTATTCATTTCACGTATAAGCTACTAAAAATTGAAACACTAATAAAAATTTCAATGAAGATGTGGGCATTTGTGCACAAAGTAGTAAACATTTACACCATGGACTTTGTGCTGGCATATAGGTATTTACATTAACGTGTTTTTATAAAAATTCGCTAGGGAGTATGAGTCAAATGTTTTTCTCTTCCGGATTACGCACGCTCTTCTCAGTAAATTGTAAAAAACTCCTTCAAGATATAAAAACGCCCATCACATATTATTATTTAATTTTAACCTTGTATTCATATCCTTTTCTTTGTCTATTCTTACTGCAATAAATAAAAAGCATATTCACAAAAACATTAACTTACAAAAAAGTATTGTTATTATAAACTTGACCAAAAGTAGTATCTTCATCATAACTTTGTCAAAACAAGAAAATCCATCGAAATAGAAAAACGACCACAATGCTTCAACACAAGAAACGACAGAAAAAGGCTACCAAACACCTGGAAACTTGCACTAAAACAAATTGGATTTCAAGCTTCCAAAGAGGTAAATTTTTCATTGAAGACGAAAACTAATCGGGAAAGCCAGTTTCTGTGTCCACCCCCGTATACAGGGTTATTACAAATGATGTTCCCGATTTTAATTATAAATATTACTGGATTAATCTGTTTTAAGACCATTTCACTTGGTAACACTGGAAAGGAAAACTCATAAAGTTTCGTTTACATTGGTTTAGGTACGTATCTGCTGTTTGTTAAAGTCAATTGTTGTCAATTGTGTAATGGCTGAGTTTGAAGACAGGAAAGCATTTTGTGTTGGATTACCGCATCAATAAATCAGTTATTAGTGTGCAGCGACACTTTAGAACCAAATTTAATGAAGATTCCCCTAGCAATCACTATTCGAAAATGGTAGAGTAGGTAAGGTAAAGTTTTATGCGTAGTCGACAGAAATCTACTGTTAAATGCAGCAGAGAGCTTGGTATACCACAGCCAACAGTGTAAATATCAAGCCTTAAAATTCAGCTTGTTCAAGCATTAAAACCAAACGACAAAAGTTCTAAGACTTTCATTTCGTGAGAACATGCAGGCCTTGATGGAAAATGGAAACTTTGTAAAATGGTTAGTCTTTAGTGGTGAAGCCACATTCCACTTGTGTGGTAAAGTGAACAGACATAATGTCAGAATATGGGGCTCGGAGAACCCACACACCTACATCGAGTACATGCGCGATTCTTTGAAAGTTAATGTGTTTTGTGCTATCACGTACAACAAAGTGTACGGGTCTTTTTTTTGTTGGACAAACAATAAATGGAACAATTTTCGTGTACACGATAACGGAATGGCTTCTACCGCAATTAGAACAATAATACCCAAATTTCATTCTGCAATTAGACGGCGCACGTCCACATTACTACTTCGATGTTAGGACTGAACTTCGAAATCGGTGGCCTGACAAATGGATCGGTCGTGCTGGTCCAAATGATGGTGCACTCTTGAACTGGCCTCCAAGATCTCCGGACATCACCCTCTGTGATTTGTTCTTGTGGGGATACATCAAAGATAGATACCGTTACCAGAAAGCATACCTGAGACAACAACGGATTACCAGAGACAACGAAACAATCGACCAAGACACTCTTAACAAAGTATGGCAAGAGTTTGAATACAGCCTTGGCATCTGTTGTATCATAAGGGGTTACCATATCGAAATTTTTTAATTCTTGACACCTGGGATGAAACTTTTGAGTTATTCTTGAAATGTAACCATTTTATTTTTTTATATGATAAATAAAACCAGATTTATGTACACTTGAAACCATGAACATTATTTGTAATAACCCTGTATATCGACGCAGTTCATGACATGATTTTATCAGACCGTCGAATTGGGCTAAAACGAATATCTGAGTCACTAAATATATATGAACGCGTCGGTCATATAGTTCACATCGATATGGACATGAGAAAAATTTTTGCAAAATAAATCCCCAAATTTCTGAATGTTGACCAGAAGTGTGCAAGGGTAGACATATCGCGTTCGATCTGTCCTCGGTTGGAAAAACATGCAAACTTGTTAAGCTTGTTGTTACTATGGATGAAACTTGGACACATTTCTACAACCGCGAAACAAAGCAGCAATCGATGGAATGGAGACACTCTAGTTCAAGGCCTAAGAAATTTCGCGTTGTTCAAAAATTTGCTGGAAAAGTTCTTGCTTCAGTTTTTTGGGATTGCCAAGGAGTAATCAATTGATTTTCTGAATGAGGATAGAACAATAACTGGGAATTATTATTCAACGTTACTGACCACTCTACGAGAAAGAATTATGGAGAAAAGACGCGGAAAGTTGTCCAAAGGTATTTTGGTTTTGCAGGACAACGCCCCTGCACACAAATCGCATGTTGCCATGTAAACTATTTGTGACTTAGGGTTCGAATTACTCAAACGCCCTCCTTATTCACCAGATCTGACTCAGCTCGACTATCATGTCTTTCCTCAACTTAAAAAAAATCTAAAAGGTCGTAAATTTTCTTTCATCGAAGAGGTGATAGAAGCCGTGGAGGCCTGGTCTGCAGAGCAAGATAAAAATTCTTTTTTGGAAGGTCTAGATGCGTGTATCCAATTGAGAAGAGAATGCTAAATATTAAAATTCTTGGACTTTTAAATCTTGTTTGCTTCTATAGTAGGCTAAGAATTTTTGGATATATATATATATATATATATATATATATATATATATATATATATATATATATGGGATTTACGGTTTCCGCGTATGTTGATTGTTGTTTTTATTCTTCCGGGTTTGTTCCCACGTTGTTTGCTTTAGTTGGTCCTTAAAAGAACTATTTATTTCCTTTATCACGACGTTTCAGTTAAATTGCACCAGTCATCTTCAGGTGATCCGTGTTCGACTTCTTGTGATTCGAACCGAACTGATGTTTTGGTTCTTCTCCGGTAGTATTTGTAGTCGAGGTGCCACTTTCTCTGAAGTTTTCCCTTTCACTTCGACTACGGGACCTTTCACTTCCGGGTATTGGGTAACTTTTGTGCATCATCCCGTGTATTCATGCTTCCCAAAATATTTAGTCTGTTTTATTGTGGATGTTGGCTAGCATCTTGACGTTATCGAAATCTATATGTGCTGCGTCCTGCACATGTTGGGCCACTGAAGAGGTTACTAGATTCTGCAGTGCCACGTTATGATGTTCTACTCTACGTACGTCGATGCGTTGGTTAGCGTGTACTATATGTCTTTTTGGACACTCTCCACATGGTACTTCGTAAACTCCTTGCATCTCGAGCGGGATTTTAGTCTTCGGGTTCTCGAGCATTGTCGATCTTCTTGTTTGTGACAAAGATGGTCTCAACGTTGTGTTTCTTCTGGAGTTTCACTAACTTGTCTGTCATACGTCTCACATATGGCAAACATGTCTTGGCTATAGGCTGTTGCTCGTCTTCTTTTGTCTTCAATGGTTTTTCTGCCTTCTTTATGTTCATCCGGGAGAACCAATTTTGCAGACGTGTGGTCTTGATCTTATTTGTTTCTTGCCGGATGTTCTTTCCGTCTCCTAGCCGCTTCGATCTTGGTGTCTTTGTTTTCTTTTATGATCTTTTGTTGCCCGGCGTTGAGATGAACCAGGATTCGTTCCATGTGTCCATATAAAAAATTGTCGTCGACTTACAGTAACCAAAGTGTTGGTTCTCCGTCGCTGATTCTAGTGCCTTGGTCTCAAATTCTTGCATGAATATATGTGCAACTACTGGTGATAGTGGTGATCCCATCGGTGCTCCTTGCGTTTGTTTATATCGTTGATCACTGTAGACGAAATAGGTATTGTTGAGGCAATTTTTCAACAGACTTAATATGTCGTTTGTTGGTTGCCATTTTCGTTGGATGACCTGCAGTGCTTCTTTAACAGGTATGCTCGTGAATAAAGAGACTACATCAAAGCTCACTAGTAGATCCCCGGGTTCCACAGTCTATCCCTTCCGTTGGATGTGGTTGGAGCTGCTTTACTAGGTATCTCGCTAATTGTTGTAGTGGTGATCCAGTGACGATAGGTCGAATTGGTAATCCTTGTGAATTTTTAGTAATCCGTAGAACTGTAGACACTTTGATCATTTCTCCCTCGGAATTATTTTTGTCGTTAACGCTCCTCTACTATCTATGATTTTATTCATTATGGTCTTTTCTAAGTCGGATCTGACGAGATCGGCGTGTATGCGTTGTCCTCTAATAGGCCTTTGATTTTGTCGAGCTATTCGGACCTGTCCATTATTAAGGGTAGCATTTCCCTTGTCGGCCGGTAGTATCATTACTTGGGTATCGTCCTTCAGGTCGCGTAGTGTTCGTTCTTTCTCTGATGTGAGGATTGGTCTTGCTGTTCTGATGAACCTCGTAATGTCTTGGCGAATTGTATCTTCTATATCCGTTGGAAGATTGGTAACCGAATACTCTACGCTGCGTATGATATTTTCTATTAGAATCACTGATGGTTCAGCTCAACCAAAGCAGACAGCCCAGCTTGCACAACAGTAAATACACACAAACAATGGCATCCACTTAATGCCAGTAATTCGATTGGAATTTAATTGCTCCAGAACTTTCTTCCTAACTTGACTGCGGATTCATAAGCCAAAGTACAAATACAGCGACGTTTGCTGGAAGTATGATTCTGCTCTTCTTGTTTTGAAAACTTGACGTGTGGCATGTTTCGATAAACCAGGCGGTTGCTTATCGTTGCTGCTGTGTCTTGAGTCAGATAGGTATTTCTGTCCTCGCTCCTTAGTGTTTTTTTACTCTATAGGGTATGGTGGACTATTTAATACCATAGATAGTCGCAGCAACTCATACTGACATACATATATGTGCACTTTTGATGGTTTTTCCGGGAACATAAGCTTTATTTCGTTTTTTGACATAATTTCTGAATTCTGAAAGGTGTTTCATGAAAAAGGTTGTGGGGAAGTTCCAAACGGCGTGAGTGAGAACTGGACACTGCGTCTGCTCTTACCACACTCGTATAAAAACTCGTAAAAATTTGGTACATAATTTTAAAAAAGTTCCATCAAAAGTAAGGTTAGAGTGTGGATAAAAATCTGTTTTTTGACATGCATCATTAAAAGTAGCAATATTTCGTATCAGATACTCTGTGGTATTACGAAAAAGCACAAAAAAACTTCCTATCATAAGCGTATTCACTTTATGGTCAAAATTGTATAACTAGCCACCAATTCCGAGATCAATTTCGTTCACATACGTAACATATGTCTCTACAACCACTGCAAACACTACAAATTTACCGTTTATGAAAGGCAGGATATTCGAAATGTACAGAGGTGATGCCCCAAGTCCAGAGGTAGGTACACCACCTCACACAAACATCTGTGATATTAAAGTTGGTTAACACAAGGTTCAAGGTTTAGTTTTATAATAAATAAGACAACTAGGTACTAAAGATTGTGCAAATAGTATAAAACAGTTATGGGTTATATATACCAACATTTAGGCCATCTAGTGTAATTGGGAGTAAGTAAATTGTGCATCTTAGTGTTACATTGTTTGAGAACGAAGTTTTAGATTGATGACTTTAAAAGAAGTAAGAAGTTGATTTTGTGAATGTTTATCTTATATTAAACGGATGTTAATTGTTGAAAAATAACTTCAGATACACTTAACATTTACTTGGATTATTGATTAATGTAATTCATAATTGGTAGGTAATACAAATGAGTATCCACCCATAGTGCATAGTTACCATCTAGATAACATAAAAGACTAGCAATAGCATAATTATTCTTCTTATCGTTAATAACATAATTATTAATATCCAATATTCATAAATCTAATAAAGATCTAAATAAACACCAAAACTCACCAAAATCTTCATCCAAATAGAAAGGTTACATACCTGCAACAAAACAAATATGATTAAACGGATTAGACTTGAACCAATGCAGTTAGAATAACAATATCCTCTTTTAGTATTACCAAAAGCACATACATATTGGTTTTCGTAGAGAAATGGCGAGAAATGATTGTGTATTCCAGTCGAGGTGTTTGAATTAATTTAGCATAAGCGCAATTAGAAATGAAGGTACGGGATTACATACAATTACATTACTGACCAATACTACTAACTTAGCGTCTAGCTAAGCTTATTTTATTATTATAATCGGAGATATTTGGAATAATCTATGTATAAAATTTTTAAACAGTAAATGGAACTAAAATCATTCACATAAAGTGAGAAACCTAGAGCTCTATGAAGTGATATTGTCAATATCCATATAAATTTCTTACACAAAAAAAATTAAGCTTCACTATTGTTTATGATGAAAAAAGTTAATAAGTAAAGCACATTCCGGTTGGGTATCGCAGCGTCTGAAAAACCGCTGCAAATTGTATCAATACTTCCACATCGAAAAATCGTTTTTTTTTTTGTAAATAACTCGAAAACGGTTAACTTTACAAAAAAATTACAAGAATGCTTTTCGACCAAAAATTTTCTATCTAATACCAAAATTTCAAAAAAATCGTGTGGACGGGTTCCAAAATCGAGTTTTTTGGATATATTTCGAAAATGACAAAATTTTCGAAAAAATTGCAAAAAACACTTTTTGTGAGAAATTTTGTTTCCTATCTAACGGTATTTTCACTTTTTGAATATTTTAAGTAGTTCTGGAGATATTTAGGAGAAACCGGTTTTTTAAAGTGACGGTTTTTTGTTAATATCTTGTAAACCATTTGTTGTACAGAAAAATTATACGGACAAAAAATACTCACAATTACATTACTAATCGCATATTAAAAGAAAAAAAAAACTAAAAAAAATTTACAAAAGGCGTACTTACCCCCCAATGTTACCCCTTTCCCCATACTCCACTGACACCAAAAACGATCAGTCAAATTTTGTTTTTGGACGTTTTCGAACATTTTTAAGCGAGTGAGCAAATAAAAATTTTTGAACATTTTTTTAGCGATACAGTACTTCCCATACGTTGGATGTGGAAATAAAATTATTCATTTCGTCATTGGTACCGAATGCTAAAATCGGATTCTTGAAAAAGTTGAGCTGTTTTTGAGTTATGCGACTGTAGGACGGCCAGACTATATACAAAAGTCTGTGTCGCTGCCTGTAAAATCCTTTAAGGAATACTTTCGTAAGGGCATCGCGACACCCACGACACAATTTTAGTGCGAATCCACGTCTAAGTGTCGAATTTCGTCGTAATCCGACCACTCGTTTGTTTGGCGCCCATTAACGGCATCGCAAATCCGGCGTCTTATACGGCGAACCACTATTGTCAATCAATCGGGACGCCCCCGCCCACCTACCGACTTTAGTTGAGATCGGTTAAGCCGTATCGGACACCCGCAACGCTACAAAAATTATACACTACCAGGCACTCATACGTATCAAATGCAAAAAAAGTTTGGCCGTTTTTGAGTTATGTGATCGACGGACGAGACGAGTTGCTAAGTCGGATGGTCGGCTAAACTATCTGAGCCTCAAAACTCGCATACTTGTATTGTCTCTGATTCCTCCCATGTGTTACTGAGTTTCGCAAAAATCCATACAGGCGTTTAAGGGATACCTTCGTGACGTTCGAGATACTATTTTCGTGAGAGTCTGCGTCAGGGCGTCGAATTTCTCCCTGATTCGACCACCCGTTCGTTCGGCGCCTAATAACGGCGTCACGACGATGGTGTCCCACTTATTAGTATCCTTCGGGACACTCCTCGCCCACCTACCAAGTTTGGTTGATGGTTGAGATCGGTCAAGCCGTCTCAACCAAGTACCTTAATGGACGTCGACGTTTATAGAAACTCATCATAAGTGTCGAATAAAAAAATCAGATCTTGAAATAGTTGAGCCGTTATTGAGTTATAGATAAATGGGCAGCCGGGGCAGACGGACGTGCAGGCTATCACAGTAAAATTATAAGGTAGCTTGATTTCTGCTGCACTACCTAATACATTTAAGAACTGAAGAACTTTTAGTATAATTTTCAAAGCATTCAACTCATATACAGAGTTCATATAGTAAATGAACGAGTCATATTTTACTGACTTTAAATTTAATTCCATCCGGCGTTTTTGTAAAAAACCCACGCCTCAAAAATTAGAAAAGAAAATTAATTATTTACACGTAGCATTATATTTTAAAAATTAAATAGATAATGTAAAGAAATGTGTCCCTCACCATACTGCATGTTTAGGGACAAATGGCGACTTAGTGAGATAGTGAGACTTTTATTGCCGATGTTCCATTTTTTTTTAATTTAATGAGCCCCTTTTTAAATAATCAAAAAACTACAGTAAGTCAGCACACATGAGAAAGAAAGCTCCCTGGCAAAGCGCCTGCTGCGCCCATGTGTAAAGTCGCCAGATGCGTAATTGCTGTTTATCCGCCAAAATAGACCATGACAAGTGTGATCTATTTAGCTTTCCTAGACCAAAATCAGATGTAAAACGACGACGTTTGGGAAGGTTAGATAACTTTATCTTTCCTGATTTTTACAAATACGTGTACGTCCTGTAGGATAATGTATAACATTTTGTACCAGCATTTTATAGAGTGAATGAAGCACCTGTCGAATCTTATTCTTTTTTTATTTTCACAAGTATTGGTAATTTATAATACTCTACCTATATTTTACAGTACTGCACAGTACTTATAATCCATGATTGCATTCTATTTTGTTGTCTACGTACTGTATGATAATATATAGTACTGTACGACCTCGTGCTTTAATAAGTTTTTATCCAATCCGGTGTTTTTGTAAAGACCAACGCCCGTACACTAATTGTTATTTGAAACAATAAAATTGTTCGTTAACGGTGAGTTTTGAAGTAGGTGTAAACTAACATGGCAACATGAATACTATTGCCTCAGGAATGAATTCATGCTTAGTATACTGTATTAATTACAAATATTCTCATTGATTTTACTGCATTTTATTGTGTACGTATCGTAGGATAATGTATAGTACTGTATAATATTTTACCTCTCATATTTTTATCTTTTCTGATTTTTACAAATACTGGTAATGTATAATATCGTATATGTATTTCGGAGTACTGTAAAGTATTGTGTAGTAATGTACATGCACTCCTAGCGTACTGTGGAGTACTTCATAATCAATGATTGTACTGTAATTTACTGTGTACGTACTGTATAATAATGTATAGTACAGTACGATATTCTGCACCTGTATTTTGTAGAGTGAGGATCCTTTCGTATCTTTATCTTTTCTGATTCTTACCAGTACTGATTATATATAATACTGTATATCTATTGTAGAATACTGTAAAGTGCTGCTTGGTAACGTATATCTACTTTATACGTGCTGTGTAGTATTTCATAATCAAGAATTGTACACAATTTTTCTGTGTACATACTGTATGTACAGTTTATACCAGTATTTTGAAGTGACGCACATCTCATATCATTATATTATAATAAGGTATCAGTGTTATCAGTATTATAGAGTATTGTAAAGTATTGCGTGGTTATGTACTGCGTACGTATTGTATTGTACATCATACTCAATGATTGTACTGCATCTTATTGTGTACGTACTGAAGGATAATTTATAGTGCTGTATTTTACCTCTGGTAACTTCCTTTTGTCATTTTTTCAAATACTGGTAAAGTATAATACTGTATATGTAATGTAGAGTACTGTAAAGTACTGTGTGCTAATGTATGTGCAATGCGTACATGCTGTATAGTACTTAATAATCAATGATTGTACTGCATTTTATTGCGTAAGTACTGCAGGATAATGTATATTACTGTAAAACATTTTGTACCAGTATTTTGTAGAGTGAACCAATTCTCGTATTTTTTCTTTTCTGATTTTTACAAATACTGTAAATATATACTATAACGGTATCGTACAGTAACCACTGTAAAGTATTGTGTGGAAATGTATATGCACTGCGTACGTACTGTATAGTACTTCGTAATCAATGACTGTATTGTATTTTATTGTGTACGTACCACAGGACAATGCATAGCACTGTATAACAATTTGTAGCAGTATTTGTGACGCAATTCTCGAATCTATCTTTACTGACCGTTACCAATACTAGAGTACTGTAAAGTATTGTGTGGTAGCGTATATTCATTGTTTACGTACTGTATAGTAATTAATTACATATTTACTTTTGAACTTTTCGTTCCAAAGTTAATAGTACTGTATAATCAATGACTGAAGAGTATTTTAATACATATTTAAAACACTTAGCAGTTTGTTTTTTTTATATTGTATATTAGAATTCATGTTATACAAATCTAAACATTTCGATAACACTTACT
Organism: Vesta saturnalis; assembly: GCA_036346205.1. NCBI lineage: Eukaryota > Metazoa > Arthropoda > Insecta > Coleoptera > Lampyridae > Vesta > Vesta saturnalis. The sequence continues at coordinate 6,674,640 of JARFJB010002450.1, forward strand.
TCGTCATTAGTAATACAACCTTTCAGAATTGTTTCAGATGTTGAAACAAGGGTTCTAATCAAAGACTACCATAGGCAGAAAACCGAAAAATGGCCGGTTTTTGCGTTACAGCTGGCCAAAGTTGTGAATATGAAAGTGCTATTTTTAAATGTGATGTGCAAGAGTTTAACCAAATTATTTATTAACGCCAAACAACGTAAGTAATTTCAACAATATGGACCATAGGGCATTTTTTCAAACCAAATCAGTATCCATCTCCATCGCATTGTTATTATTTGCAATGTTTGGATCATGTTGTTGAGCTCTATTAGCTGCGTCCAATATTTTATCCAACAAAGTTGATTTTGGATAGTGAACATCATTTTCATAACGCGCATACCCCAAAAACCACAAAACACTAGCAATGTGCGCACATGTTCCAAAAGTTCTTGCACTTGATTTGCACGTATAGTAGTAACCAAGAATTAGACCCTCCACATTCTTATCGGCTTCTTGATTTTCGGTGGGGTTGTAAGCAATCCACAATTCATGTTTTGTCGCATTGCGAAAGCACGAAGAATGTATTCTTATAAAATCAGGTTCATTATTCATATGGAATTCTTCTTCATCTCGTTGCAGCTTATATTGAATGTAAGATGGAGCCAGGTTACCTTGGTGTACCCATGCAGTGAAGATAATCCAAAGTGAGATAAAGGAAGCCACCTAAATCATGATCATTTATTTGAAGACGAGCTTTTCGTCTACGAAAATTTTATACTTCCATCCGGGCTTGTATAATATTAACCTGGTTTGCTTTTTCCAGTAATTACTGAGCCAGCTCTTTGTTAGCGCCTAACATAAGAACGGGAGGCTGAAACTTGTTTATTATCGTTCCAGCAATACGATAGAAATCACCAAGGTTTTCAACATGTGGTATTGTAATTGTTTGACCGAGAAACTTAAATATGGATTTGAGGTAACCGTTTCTGGCTCCAACTATCCACCTTGTTTTAGTTAATATGCGATACGCATTTGCTTCTTCTGTTGACAATTGGTTTTGGCCCCGTTAAAGAAAAACTGACATCTTGTTTGAAATACCCACAACTTCAAGCAAAGGTATGGAATTTCGATATCCACGATCCAGCACAAAAATGTCACCTTGGTGAAACCATGCTCTTATTGCATCGCCATCTCTATTAAACTTATTAATCAGCATTTTGGCATCATTATTTTTAGTCCGAAAAATAAGGACCTTGGATTGCTAGTATATATATATATATATATATATATATATATATAATATATATCATAATAATATATATATATATATATATATATATATATATATGTCAAAGAGGGCCGGTTTTACTAAGTGACGACTCTTATGCGCGTTATAAGATTGTCTTAAAACACGAAAGTTACTATTTTTTTATATGTAGGAGTAGGTCCCGTCAATATATGCAAATGCTATCGGTATATTGGGTTGCGGATTATATAATTTGTTGTAAAATTATGTTACATGGTTGGCAATGTAATCCTCCCTTGTAATGGTCCAATATAACTAGGTACGAATCTTTGCATTAGCGATTCTCTAACTGTAGCAATGGCTATACTTACAACCTGTCTACTTGGGTAGTGAAAAATAATTTTCCAAAGCTCGTCCGACAAACCTTGCCGAATCTTGCATAAAAACGTCAAGAGGTCCTTTTTGGTCACATACTTTCGTCCACCTTGCCGAGGTATTGAATCACAAAACGTATACAATTCCCGAAACTGTTCTTTCGTAACGAGGGTTACGGATTTGAAATCTTCTTCGCTAAAACTATCTTCGTCCACTTTTTTTTACTGACGAGTCGGATTTCTCGAAAAAATGCCTATAATTGCTGACCTTTAATAACACATAGCCTATTAACAGACCACAACCCTGGAAGTAAATGCTCCAAAATAAAACCCCGGCCATCCAAGTGCTGTCCGCAACATCATACATTTTCTGGTATGTAATTGTTTAAAAAAATAAACATATTTACTCTACATGATACGGACATCCTACGCACATTATTATTACCATTACAAATCAAACAAGTATGGGTTGATGTTTGTTTCAAAACATTCAGTCTTAAACAAGCTGGGTCATTTTCAACAAGAGCTATTTCCTTAAGGATCAGCCGAAAACAATTAGCGCAAGCTCTGATCAAATATGTGACTTCTACGGTGCGGTGGCCTTCCATTCTCATTTCTTCTGAAAATGGCTCTTTTAACCATATTATTATCGCCATCAATTCTATTCATTAGACCTGGCCGTGTTAGCGTATTACAGACATAACAGGGTAAACGATTTTTAAATGCCATTTATACGACTCTTCAAAAATCACAATTTTTACGGCAATACTACTCAAAAGAATTTCGGTTTGATTTTCGAACTAATTAAAAGATACATAAGCTAAGGCTCGTGTTGCTATGCTTGTTATGACTTTTTGTGAAAATCGCGGTAAATTGATGGTCAAAATCACAACTTTGGTGAGTTGTAGTGTAAAAACTGTCCATTTTTCGACTTTCTGTCTATGGTAGTCTTTGGTTAGAACCTTACAATCTACAACATATCAAACATTTAGCCAAATCCACAGAAAGCCATTTGCCATTTAAACGCTGCGGAGTCCTTTATAAAATTTGAAAAAATGATTATTTTAATTGATCTCAAGTTTCCATTTGTGAATGCCTTTACTAGGTCAAGTTTTTCACAATTCTACATTTACATCATAACTTTAAGTTTTGTTAAACTTGTTTGGTTATGACATTTTTCACTGTTAGCCTTCGACGGTTATAGAGTATTCTGATTTGTCATCTTCAAGGCAGTTTAACAATATTTAATTTATTAATGATCTAGTTATTATTTACGTAAATTGTATTCCACAGTTGGCTTTATACATTTATCAAACTGTTATATTAATAGCGGGCTTATGTTTCCGTTTTAACTTTTTTCGTTTCATAAATTTTTTTCAACATCTTAAACAATTCTGAAAGATTGTATTACTTCTGACGACGATAATTGTGTTTATCGAAACGTTTAGATTTGCTTAACATAAATACAAATATACACCATTAATAAAACCCAAAAAGTATCTTAAAAATGTATAGCACTGTATAACATTTTGTACCAGTATTTTGTAGACTGACGTACTTCTCGAGTCTTTATCTTTTCTGATTTTTACAAATACCAGTAATCTACAATACTATACCTGTAGTGTAGCGTACTGTATACTGCATTGTGTGGTACTGTATATGCATTGCATACGTACTGTATATTACACTATAATCAATGATTGTGCTGCATTTCATTGAGTGGGATAATGTATATTACTGCATCACACTTTGTACCAGTGTTTTGTAGAGTGAAACATCTATATATATATATATATATATATATATATATATATATATATATATATATATATATTGCGTACGCACTGTATAGTACTTAATATGAATGAACGTACTGTATTGTATTGAATGCGTACTGTAGGTTCATGTATAGTACTGTACAACCGGTATTTTGTATAGTGACGCACCTCTCGAACCTTTATCTTTTATTATCTTTACTAATGCTGATAATGTATAATACTGTATCTGTATTGCAGAGTTTCGAAAGTATTGTGTGGTAATGTAAATGCACTGCGTACTTATTACAGTATTTCATAATCAATCATTGTACTGTATTATATTGTGTAACGTACTGTAGGATAATTCATAGTACTGTATAACAATTTGTACCAGTATTTTGTAGTGAGCCAACTCACGAATCTTTATATTTTCTGATTTTTACAAATACTAGTAATATATAGAAATGCATCTGTATTGTACAGTGCTGTAAAGTATCGTGTGGTAATGTATATGCACTTCATAATCAACGATTGTTATTTTGTTGTGTACTTACTGTAGGAAAGTGTATAGTTCTGTACAACATTTTTACGAGTATTTTGTAGAGTGAAACACCCCTTTACTGAGTTCACTCAATCCGGTGTTTTTGTAAAGACCCACGGCCGCCCACTATTTGCTATTTGAAATGATAGAATTGCTGGCTAACGGAAAGCTTTGGAATAGATTCGAGAAGGTAAAATCAATACTAACTATCCTCTAAAGAATGAATTTCGTCCTAATACACTGTATAATTAACAATGTTGTCAAAAATTACACCATAGAAGTATTATTAAAACACCCAAAATAGCATAACGCGAGTAAAATGGCGAAAAAAAAATCCGTGAAATTGCGTAAAAAACTTGAAAATCGCTTTACATGGTTTTACATTAATCATTTGTACAGTACATTTGGACCGTATAATATAGCGTATACAGTGAGTCCAAAATTGTTCTGTGCAGTATTGCTATCTTGGAAACTATAAGAGATCGAAAGACGGTTAAATGGAAAAGTTTTAGAGAATTTTGAGCCCACTAAAATTCCATTCTGAAATCAAAGCTATCTCAAATATTTCTCGATTTCTCGATTTTTATTTTTAGCTATATCTCTTTTATTTGAATAGATATAAAAAAATAAATTACACTTTGCCATTGCCACTTTTTATCCTCTATTGATTGGTAACAGAAAAAAAAATAATCCGACGTTTCGTCGATTAGAGACCATCATCAACTTTATTTTTTCATATGGGGTGGAAATTAGCTAATGGTATAAAATGATTCCTTTTTTTATTCTAAAACGAACGATGTATAACACTTAATGATAATTCGACGTTTCGGCCCTCATTCTTGACATTTTCAAATATTCCTTTTTTTATGAAACATTTTAAAAAAAAACTACCAGAGCAATTTATTCTGCAAATGTACATTTATTTCAACTCATAATTCATAATAGGACGATATGAAAAAGCCTTTCCAAACCTTGTCTTAGACAATGACAGATAAATAACTCTTTTATTAAGTTTATAATTAAGTAAACACCTAACAATAAATTTACTTCAAGTGCAAATATTTAAAAAAATGTGAAAAATCCTACACTTAAAAATTAAGTATAGCTAAATAATGAATTCGATTATTGTAAATTTGTGGTAGTAGGCTTTGATGAGTTTAAAGCAATTATTGCATAATCAAGTCTTATGAACAGTAGCTACCTATTCGTAGATAGCTATTTATTACGATATCGAAAAAGCCTTTCCAAAACTTGTCTTAAAAATACTCAAATGTTTACTTGGTATTCATAAATAAATTGCTCAAGCAAAGCCGTGAAAATAAATAGTGAAAATAAATAATAAAACACATAGTAATTAGGGTATTATGTTAAATGTTACTCATTTAAACCATAAAATTATGACTAAAAAGTAATTAAAAAACATTTTTAGCAATGAAACATACATTTCGCTACAGTCTCAAATAATTTTTATAGTGTTTTATATTAATATTAAATGTATTTTACAGGATAATCATAAAACTGACATTAGGTCTACATATTATTATTCAAAATGTCGACCATTTTTTCAATGCACTCTTCACATTTTTTTGCGACAGTTCTGGTTACTCGACGTATTGTATTACGATTAATATTTTCAATAATATTAATAATTCGATGTTCCAGAACTTGCCTATCTTCTGGGGCATCAAATTTATACCCCTCATTTTGACATATCCCCATAAATAAAAGTCTAATGGGGTAAGGTCCGGAGACCTAGCAGGCTAACGCACAGGACCACCGTTAGATATTGTTCTTTCACCCAAAATCTCCCGTAAAACTGCTCGGGCTTCCCCTGAATTATGTGCCAGGTATCCATCTTGTTGGAACCACAAACCATTAAATTCATCAGGGGACAGCTTCACGAATGGATAGAATTATTTGGTTTTGCAACATTAAAACGTATCATTGCCCTGTTAATGTGTGGTCATAAATAAATGGACCAATCATACGATTTCCTGAAATTAATTAGGAATATTAAAAAACAAAGATATTACTTACCGATCATTCCGAACACACATTAAAACCAAATCGTACTTGAAGTCGGCGTGGGTCGCGAATATGTGGATTTTCACGGGCCCAGAAAAGACTCCACAGTTGGTAAAACGTGCCTCATCTGTCCATACAACTTTATCAGAAAAACCAGATCATCTTCTTGCAGGCCTTGAACAATTGTTGGCTTGTAAGAATGATATTTAACTTTCAAAACATTCTGTACAGTGGATTTTGGAATTTGAAACTCCGTGCCACAAATTCGTACTGAAGATTTCGGATTTTCGTCAAAATATTCCAAAATGTTTCCGTTGCGATTCTCATTTTGAATCGCATACTTTTTTGAACGTGGTTTTTCAAAACTTCCAGTTCTATTAAATTTATTACTACATTATTAAAATCATTTCTGCCAGGTTATCTTCTTTCGGGGTACATTTGAAAATAGTCATCACTAGCTCTGGTAGCATTTCTTTCATTTTTGATATAGCACACGAATATACAGGGTGTTCCAGTTTTTTGTAGCAGGACTTTAACAGTCGATAGACCTTTCAAAATTAAGACAAAAAGTTCATATAAACATAGGTTGCCAAACGCTTAGTTTTGGAGATACAGGGTTTCAAAGTTTTAATTTTTTTTCAGTTCTTTTAATTGATCTTCAAAACTATTCAAAATAATAAATCCAAATTTAGTACACATATTACACTTCTTAAACTCAATATTAAGAGTAGTTTAACGTTTATCAATATCTACAGGGTAGTACATTTTCCTTATCACTACCCCCCCCCCCGAACTTTTTCATGCGACGCCTCTAACTCTTAAAAACCAAAAATTTAGAGTGCTCATTTGATTTAGGAACTTTTCTGTCTTCTGCTTTTTTTTCGAAAAATGCATAGTTTTTGAAATAAATTAGCTGTAATCCATGAACAGCTTAAATAAAATAAAAGTAGTACTCCACTAATTTTTTCCTAACTTTTCAGTTGAATTAACTAAAAGAAAATAAAAGTAAAACAACAAAATAAATATTAAAAAAATACGTATTTATTGGAAAAAAATGGAAAGAATTTCTATTTAAGATTTTAACAAGAACAAAACGAACGAAATAAATAAATTAAACAAATAAACTTAACCTATAACAACAAAACAAAAACGCACGTGGAATATTAACTAAAAATTGTTTTATTTCATTACACGCATCCTTAATCCTATTAATGAGTTCAACTCTTGTCGTCACAGGGGTTGCATACACCCTTTCTTTTAAATACCCCCACACAAAAAAATCTAAGGGATTTAGGTCTGGAGACCTTGGCGGGCAGGGAACTGGGCCTGCACGACCGATCCATCTTCCTGAATAATGGTTGTCCAGCCAGTCTCTAACGATTCTGCTATAATGAGCTGGATAACCATCGAACCAAGCCGTTCTTCGTAAATTTAAGGGAATATGTTCCCACATATTCTCATGTTCATTCTCTAAGAATTCCAAGAAAGCCGCAGCATTCATCCGAGGTGGTAAAAAGTAGGGCCCAAAAAGGTGATTATTGTAAATACCTATCCAGACGTTCACACTAAATTCTTGTTGGAAATGTCTCGGGCGAACTACATGTGGATTTTCATGTGCCCAAACGTGCTGGTTGTGAAAATTTACCACACCATGGCGAGTGAAGCAGGATTCATCGGTCCATAAAACATCATTTAAAAAACCTGGATTGTTACTATTTTCAGCAAGAATCCATTGACAATACGCAACTCTACGTTCTGCATCCCCTAGTTGTAGTCCTTGAACATGTTGTAGATGGTAAGGATATCGGTGATCCCGTCTTAATGTTCGGTGAATAGTAGAATTTGGGACTCCACCTAAAGCTGCGGATACTCTTATAATGCTAATTGTGAGATCTCTGTCGAATTCACGCAAAATTCGACGTGGTATATTTCTTTGCTGCCTATGATTATTATTTTGACGACCATGCCCATTATTTAACCCCTGACTTATAATTTGTTGGTGAACTCTTACAAATACTGAAGGATGCGGCTCTCTTCTAAAAGGAAATCTTCGCTTATATTCACGGGCTGCTGCTGCTAAACTTCCATTTACAAAGCCATAAATAAAATGGATATTCGCTATTTCTCGATTAGAAAACAAAAATGGCATTTTAAAAGATCACTTTTGCAATAAAAATTAACACAATAAAATATGTAAATAAATTACATTCTTTCTTAGGCAAATAAAACGTGAGATTTGACGTAATTTGATTCTTTTTTTTATTGCTCTTTTCATGGCACACAATTTTTTGCGGGAGCATCAGTCGTTCTTTACTTACCATTTGGAAGCTGTTCAGCTAATTTGTCTCAAAAACTATGCATTATGCGAAAAAAGTTCCTAAATCAAATGGGCAATCTAAATTTTTGGTTTTTAAGAGTTAGAGGCGTCGCATGACAAAGTTCGGGGGAGATAAAGGGTGTACCACCACAGAAAATCTACTACCCTGTAGATATTGATAAACGTTAAACTACTCTTACTATTGAGTTTAAGGAGTGTAATATGTGTACTAAATTTGGATTTATTATTTTAAATAGTTTTGAAGATCAATTAAAAGAACTGAAAAAAAATTCAAACTTTGAAACCCTGCATCTCCAAAACTAAGCGTTTCGCAACCTATGTTTAAATGAACTTTTTGTCTTAATTTTGAAAACTCTATCGACTATTAAAGTTCTGCTACAAAAAACTGGAACACCCTGTATATCAAAATTTTCTTCGTTAGACTAATTTAACGCCATTTTCAAACAATGTTCATTAAAATGTGAGAAACTATTGTAGTCTTTTGACAGATAACATAATTGTTATACAATAATTGTTTTAAACTCATCAAAGCCTACTACCAGAAATTTACAATAATCGAATTTATGATTTAGCTCAAGCCCAAATTTTTAATGTTTCAATAGGATTTTTCACATTTTTTTAAATATTTTCACTTGAAGTAAATGTATTGTTTGGTGTTTACTAAAATTTCAACTTAATAAAAAAGTTATTTACCTGTCATTGTTTAAGACAAGGTTTGGAAAGGCTTTTTCGATATCGTAATAAATAGTTATCTACTGTTCATAAGAGATTACTTGATGATGCTTTTGATCAGTCGAAACGTTCTATTATGAATTATGAGTTGAAATAAATGTACAGGTTGTTCCATTTTCGTATGTTTTACGGGGTACCTCGCTTATTTTTTAGGTTAGAAACTTGCAGTTTACGCGACACCGTGCTACTTTTTAATGAAACCAAAGATGCACTAATCAAATTTGCCATAGCCATCTTAGTTTTTGTGCTACAGGGCGATTTTGGAAGAATTGCATTTTCAATCATCCCCTGTAACTCTGTTATTGTCAGACATATTAAAAAAGTAAAAACTGATATTTGTAGATTTTTTTACGTAGAATCCAGTGGCGTACTCAGATTTTCTTTAGAGGTCACAGTTTTTGAGATATTGACATAACCTACTTTTTTTATGGGACGCCCTATATTTTTTTTTTAAATCTTTTCCCCTTGCCAAGAGCTTTTCAAAAATATAGGATAGTCTATATTTATTTTTATAAATAACATGACAAAATGATTTTTTTCCTATAATTTACATGGATAAAAAACAAAATAATTAATTAATCACAAATATTGTTCAAATTGCAGACGATTATGTCTCCTACAAGTTTCACAAAGTTTATAAATTCTTTTAATAGCATTTTCCAAAATAAATGATTGTCTTCGTAATTCTGCAAAAGCATTTTCCGTTGCAATTTTTAATGGTTGATTGTTGGCATATTGCTTTGAATAAATTTTATTCTTTAAATACCCCCACAAAAAAAATCCAAAACCGAGAGATCCGGTGATCGTGGCGGCCATCGAACAGGTCCATTTGTTCCAATCCATCTCCTGGGAAAACGTTCATTTAGCCAGTTTTGTATTATACTGGCATTGTGGGCTGGAGCCCCATCCTGCTGGAAGAATATATCGTTCAGTTGAGCCAGTGGAATATCTTCTAAAATGTTCATAGTTTCTTCTTGTAGAATTTGTAAGTACCCATTAGAGTTTAGGTTTTCTTCATACATCTTGTAAACTATTTTTCGGTTAAAAATAAAGCAGGAGACATTAAATCCGAACCTGCCTTGATGCTCTCTAGGAAAAATCGCGTGGGTGTTTTCTTGACTCCAAAACCGCGAGTTGTGTCTATTAAGAATTCCCGAACTTGTGAAATGTGCCTCGTCTGACCAAATTATTATTATTTTTTTAATTATTGTCCTGAGTTTTCATATTTATAAACCAATTGCAGAACTCCAATCCACGTTCAGCATCACTAGGGTGCAGATGATGAACAAGTTTATACTTGTAGGGTTTGAATTTATGTTTTTTTTAAAATCCCTTACACTTTTGTTTTAGACACACCGGTCACTTCATCTATTTTCCTGCACGAGGTTTCAGGAGTGGATTGAACAACTGCTAAAACGTTGATCTCTGATTCCTCGTTCTCTTTGTTGTAAACTAGGGATCGAGGTTTGTCAAAACATCCATGTTGGCAAAGATTAAATTTTAATTTTTGAAATATTCTTCTGTCGGGTTGTCTTCTTTCGGGATATTTATATGACACAATAGGCATATAAAATAAATACAAATTCTAAGGTAAAGATTAACTGACCTGTTCAAATAGAGTTCTAAGGCCTGGTCTGCGTTTTCATTAGATAATATGAAGAAGGTATTCATAATATATTTCTCAAAGTTTTCAAATTTTTGGTTTCGAGCCATATTAAAAAATAATTAAACAACAACAACAAGAACAAGAACGATAACAACAAACAAAAACAACGAATAACAATAAATATCAGCACTAAATTTGGGAAAATGTAACCAGGAATAATTTGAGAGAAGCAGAAACTTCGAAAATCAAATACCTAAGTAATGGCAGAGCGTTAATTATTTTGTTTTTTGCGTTGCCATGGTTACCCACGGCTATCCACTATTATCAATGTAAATTATAGAAAAAAATCATTTTGTCACGTTATTTATACAAATAAATATAGACTATGCTATATTTCTAAAAAGCTCTTGGCAAGGGGAAAAAGATTTTAAAAAAATATATAGGGTGTCCCATAAAAAAAGTAGGTTATGTCAATATCTCAAAAACTACGACCTCTAAAGAAAATCTGAGTACGCTACTGGATTCTACGTATAAAAATCTACAAATATCAGTTTTTACTTTTTTAATATGTTTAACAATAACAGAGTTACAGGGGATGACTGAAAATGCAATTTTTCCAAAATCACCCTGTAGCACACAAACTAAGATGGCTATGGCAAATTTGATTAGTGCATCTTTGGTTTCATTAAAAAATAGCACGGTGTCGCGAAAACCGCAAGGTTCTAACCTAAAAAATAAGCGAGATACCCCGTAAAACATACGAAAATGGGACAACCTGTACATTTGCAGAATAAATTGCTCTAGTAGTTTTTTTTTTCAAAAATGTTTCTTAAAAAAAAAGGAATATTTGAAAATGTCAAGAATGAGGGTCGAAAGGTCGAATTTTCATTAAGTGTTATACATCGTTGGATTTAGAATAAAAAAAGGACTAATTTTATACCATTAGCTAATTTCCGCCCCATATGAAAAAATAAAGTTGATGATGGTCTCTAAACGACGAAACGTCTGGTTAATTATTTTTCTGTCCCCAATCAATAGAGGATAACAAGTGGTAATGGAAAAGTGTGATTTATTTTTTTATATCTGTTCAAATAAAAGAGACAGTTAAAAATAAAAATTGCCGATTTTTTTCGAATATTTTGAAAAATATTTGAAATAGCTTTGATTTCAGAATGGCATTTTAGTGGGCTCAAAATTCTCTAAAACTTTTTCCATTTAACCGTCTTTCGATCTCTTATAGTTTCCAAGATAGCAATACTGCACAGACCAATTTTGGAGACACTGTATAAATGTTTAATCTATCTAAAACATAAGAGTAAATATAATTTTGATACTAAACTTTAATCTTAATTTACATCACAATTACAATACTAAAACTTTCATAGATTAATTTATAATAAAGAAAAACTAAAAAGTTATTCAGTTGGAAACGTTTAAAGACACATTAATCGATTTTAAAAATTTGGCAAGTTTGGCGTATGCTAAAAGCACGTGAAACATTATGTGCGTCATCTACAATCCTGAATGACACCTCTCACTTGTGTTTTTAACGTAAATCCCGTGCAAAATTAAGCTCTGCTCGTTGTATTTTAACTCGAACCTCACACCTTTGACAAATGTTTTCTATCAACCGAAATAAACGAAATTGTTGACACAATTCATCAAAAAGAAGTAAAAAACTGTGTTTTTAAAAGGAATCTAAACGCTAAAATAGTATCAAATTTTTTTTTTCGTTTAATAAAAAGAAAAAGTGTATAGTTAAAGAATGCGTTTTATTTTTAACTTAAAATTTATTGCAACACATGCTATTGAGAACCTATTTGCTGATATACCAATCTAATAAAAACTAAAATGTATTAAAAATAAACAACAATCAAGATTAAGCACAATATCTATGAATTACCCAAGTTTTTTAGCAACGAAAACTAAATTCCCAACTTTTAGGCCGGGCAGCGTGAGAACGAATTCGTTAACCTTATTTAGAGACGTAAATATTGTCTCTCTTCCATTTTCGCCCTTCTGAGCGAATTTCTCTCCTGTCTTTACTTTTAATTTTATGGAAATGACTGGATTTTCAACTAAAGTAGAAATTGACATAATTTTTGGGAAAAAGTCGACATATCACCATCAGTTACTTTCTTTATAAAGCTCTTAAGGTCCGAAACATTCTCCTTTATTAAAAAGATGGAGTAAGACAACTTACTTTGCTTTCCCAGATCGATATACTTAATTTTTCTTCTTACTCCTTCTAGTTGAATTGACCCTAAATTAATTTGCTTTTTAATCCTATTATTAAAATTCACAGCTGGCGGTGGTTTTTGTAGCGTGTATATTAATATATCACTTGTTTAGTTGAAAAGGTAAAATAAATTAACGTTTTATTTCCAACAGCGAAAGCAAGGTTTTCTCATCCATCATAATAGGGCATGATTTGAAGCAAAAAAATTATACTGCATTTTGTAATTGACATTTACTTTATTAAATACAGGGTGTTTCCTAAGTACGGTACATAACTTCAGGAACGTGTTCTGCCACTAAAATAAAGGCAACTTTGCTTATAAACTATGTCTCAAAAATGCTTTGTTACGGAAGTACGAAGTTAAATTGAAAAATTACATTTTTTTTAATATTTCCATAACCACCTGAGACATTTCAATAAAATTTTGCAGTGTTAGAGTTAGCAACGATGCGTATTTTACGCTAAAACCGGCGGATTTACTATAATCATTGGCGTACAGGCAGGATAATCGTTGCACAATTTGAAAGAAAAAATGCGATACACCACTGTTTCTAATCTTTCTCAATTTTTTTTTTTTTTGGATTGTCTGTTCCATTTGGACGAAAAAATGGCTCTCGTCTTTTTTTGCTAAGACTAGTCGTTTTCGAGTAAAAAAATAAAAAAACATTGTAGTTGTCCGGGATGTAATAACCAGTGTTCATGAAAGAGTCTCGTGGCAAACTCATAATAAATCTATAAAGAAACTAAAGTTTTTTCATTGCTTTTAATTATTTGTAAACTGTCTTAACAATGTACAGGGTGTCCCAAATTGGATAGTTTTGCAAGGTATCTCGAAAACTAGAAGAGTTAGAAAAAAAGTAGTTAAGATGTCATGACTTATTTTTTTATTAAACTAACCATGGTTCAATCAGATCTTCAGTAGGTTGTTGCATTTTCGAAAATTGCCAAAAACTGTCTCTTCAAATATCTTTTTTATTTTAATAAATATCAAAAAAATGTAGAGGGACTTTTGATAGACAAACCAAAAGAGAGTCCAGTGCAGTGCACTATATTTATTTAAAGGGTCCAGGTAAGTAGACATGACAAAAACTTATGTTTTTTTTAATGGGACACCCTGTATATTTTGGGTCAGTTCGTTTCCATTTTTAATCCTCTTTCACCTAATATAACATATGACAGATATATTTCTTATAGTTTATGCTGCAGGGTAAATTATGTATCGCATATATCAATAATGTCGTTTATACATAGAACACTTTGTAAGTTTTATTATAATGTTGTATATAATTTATTTTATATAGTAAATAAATGAAATATGAATAACTGTATGATTTTATCTCTCAAAGATAGGTAGGTATATGTTAAAATAATAAACATAAAGGAAGTTAGTAACAATTTTGAGTGCTTTAGCACGATAGGCCTTATTTAGCCTGTTCAGGTCCACAATCATAAAAAAAAAAAAAAAAAAACCATAATCTCGGTTAAACAAAGACTTACAAATACATTAAAAATAACACAATTGAAAAATTAAAAAAAAAATTAAAAATTAAATTTCCTTGCCCAAATATAAAAACTACAATAAATGTTCAAAATGTCCTCCATTTTCTGGGATGATCAGTTGGAATCTTTTACATATAGATCTTACAGTATTCAGTATTTGAATAGGTTTTATTTTTCTAAATGCCTCTTGAACACAATGTAGTAAATCTTCTTTGTTATTAAAACCATTCTTATGAATTTTATTTTTTAAAAATCCCCACACGAAAAAATCAAGAGGGTTAACTTCTAGCGAACGTGGCGGCCACCTTGCCGGTCCATCGGTTCCAATTAGGAAATTTCTCATTTAAATAATCTCTTACAATTAAAGAATTGTGGCTAGGAGCTCCATCTTGTTGAAACCAGAACGTGTCCCTCTCAGCTAACACCTCGTCCTCAAGTATTTCCGTTAAATTTGTGTCCAAAATATCCACATACCCAACAGCCGTAAGTGTGTCTTCAAATATACAATATACCAGTTTGCTGTGGTTAAGAAGACAACTAACATTAAACCCAAATCTTCCTTGCCTCCTTATGGGGATTTATATTGTTCCAATATAATTCGTTATGTCTATTAAATATTCCCGCACTAGTAACGCGGGCTTCATTACTCCATATTACGTTGGAATAAAAAGTGGGATTGACGTTGCATTTACCAATATATCACTCAGCGAACTGAATTCTTCGTTGGTTATCGGTTGGACGCAATAATTGTCGGGCAGATGTCCGATAAGGTTTAAACTTATGCTTTTTTTAAATCCTTCCTGCCGTAGTTCTTGCAACACCTATTTCCTTTTCAATTTCCCTTAAAGACGTCTTATGTTTAGCATGTAGGTACGTACCCCAAAGTATTTATCTCTTTCTCTTCGTTGTTTACCCCAAAGTATTTATCTCTTTCTCTTCGTTGTTTCTGTTATAATTATTCCGAGGTTTATTGAAACATCCATGTTCTTGTAGATTGTCATTAAGCCTTTTAAAAGTTCTTACTTCCGGCTGTCTTCTTTCAGGGTATCTTTGGAAATACAATTCAGACGTAGCATTTGCGTTTTTTCCGCTCTCGATGTAGGCTACGAACATGTCGTATTTTTCGAAATTCTCAAAATTCATATTTAATGTTATAGATAGCGACTTATTGCGATTATCAAATTTTGACACTTAAAAATTATTCATTTGTCTTCTTTGTTAAGATTTGATGGTGACAGTATCCAGGGCTACTTGATACGTATTACATTTATTTATGGCAGACCCTAAATATACTTATTTTAAGTTATTTATTGAATGCGCATATTAGGGATTCAACAAAAACAATAATTATAATTAAATGATTACATGGACCTATGCAACTAACATTATTAACTTAAAAATTGTAAATAAAAATAATTAAATATATACTTACTTATTATTATTATTTATTATGAATTGTGTGATAAAATAATACATTTCAATTCTTTTGACCACCGTATAGCAAAAATACCGTGCATTAATATTTTGTTTACTAAATAAACTAAATTATAAACAACATTATAATTAAACTTACAGAGTGTTCTATTTATAAACGACATGATTGATATATGCGACACATAATTTACCATGTAGCAGAAACTATAAGAAATATATCTGTCATATGTTATATTAGGTGAAAGAGGATTAAAAATGGAAACGAACTGACCCAAAATATACAGGGTGTCCCATTAAAAAAAACCTAAGTTTATGTCATATCTACTTACCTGGACCGTTTAAAAAAATACAGTGCACTGCACTGGACTCTCTTTTGGTTTGTCTACGAAAAGTCCCTTTACATATTTTTGATATTTATTAAAATAAAAAAGATACTTGAAGAGACAGTTTTTGGCAATTTTCGAAAATCACCCTGTAGCTTGAAAATGCAACAACCTACTGAAAATCTGATTGAACCATGGTTAGTTTAATCAAAAAATAAGTCATGACATCTTAACTATCTTTTTCTAACTCTTCTAGTTTTCGAGATACCTTGCAAAACTATCCAATTTGGGACACCCTGTACAACAAAAAAGTTATTTAAAATTTTTTGTCTAATACTACGGCTTCAGCCTTAAAAAAAGGAATATTCGTATAAAGGTATGAATATGTATTTTATTATCCAGTTGCCTGTTTGGTAGTGAACTTGTTGACATTTTACTTGTCACCGTATTTATCTTTGTGTAAAGCATTCAAAACATAAACTGAATAACTTTACTAACGTTGAATTGGCTCAGATGCATTTCATCTTTTGCCTAGCAAATGGAATATTCAGTAGAAGTTCGGCGAATTTATCATGAACGTTATCCGAATAGAGTAACACCATGTGCTAAAACATTTAGAAAGCTACACGCCAGATTGAGTGAAACCGGCAGTTTTAAGCATAAGTCGGAAGTTCCTGGTAGACCTCGAACAGTTACAACGCCTGTGCTAGAAGATGCTATCTACGAGAAATAGAAGAAAATTCTTCTACTAGTACAAGAAAGATAGCACAACAGCTTCAAGTAAGTCCAAAGACCGTTTGGAAAGTTTTGAAAATTTCTCTACTATTTCCGTACCGTATACAACGAGTACAAGCTCTGTTGCCACGCGATTTTCAACCAAGGCTAAATTTTAGTAGGTGGATACTCCATACAATGGCTCATAACAAAATTTTTTGAGTACAGTTTTATTTACGGATAAGGCAACTTTTTCGCGAGAAGCTATTATTAACTTTCATAATGAACATATTTGGGCGGACGAAAATCCCCATGCCTTAAGAGAAGGTCGCTTTCAGCAAATATTTTCACTAAATGTATGGATAGGCATTATTGGTGACCATCTCATTGGACCACACTTTTTACCCACCCGACTAAATGGTAATTCGTATAGTCACTTTTTATCCGACGAACTAAACGTTCTATTAGAAGAGGTGCCTCTGTAGGTGAGAGCTAATTTATGGTTTATGCACGACGGTGCCCCTGCTCATTTCAGCCTTGTTGCACGTCAATACCTCGACAACACTTTTCCTAATCACTGGATTGGTCGCGGAGGTCCTCACGATTGGCCACCTCGCAGTCCCGATCTGAATCCTTTGGACTTTTATTTATGGGGTCACCTCAAGTCACTCGTGTATAAAACACCTGTATTAGATGAAAATGATTTAAGAAATCGAATAATTCAAAGTTGTAATGCCATAAGAAATACTCCAGGAGTTTTTGTACGAGTGAGACAGTCTTTGATGAGACGATTGGAATCGTGCGTTTTATCAGGTGGCCATTTTCAACATTTACTTTAATTCTGTGTCAGTGGTGATTTTTTTATGATTGCTATTTGTAATTAAATAAAAAAAATAAAAATGGCGTATTCATTCACGAACATTTATTTTGCTAATTACTTTCTCTTTTGTAATTTGGTATTAGATAAAGATTACTCAAAATCCCAATCATTAGCTTTCATTTGCTTCTTTTTCGAACGCTTTCTAATAATTCGAGGTAATTAGAGTTTTCCTATAAGAGGTGTAGTTATAAGATTAATGTATGTAATTGTGCATTGCACTTTGAATTCAGAGTATTTGATATAATTTTCAGTGGTGAATTTGTGGAGTTATTGTGATGACGTCATCCCGAACAAAGAAAATTTTGAAATTGGCTGTAGCTTCTAATTCTAGTGAGTAAACGTTTATCTGTTGTATATGTATGATACTATATTGTAAAACTATTAGTTACCTGCAGATGAAGAATTCGAAGGTTGTGTCGATGATGTCCTTGACAATGAAGAAACGTGAGATGATATATCAAACGCAGAAGATATCTTGGAGGAAATTGTGGAAGAGGATGATGAGATGTCCATCGAATCAGAAAATGAAGTGGATTTCGATAGTATGTGTTACGGAAAAGATGAGACCATTTGGCTGAAGGAACCTCCAGTTCATAGAAGACATCGTTCCAAGAATGTAATTAAACCCACCAGGTCCACATCAATCGAAAGTGGGATCCAGTAGTATAGAAGATATCTTCAAGTTGTTCATTTCCCGTGAGATAGTGGAATGGTGAATGGTGAAAACAATACGACGTGGATAAATGTAAATGATACAGAAATTTACGCGTTCATAGGATTGTTGATATGTTCTGGGGCACTAAAGATCAATCCGGAACCCATAAGTATGCTATGGCAAGACGATGTCTGTTTTAAGCCACCCATATATTCAGCATCAATGCCCCGAAATCGTTTTTGCCAAATATCCAGTTGAATGCGATTTGATAACATCGATACGAGACAAGAAAGGAAAGAAAAAGACAAAATGGCACCAATACGTGACATATTTGAAAAATTTGTCCAAAATTGCCATAAATGGTACAATCCTAATTCTTACCTTACTGTGGACGAACAACTCGTACCATTTGGTGGCAGGTGCCCTTAAAGGTATATATGCGAAATATGGCATGAAGGTTTGGGTGCTCGCCGACGTGGAAACTGCATACTGGAAGAATCTGCAAGTGTATCTTGGTAAAATAGGCAATACTCCAGAACGCGACCAAGGGAAAAGGGTTGGTAGGTGCCCCTTAAAGGTACATATGCGAAATAGGGCATGAAGGTTTGGGTGCTCGCCGACGTGGAAACTGTATACTGGAAGAATCTGCAAGTGTATCTTGGTATAATAGGCAATACTCCAGAACGCGACCAAGGGAAAAGGGTTGGTTTCCGGGTTGAATCCAGGTCATGGTACCACAACCGGCAACTTCTTCACGTCTTTGGAGCTGGCAGAGGAATTGATTGAGAATATACTGACCTTATGCGTAACTCTAAGAAGAAATAAGGCCTGCATCCCTAGAGAGTTTCTTCCGTCTCGAAACCCGCCTATAGATTCATGTATTTTTGCATTTCAACCAGAAGTCACACACGTGCCAAAAATAAACAAAAGTGTTATACTTCTTTCTACCGAACATCGCGATGCGGCCGTTTTAGAAGAAAATAAGAAACCAGAGATTATACTACACTACGGTGCCACTAAGGGTGCCGCGGATGCCCTAGACAAAATGGTCGCATAGTATAGTTGCTCTAGACATACAAAGCGGTGGCCAGCTGCGCTGTTTATGAACCTGGTTGACATTGCAAACATAAATGCTTTTGTTTTATGGACAAAACTTCATCCGGAGTGGAATAGCCAATGTTTAGATAGAAGACGGCTCTTCCTCTTAGAATTGGCAAAAAAACTAATAGAGCCTCATCTGCGACATAGGATAAGCGACCCTATTATAGGACCCAGGTTGTCTAAATCAACCAAAAGTAACATCGCTACAGTTCTGGAAACGATTGAAAATAGCGTACTCGAAAGCCGGATGAACGAAAACGAATCAATCGAAAAAAAAGAAGATGCCGCCCGAGGAACAATGACACAAAAGTTAAAGCACAATGTTCCCAGTGTCACAAGAAAGTGTGTCCATCACATGGAAAAAGTTACTGTGTGTAATGATTGCGAAAATTTAGTGTAAATTTTGTTCATTAATATACGTTTATTAAACATTTTACTACCTTTTTTCTTGCAAAAAACCATTGATATCAGTTCAACTAAATGACAAAACACGCACGGACGTGTAATTTTCAGGAGTATGTTTGATTTGAGTGGAACAAAAACTGGGGTCCGCGCGGACCCCACCCGGTATTTACTGTTATAAAAATCACCCGGTTTAGGAAGGTTAACAGTATATTGGTAAGCTTTTGCAGAATAGTGTGTACTTTTGTGTGGAAAACGTTCTATGTGGTATTTTATTTTGACCAGCAATTCATCTGATTTGGAACGTGGCCTGTTATTGTGTAATCCTCTCAAATCTCTTGGAGATTCTCCGGCTACAAGTAATGTAGTTAAACGTTGAATTTGGATATGTGTCACAACATAACTGCTCATAAAAGCTTGTTTGCATACTGCCGCACGGATACCAGAGTTATTCAATATGTATTTAAAACTTGCAGATTTTGCTTTAACATTAGCTTCGACTCGTCCCCTGCGCCTTACAATGGTTTTTGGTGCAATTTTTCTTCTGGATGTAGAAACATAGACTTCACCTTTAAAACCCGCAGTTTTCCTTTTATTGTCTTTTCAATTCCTCAGATCCCTTTTGCGTTTTTTGTTACCATGAAGACCCTCCACACTACTCTCACTAACATTCATTTTAACTCGTTAAAAAGTACTGCATCTGTGACTACTGATTATCAATTTCGGAAAACACAACAAATGTATTGTTTTGACAGCTTGCCAACAATAAAATAACCCAAATTTCGTAGTTCAACCGCAACACTGAAATATAATACAACTACAGGTGGTAGGCATGTATACTCCATGCCAGCCGGGAAGGTACGACCACCCTTACCATGGGCTCCTTACTATTGGGTCTACGATTTTCTGAGCTCGGTAAAGGCTGCCGGTTACCTTTTCCATCATCCTTAATCTATTCTCATCCTTATTCTTCCTTCTCGCCCTCACTGGCTTCCTATCGGATTAAAAGTCCCAAATTAAAAAATAAGATGGCTGTGGTTTCTAGGGTAATAAATTCCGGACGTAAAATCCTGCCCCATTCGTATGTCCGGGAGGGCAGGACCCAAGCGACCTCGGTCATCAAAAGTATCAACTTTCTGATTCACTACTGCAACATCCGCGGTATCAGGTCTAATCTTAATGCTATTCACCAACATATTGACCAATTACAACCTGATATTTTGTTTCTAGCTGAAACACAAGTCTCCTTTGAAAGCTTCGGGTCAATTTCCTCAATACCACCTTCACTCTAACTTTCGATATAAAGGAGGCGGATGTGCCTACATCAAGGACAGAATTGCTTGCAAGAGGGTTTCTTCCTTAGAAAATAAAAATTTTGACGTGATTTGGTTTAAGCATTCTGGTCCTAATTTTGTGAAATTCTACTGTTGCATTTATAGGTCTCCTAATGACAGTAACTTTCAAGACTTTTTCGATTACCTTAGTATCTCCTGTCTCAGTTTCTTGCGATATCTCAATTGTAGGCGATTTCAATGTTCATAACTCTAATTGACTTCAGTTTTCATCTACTACAAATCCCGCTGGTCATAGTGCAGAAACATTTGCTATTTCATGTGATCTCACACAAATGATTTCTGAACCCACAAGAATCCCTGATAACCCTAACCATACTCCACATCTAGATCTCTTTCTTACATCAAACCCTCTTGTTTATAAAACTTCCGTTCTTTCGCCTTTAGGTCCTTCCGACCATTGTCTAATAAAAATCATTTCTACCGTACCTAATTCCACTATTGTTCACAAAACGATAGAACCTTGTATTGTTTTAAGCTCGATGGACTGATTTACGGGATTTCATTGCAACCTTTCCATGGCGTGAATATTGTTTTAAGTCGTCCTCTTCTTCGAACATTGCTCTTTCACTATCTGAAGTCATCCTCATGGGAATAGAGTTATACATTCCGAAAAAACAGTACCGTACAGGTCAGTCACGTTCCCAACCCTGGTTCAATAAAGCTTGTGCTGATGCAATATCTTTAAAAAATAAATATTACATTAAATGGAAATCTAATAAATCGGTCGACAGTCATGTGAATACGTTGGTGCTAGAAATATCTGCAAAAGTGACATCACTAAAACTAAAAAGTTGTTCGAACAACGAAAATGCAATGAACTAGCTACATCTCCTTTAGGCAGTCGTAAATTTTGGTCTTTAGCTAAAGCCATTAGTAAAAACTTTGGAACATACTCATTCCCCCCCCCCCCCCCCTGACGTCTATTGACGGATCGGTAGTTGCTGATTCTGTAGACAAAGCCAATGTTTTTGTGGATTTGTTTATATCAAACCCGTGTCTCAATGATTCTGGGAAAGATGTGCCCCTAGTCAACTCTTTTTCATACGCTATGAAACCAATCCATTTTCGGTACAAGCTCTTGGAATCGATGTTCAGTAGGCTTGATCTCAATAAGGCGATTGGCCCAGACGGAATCCCAACTATTGTCTTAAAGAAATGTTCCCCCGAACTAGTATCAGTCCTATCTAAGCTCTATACGATCTCTATGTCTTCTGGGGAATTCCCTTCATCATGAAAGTTAGCAAATGTTCAACCTATTCCCAAAATAGGCGATAAGACCGATCCCTCAAACTACCAACCAATTGCCATCACTTCCATTTTGTCTAAAATCATGGAAAAAGCCATCAATCAGCAACTGATCACGTTCCTTGAAACTAACAAACTCCTTAGTGACCACCAATATGGGTTTAGGCTAAGTCGTTCAACAGGCGATCTTCTTTCATATGTGACCCAAGTTTAGAACAATACAGTAGAGCAGTCCGGTGAAACAGTAGTAGTCGCTTTAGATATGTCAAAGGCAATTGACCAAGTTTGGCATAAGTGTTTACTTGCCAAACTCACCTCGTTTGGGTTAAATGATACGCTCAGCAACTGGGTTTCTAGTTTCCTTGATAAAAGACGAATACGTGTCGTAGTTGATGGCTTTTTTTCAAAAGAAGTTAGCATCAACGCGGGCGTACCACAGGATCCGTTATAGCGCCTACACTTTTTCTGCTGCACATACATGGCCTTATTTCTTCAACAACAAACCCCATCCATTGTGTTGTTCACGATAGCACTCTTCACTGTAGTTCATCTCAGTCTACTCATAGTGATAATCCACCTTCTATGTCAAATCAAGAAATTAAAGCTGAAATGGCAAATTCAATCATCAAAGACATTCAACGTATTCTCGAATGGGGAAGCAATCATCTAGTTAAATTTATTGCTAACAAAACTCAGTGTTTCTTTCTGTCCGCCAAAAAGATGGATCATTTCCTGTTGTAAGTATGAATGGCTCAGTTCTTAAGTTTTCAGACTCTATTACTCTGTTGGGTATGACTGTATCTTCAAATCTGTCATGGGTTGACTATCTTCTGTCAGCTACCAAAACAGCTGCTCGTAAAATAGGCTTTTTGTACATATCTAAGCAGTACTTTACCTCTCGACAACTCCTTCTGCTGTATAAGGCCCAAATTCGGCCTCATCTGGAATATAATTCTCACCTCTGGGTTAGTGCTCCCCAATACGCTCTCGATATCGTTGATCGTATTCAAAAGAGAGCGATTATGCTTATAAATGACCCGTCCTTTACTTCTCACATACAGTCCCTTGAGCATAGACGGATGGTTTCAATTCTTTATTTGTATTATCGTTATTACAACGGCTATTGTGCTGCTGAATTATATTCTTTGATACCACCTCGGGCTATCTTTGCGAGAAACACTCGGTTCGCTCATTCACATCATCAGTATGCAGTACAAATCTCCACTTGTCGTACCTAACGGGCGCAATCCACATTTTTCTACACGGCTTCTAAACTCTGGAATGATCTCCCTAGTTCCTGTTTTCCTCTCACTTATGATATGAGAAAATTTAAGGTAGCTGTTCATAGGCATCTATTGGCAATTCATTATCCCTCTATCCATCCTCCTAAGTGTTCCTGAGTGCTTTAGCACGATAGGCCAAATTTAGCCTGTTCAGGTCCACAATCATAAAAAAAATTGGAATATCCACTACTCTCATAAGCGAAAACGTGAAACAGATAGAAAGATATTATTAGAGCGACCAGCGACATCAGTGCGATCGAAAATAGTACATGTCCTGGACTTGTTGTAATGTTTTCCATCTCATCGCCGTAAGTAGGTAGCGCTTCAAATCGGGTTATACTTGAATGTTGTACTGTTTTTAAGCGCAACCCATGGATCTTTTAAACACATAGGTTATCTCAAGTTATAACATCATTTTTTGGACTTGTACTGTTCTTGGACTCGCCGATTCAATTAAAGGTAAGATTGTCACGAAAACCCGAAAATTGTGTCGGGTCCATTAATAAAATCGAGTGTTCATGGTCTCATGTTGTCTGAGATGCCGCGCATCTCCTTTACGTGCAACCGCAGATTTCGGTCAACCACCCCAATGACCGATTAAACAAAAATTGCAATTAAATTGTGTCATTAAAAGTTGTAAAAAATTAAAAATTTAAAACCGAGCGATGCTAAATCAGAAAAAAAGTTAAACACACCCAAAAATACTTTAAATAATAAACTAGATTAATTAACCGTAACATTTAGCATGAAATTATACATACGAGTAGAAGTAAAAAATTAATCTAGATTTTCTTACGATTATTTTGTGTTTTCCTGCTTAACCGTTGCATGAATTATATTTCAATATGAAGGTATTTAAAAAAATACATTTTACAAGTAATATTAGTTTAAAAATTACTAATCTTATCGTTTTAGTTTGGCATACTCATTTATTGCTGTTAATATATACGAGAAATAATACATACGCTTATCACTAACGCAATATGAAATGTAACAAAGTGTTTAAATGTTATGTAAATTTTTGAGCAGAAGTTTTAGTGTAACTAAAAATAATTATACGTGAATTAAAATTTGAGGACAAACACACACCCCCAACTTTATAATTAAATGAATCAAGGTAAAATTTTACATACAATCTAAACATCGCTTTACAACAGTTTGCTATTTGAGTTACGTAGACAGGAAGAATGAATATAGGGGATTCACCCTTGTGTAAAGTGTATGAGATGGAATGAGGGCGATATTTACGTACACCTACCACAATGGGATAATAATGCAGGTACGTTAATGCGTTTCCTTTAAGAAAGCTGACAATCTCGAATTTGCACAACTGCGTTATTAAACCATTTTTCATTCTTTACATGTGCTATTGATTTATATACAGAAAAAGAAAAAATTGCGTGCTGTTTTTAATAATATTTATTATTATGGTAAATTGTTTGAAATAAAATAACTTTTTAAAGCTTCCTTTGCAATCGTAAAAAGTTCGAGGCGTATCGATTTAAGAAAAGTTGAAAACAATACTGTAATTTTACTCATAAATAAAGTAAACGGGGATTCGAGTACTAAGTTATTTTTACATCACCAAAATAAATAAACTAAAATCAATTTTTGGTTACTAAAATGTACAAAGAGAACAAAATTGTTCAGTAATTAATTAATTTGTTGGGCTTCAATACAAAGACTAAAGCTAAGTACGGCTTTTGTATAAAATTAATTTACATAATTTAGCAGTAAAGTTTGTGATCTGGGTTAAATGTCCAGAGAGCGATTACAATAGAATGACTTATCTATATTTTTTTTTATAGAAAATTGGAAATAAAAAATTCAAAGCAACACGTTCACAAGGTAAAATATCTGGTGTGGAACACCACACGACCTTCCAACTTACAAAATGAAAACATTTTTTAGGATAATTATGAAACCTGTTTTATAACAAGTTGATTACGAAAACAAGCAACACTGTAAAAACAAAAACAATTATCTATGTCAAATAGACGTTTAAAACCTCATATCAAGCAGAGGATAGTAGACATCTAGATGCTAACTTAAATTATCTGGTGTGGAACACCACACGACTTTCCAAACTACAAAATGGAAATTGAAAGAAATGAAATAGTTTAAATAACATTTTTTTAGCATAATTATGCAACATCTTTTATAAGAAGTTCATTACAAAAATAGGCAACACTGTAGAAACAAAAACAGTTCTCTATGTTGCCACGTGTCTAACCATCATATGGCAAAAAAAAGGAATGGGCTCGATTAAGCTCAGGCGTACGGTCGGAAGACCGCAGAACACTCGGATGCATGGTTGTTTTGGAGGTATAGCTTAAAGTGATAGTAATGTGGTTAGATAGGAACCGGATATGAGTAGGCGCCACAGGCTTTAATAAGGAAATACTCAACAAGTGTTGAGAGGAGAGTAAACCCCGTAAAGCCTGAAACAGGATTTACCAAAAAAAAAGAAATAAAAATGAAGGAAGAAGTAGAAATGAATTAACAATTCCCCCGATAAAGTAATTTTTATTGTCGATATCCTGACAAAAGAATAAAAAAAATATATTAAATTAACATTCCACCAAAGTCCACGATGGCAAGCAGTGAGCCTCAGCTTGTGCCCACGGCAATTATAATTTAAATTTCAATTAGAAAAAAATAAAATTATTTGTATGTCCTCTTCCGTCCGCTATAAGATCTTACTGTTCGTATTCGGAATTGGCTAATTTAACACATAATCCCATTGGGATGTTTAGTAAGATAAAAAATAATAAAAAAAAATTTAATTAATGAACTTGCTTGCCTTATCTTCACACATTATACAGTAAATTGGAAAGCTTGTTCGGTCGACAGTAAATAACTACTGTAACAAATAAAGTAATCAAGAAATTTATAGGAAATAAACTGGCCCGAACAAACTTGTCCACAAGAAAAGTAACGTACCGTGCATCCCATTTTGGTTGAGACAGCCAGATATTTCGGTTGTTGTTGAAGATAGAACCTCACGGTTTCCGCGGTCCTGTGCCACTTTTTTGTGAAACACAAGATGGCCTGAACGGATTTTGCCTAACTTCTTTCGTTTATAAATTACAGGGTGTTTTTGAAAATCCACACTATTTGGATCCTCCATATCTAAGAAGTTTCTCAGCGATAATGTCAAATTGAAAACTTGTCCCATAGAGGATTTTACGTAGAATCCAGGGGCGCACTCAATTTTTTTTTTTCGGGGTAACGTTATGGAGATAAGACTCAAACTTATGATTTTTTCAATGCAACACCCTGTATTTTATTATCTCATTAAATTACTTATTTTTTTTCCTTCGAAATGATATATAATATATAAACATGAAGTTTAAAAAAATGCTCTAAAATTACTAAAACATTGAATTTCAAAGTTTTAGTACAGGGATTATTATTTGTGATTTTTTTTATAGTAGGTCATGGATGCTACAAACACTGTTGTTGACTTTTGGAGCATTGTTTTATCAAGTAAATTACAAGGCACTGGTATGATGAAAACTAACACCTAATTTTTGAGCAACAACAACAGGGTCGGTTTGGTTTTAATGTAGCCTCTTTCTTATTGGGGACATCAATAAAATACAGCATTTTTGAAAGGGCTCTCAACGCAAATAGGTACTTGGCAATTTTAGAAGAAGTAATACCAGAATTCCTGGAGAATGTTCCCCTCGCCTATCTTAATGCCATTTACTTCCAACAAGACGGTGCCCTTGCCCACAATTCGAGGCTGATTGTGCCGTTTTTAGAAGAAACTTTCAAGGACCATTGGATTGGAACAAATAGACCCATTAGGTGACCTGCAAGGTCACCTGATTTGTCAGTATTGGACTTTTTTTGTGGGGTTTTTTGAAAAATAAAATATGCGGTAAGAGGCACAATAATATTGAAGAACTTCGTGCAACAACAGAGGCAGTTTTCCAGAATTTACAAAATCGGCCATTCGTAATTTTAAATGCATTAAGACGTATTAAGAAATTGTGTGTTAGGGAAAATGGACATCAATTTGAACAATTCAATGAATAAGTTACCGAATAATTTCGAAATGAAATAGTATGAGTAAATATTTAATTAGTTGCTTATTCTACATTATGAACTTTTTATTACTATTTATTTGTTGCTATTAGTTACCTACGTTTTGTGTTTTGTTAGTGAATTAGTGTTAGTATTGTTCTTGTTCCTTTCATGAAAAAATCACAAGTAGTATTTCTTCAATTTGAACTTTTTTGTATGAAAAATTCATAGTCTACTATTAAAAATCAATGTTTTAGTGATTTTGGAGCATTTTTGAAGAATGTATGTTTACATATTATATATCATATTGAAGGAAAAAAATAAGTAATTTAATGAGATAATAAAATAAAGGGTGTTGCACTGAAAAAATCATAAGTTTGAGTCTTTTCTCCATAACGATACCCCGAAAAAAAAATTGAATGCGCCCCTGGATTCTACGTAAAATTCTCTATGGGACAAGTTTTCAATTTGAAATTATCGCTGAAAAACTTCTTAGATATGCAGGGGATCCAAAAAGTGTGGATTTTCAAAAACACCCTGTAATTTATAAACGAAAGAAGTTAGGCAAAATCCGTTCAGGTCAACTTGAGTTTCACAAAAAAAGTGGCACAGGACCGCGGAAACCGCAAGGTTCTATCTTCAACAACAACCGAGATATCTGGCTGTCTCAACCAAAATGGGATGCACTGTACATAACACATAAAAATTACGAGACAAAAATTACAAATTCATATGAAATTAAATGTTTAACATTTGCAGTAGTTCACGTAATACAGATAATCGTTACACCCGGTATATTGCAATCAAAACAGGAGTTAAATCGTTGGGTGAATGTAGTCACAGAAGCTAGAATTAATTAGGTCAAAATGGAAGCTAAAACTGTTCGGGTGCGGTATATCAAATCACTATTAATGATTCAATTGAAGTTTTTCTGGTGATTGAGTGAAAAAATATTCAAAACTGAATTAGTGAATATATATATCGTTTTAGATAAAAGAATTTTGTGAAAGTGAACTGCTGGAAGTACCTTAAATATATAAATTTAATTAAGAGGTAACAATTGTCGATTATTTGATTACAAAATTAATTATATCAGTCCATTTATTTCCGTTGTAGAAATTCACTACGAACCTCCTAGGTGTAATCCCAATTTGGAAACACAATCGTGTAATCAGGTGATAAAGAAAGAAAAAAAATCTGACCTTTAGTGTTGAAACTATTACTTATTTGATCTTGCAAATTTCGGGTACTATTCTAATGATCTAGCAGCCCTCACGTATATGGTCATAGATGTCAGCAAGGCTCTTATGCCTTCCAGTGATAATCAGGTCCTTTGGATGTAACGTAACAGTAAAATGTGAGCAGAAAATTTAAGAAAGAATTCCGTTAGAAATGTAGGTAGTACGGAGATGCTCTTACGTAGGTAGTACAGAGATGCTCGAACATAGGTAGTACAGAGATGCTCGTACATAGGTAGTACAGAGATGCTCTTACATAGGTAGTACAGATCTGCTCTTACGTAGGTAGTACAGAGATGCTCGTACATAGGTAGTACAGAGATGCTCTTACTTAGGTAGTACAGAGATGCTCTTACGTAGGTAGTACAGAGATGCTAAAAGAAGGTAAATATAAGTACGATGTTTAATTAATTATGATACAGGTGACAAACGAGCCGGTAGTGAACATTCAACGTAATTTCGATTGAAGTGTACATATGTAAAGAATTAGTATTGAATGATTTCATATTCGAAAACCGAAGATATGGACGAATGAATAATTTCAATTATATCCGCCTTTTAAAAGCGTCCAGAACCAGAAACGAAAAATTCTCTAGAAACTCAACATCCACCATCAATGGCGTTCTTAAAAAGAAAGAAGGAAAAATTGGCCAACACCTTAAAAATCAATTTTACAAACTTGAGAAAATTTGTATTTAAATCATTGTTGCCAAAGTTATAATACATTGAGGGAATTGTCCAGAAGACTTAGCCAAACGTGACCCTGGTACATTATCTCATTCCCGATGGCTTACTGCGGCCAACAGAGTTCTTAGGCTCTATATAAGTACACCAGATCAATCAGACAACTTAAAAGACATAATCGTCTTCATTATGAAATCATATATGCCTTTGCAGTTTGAGATAAAGAAAAGCAAGTATTTTAAAAAAAGAAAACAGTTAGAAGTTTTGTAATACCAAAGTTAAACTTTGAAGCTTCCGACTACACAGAAATTATTGATTGGAACGCATGTCCCTTGCATCCTCCCCAAATGCTGCGAAACTTAAGTGTGGATGACATCAGAGAAATATTAAATTCTGCCACAAAGCCTGTTGAGAACACAACGTAGTACACTGTAATGGAATTTATGCCCCACATTGAATTACAACTGTTCATTTTTTGTAAATAGAACAGTAGGATAATTACTATAAATAATTATGATATTAGACAGTATTGAGTTAGATACCACTAATTCAATTACTCACGGGGTGCAAAGATAAGTCTACAATAGGTAGAAGTGACTTGTATTCCCAACATATTTAGTCTCAAATAACCCGAGATTAAACATGGTCCGTCGAGCCACCAACATCGGCAACCAGTGAAAGGAAACGTATTCCATCAAGCCACCATCACAGGCAACAAGAAGTGAAAACATCACCGCCACCGCCGGGAAGAAGAAAAAAACTGTAATCCCCCAGTACTACGAAAAAGGGCATTGCAAAGCAAAAAGTACATTCTAAAAAACGGCGGGTAAGAGATTTACATCTAGTTTTTAAATAAACAGAAATTACCCTCACATGTATACAAACTGTGAAAGGAAAAATCCTTACAACGCAGAAAGAATCAACCACGATCGAGAGAAATCAAGAGTCCAAACAGGCAGAATATCAAGCGGAAATCAGCGGTCTTGGAAGAGAAGTAACAACAAATACAAATTCAAAAATAACCATTTAGCTAACACCGCGACATGCAAGCATCTTCTCATTGACAAAGAAGTAGATCACGGAAAATCTCCCAATGAAGCCAATTGACAAACCAAATTCTAGCGGATCTCACGCTCAACATACCCGGACCAATAATTGTGCTACTGGGAGCAGAGGATTATGCTAAAATAGTATAGGATGGAGTGGGGAAGGCGAACGAAAATACTCGCTGTATGTATGTGGGAATATTCAGTAACTATAACAGCCAAGCTGATAATCCAAGAGGGGTGGTTAAGTTCTGTCAACTAGGATCAGCAGGTGCCCGACGACACACCAACGAAGTGGATGAAGTGTCGCAGTTAATTGATTTTCATAGAAAAGCTTCAAAAACCAAGATGGATCCACCACACAGAACACCAATTACGGTTGCACAGGTTCTGTGACGAATGCGAAAAAACGTCCGGTGTAGAAGGTGGGTGCGTGCGTGCATGCGCGTGTGTGTGCGCGTGTCCGTGTGTGTGTGTGTGCGTACCTGCGTGAGCGTGAGTGAGCGTGCGTGTATAGTTAAGCCAGTGGACCGAATTTATGTCGGGAACCATCAGTGTTAGAGCTCTGAACAACAAAAGCAAATTTGAAAAATTTATTGAAAATATTTTCAAATGCCTAATATGGCCGCAAGATAGTGCAACATGATCCTCGCATAAAAAATTTTCATTTGGCTGAACCAATTTCAACGAATTTGATCTGGATCGAAAGTGTTTGTATGCCTCTATAAAATGACAGCTACAAATTTTATTTTAGTTTCATTTCTTTGGAAATAGGTGGGGTTGTATTGCGACTGGACGCAATCTTTAACTTTTCTCCGATATTGAGACACTTTTGAAGTTTATAATTCAATAAGGAACGTAAATTTGAAAGCCAGAGGTTTCTAGCTCTTTTCATTCTGAACTTATAGCATTATATTAAAATGAGGATGATTATATTCTTCTGGATAGTCAGTCAGTCTGAATTATAATATCCGTCATCTTGCTATCATCTGCTTGCTGCTGTTTTATTCTTGACCTTGAATTATTTAAAAATGTTATACTCAAACGCAGAAGCATTCAATATGTTGACTGTGTATTTTCAATGCATTGAAAATAATGTGAGCACCCAAGAGATATGCTCTGCTGTATCATCATTCTAGGAATGTGATTGGTCGCCTAGCAAACCATCTACGCGATACTAGTAACGTTCTAGCGCCAAGAGTACCTGGACGCCTTTGCAGGGCGCGGAATGAAGCAAATCTTTGAACGAATCTGATTGTGATCGGAGAATGAACCACTGCCACTAGATGCTGGGTATTATTTAAGAGAATTTAGCAGTATGTCAGGTTGCGTTGACGCACCCTGTATGTAGGATGTTATAATGACGTGTATGACGTGTTTTGAGTGCGAGTGTATTGAGTTTGAACGGAAAAAAAAATTTTTTTTTGTGTATGCATAATGTATGTGGGTGTATAATACGCCACTGGAAATTTAGGAGAAATATAATTCAGTATGTAGATACGTGTATTCGAATATTATAGAGACTTTAGTGTTGGAATAATTAGATTCTGATGAACGTAAATGTGAAGAGAAATTTGTCGATGGGACGATAATGTTTGCTACTGTGTTGCTACTGTTTTGCTACTTGATAAAGAATGGAATGTTGGTGGAAAAGGAGTAATTTTGGTCAGAAGATGTGAGGGTATAAGTGTAGAATGTTTTAGAAAATATGTAGAGAAAGATTGGGCGTGTTTAATTGTTAATTTCAGAAAGTTTTCGTAATGTTGTGCAATTGTTTTGAGAATATATGTATGTATATGGGATTTGAGACCTTAGACGGTACTTATTTTTGCAAATGTTGCGGAAGGAGATCGAGCGCAGGTTGGAGATAAATGTTGAAAGTTGCGTAATGGTCCAGAGTGGCTACTGAATGAATGTAATGACGAAAAATGATTTCTCCATGAAGTAATTGAAAAATTTGTAAGTAAAAACAAATATGGCGATGTATTGTAGTTATGAGCGCGGTTGTATAGAGAGTAGCATCAGTTGGAACTATGAAATTTTGAATGAATACTATTGGAGAATATAGTGCGGAAGGAAGACATGTTTAAAGATGGATGGCTGAAGTTATAAATAGGAAAGTCAGGGATTGACGGGAGCCTTTTCGTTTTTGGCTGTTGCTTGTGGTGAATGTGGGGAGACGCGCGCGAGGTGTAGTGTGGTTTAGAATGGGTTAAGTTGGAGTTATATTTGTGAATAATATTGAAGGCAGTCATTGTGAAACAACTGCGTTACCCGAAAGGGGATGAATCGTATAAGACATTCATAAATAAAACAGTTAATTAAATTGAGATTGAAGATAAAAATTAGTTTGTTTATTTTCAAGAAAGTAAAAAGTGCATAAGCAGATTTATAAAAAGTTAACAGTTGTTATGTTAAAGTGTCAAGTGCAGCGCGTGTTCTTGTACCGATATTGAGTTGAAATTATTTATGGGACCACTTTTAAGTAAACGAAATTTTTGGTAGTAAATTAAGCCAATGTTGAGGTAAATTTTATGTGACATTAAAAGTTTATTTGTGTAAGGAAGGACTAAACTTTCCTAAAGGTTGCTAGAAATTTTAAGAGGCAACCAAACTTGTACAGATTATTACGTGTTATTGGACTATTTGTGAGTACAGAAAGGAATAAGTGTTTGTGAAATTGTGAAGCACTGGTTATGTGGCTTCATGCAATTTAAGGATTACAAATGGACTACAAATAATTGATTTACGGGAAGAAAGAAGAAAGAAAAGCGTAGGATAAATGGACAATTTTAAGTAAGGAATATATTTAAGTGCTTTGAAAATTTAGTAAAGCACGATTATCTCTTTGTTTAGTTCATTTGTGTAATGTTGAGTAAATATTAATTAGTTTAGAAGCGAAAAGATAATCGTTCTCGAGTTATGTGGTTTTGATTGGTTGTTTTAGTATTAAGAATTTTGCAGAAATTGGTAGTGACGTGTGGTTTTGGTTTTCAACCACGCTGTAGTGGTATATGTAAATATATTTGTGTTTGTTTCTTTGTCATTTGTTTATTATTTTATGCAGGACAATACATATTTATCGTTATCTTTTTATTTTGTTGTTTATTCAGCCAGGTATGAAACATATTTGTGACGATTACTTAATGGGTGACCTAGTAGTTTTTGACAAGTTAAGTGTAGACTTTGCATATTTTGGATTTTAAGATTAATGAACAATCTGAAAAGTTATATTTGCCAGGTTGATTGCAAAAATTTTCATGTTAGTTTCATTAGCGCAATGCACTAGTGACAGATCAGCTGTTAATTAAAATTTCATTAAGTTTAACTATAAAAGTTGGAGTTTTGAGAACTTACACATATTTACGAATGTCAAATACGATTCAGAAGTGTTGTAAAAAGTAAATTAAATTTAAAAGCTATCGTTCATGTTAGGAATTTAAAAAAATTAATTATCGATCAGTGAATGAATTTGAGTAATAAATTTTATTTTGGAAGTTTTGGTATACGAGGTGTATTCAAAGAGTTTCTAATAACCTGGGTAGTACTAAATATATATGAGTTTGAGTTGAATTGTTTTGGACGAGTGTTTGTTTTAGAACCCTCGTGTAAGAGTTTACTGAGTAAGCACAATCCTACTTTCCACAATCAAGTAGGGTTAATTAACATCCAGCTTAAGACAATTATTTTAGCAAAGTTTCGATTGTGGTGGCGCCTAGAGACATATTTTCCCGGACTGAGCTGTTTGAATGTAGGTATAAGGTGTTTGAGCATATTAATCATTCATTTTACTTATTATTTCGACCACGCCCATCTCCCTGTTAGCTGGCTTGGCAACCCGCTTATATTAGTAAGCATACACGGCGCCTAGTGCGGTTTGGACGTGCAACAAGTAATAGAGTAGTCAATCTCCACAATATGCATTAATGAACAGAGTAATTCACACTGGATACCAGAAGTCCAAAACCAAGGTCGGTGGAGTGGTCATGTTTAGTGTGGTATTGTTAATGGAAAGACTTAGGGACCGCACATTTTCGAGGAAATCTCACTGAGGGAAAGGTATTTACAGTTTTTGCAGCATGCTTTACTGACATTATTGAAAAATGTTTCCCTTGAAGCAAGCACCAGTTTCAGCACGACGGTTATCCGGCTCATTATTCTCAAAATGTTAGGATGTTTTTGGATGTAACTCATAGAGATCAACACATATTCTACCAACTTGCTAACAACTACACTGGGATCAACAAGCGTTCTGTCAACTCGACTGGTACCAGCACGCATCCCGCCAAACATAAACACATTCCAAACTGGGACCAACGCGCGTTCCTCTAACTTATCCACTATTACACCATGTCAACTGGATCAAACACGCTTTCCACTAACGTAAAAACATTTCAAACCAGGAACAACATTCGTTCTACCAACCTACAAACAACCACGCTGGAATCAACAATCGTTTCATCAACTGAACTGCAACCAACACGCGTCCTAACAAATTACGAACATTCCCAACTGGAACCAACACGCTGGTGGAACCTACAAACGTTCCACCAATTTAACGAACATTCCTAGACAAACCGATGGCGTTCCGCCAACTAAAGGAAATCTAACATGCGTTCCACCAACTTAAAAGCATTGCAAACTGGGACCAGCACGCGTTCTACCAACTTATAAACAATTACGCTGGGACCAACACGCGTTCCACTAAACTAACACTCCACGCGAACCAACTACGTTTGGCGAACGCTCATTCTACGAACTAACCTAACACTCCAAAGGTGAACCACCCGTTGTTGCGCAAATTAAACTGAGACCAACCGCGTTCCATCAATTTAATGAGAACTATCTCATACAAATAACATAACCAGCGAACCATTACTGTCATCTAAAACTTAAAAACAACCACGCAACTCGTTTGTACGGGGTGGACAACCAAGAATGCGAGGTACTGTATCTGGGAAACTATACATCGTAGAAGCTAGCGGAAAAAAAAGTTTTACTAAAACGGCCAATACAAAAACCTGGAAAATAATTTCATGTTTCTGAAATGGCCGCTAGGGGGCGTAACTGCAATCTTGAATCTAAAAAAGTGATGTTTCTGTGAATTCTGCTATATTAACCTAATAAAAAAATAATTGATCTTTGAAGTCGAGGATAATCTGAACTTTTTTCGTTTGGCAGTTTTTGACGTATTTATAAAAATAAAGTGGTGGGGGGTCACACCCCGTATCTTCGAAACGACTAATCCGATTTTAACAAACTTGGGCGTTGAAAAGAGCTTTTCTTGGGGTACAAATGTTAAAATAATTGAAGTTTTGTTAGTTTCACATGTCGTCGCTAGTGGGCAATGTTCGACATTCCGACAGAAACGGTTAATTTTCGCAAAAATATTAAATACATTGGTATGACTTTCATGAACAAGTAGCTAAATGATGCCTAAACAAGCTCGCGAAACCCGCATCTCGATATCTTGTTCCTAACCTAAAATATCGGCCAAAGAAAACTTTATACGAAAATCCCTTAAATTTTTATTTTTTTTAACTATATTTTTCTGGAATTGTTTCTATTATGTAAGTTGTGGTCCTAAAACAGACCGATTTAAAGGAGGAAGGTTTTCAATGCCCCCGTAAATGCTCGGAATGCTGACCATCACACTCTATGCATTGCTGAAGCCTCTCATGACTAGACAAAACTGCAGCTTCAATTTCGGCTCTCGGTATGTTACGTATTGCGTTACGAATCCGGTTTTTCATATCTTGTCTAGTAGTAGGTTGAGTAGGAAACACAATGTCCTTTAAGTGCCCCCATAAATAAAAATCGAGGCAAGTTAAGTCTGGCGATCGCGGAGGCCATGGAAACACACTTCCTCTTCCAATCCACCGCTGTTGAAATATTGCATTAATATGCTCTCGCACATTAATAGCAAAATGTGCTGGGCAACCATCCAACTGCAAAAACAATTTTTGTCTTGTTTCCAGAGACACATCTTCCAACAACAACGGTAACTGATTGGCCAAAAAGTCAAGAAATACATTGCATTTAGGAGTTCTCGAAAAAATATGGCCCAATAATTCTGCCTCCCAATATGCCACACCATACATTTAAACTCCAACGTCCTTGGCGCTGAACTTCACGCAACCAATGGGGATTTTCTGCAGACCAATAATGGACATTGTGCAGATTGACTCTCCCGTCACTACTGAAGGTGGCTTCATCGGTCCAAAGAATTTGAAATAAAAATTCTCTATTTTCGCGTATCATGCCTAACATCCAATGGCAATAGTCTAACCTTCGATCAAAATCTTCCTCTTTCAAGGCCTAATGCAAAACGACATGATACGGGTGCATTTTCAAAGTAATTAAAAAAAGTTTAAACGACTACCTATATATTTTGATGGCCATTAGAACTTATCTATGGTCCTTCAAAATATTTTGAACCGTTGCCCGTGATATGCCCAACTCAGTGAATAATGCTCTTGTGCTAACATGAGGATTTCCTTCAATATAGCCCAGTACACGGTTAATATTTTTTTGTGTTATTCCAATTCTTTGCCGTTGAAACGTAGGCCGAAAATTACCATTGGCTCGTAAGCTCGCCACTAATCGGGGAAAAACTCTTACATCGCAAGGACACCGATTTGGATATCGAGCCGCGTAAACTCTTTTAGCTACTGCGGCATTTTGAAGACATTCAAAATAAACCGCAAGCATATCAACAGCTTCATTATTCGTAAAACGCATTTTGAAAGCACAAAAATTGCTCAAAGTAACGCGAAAGTATTGACAACTATTGACAATTTGAGGATTATGTATGTTTTGTTTAGGTATCTGTTTCCATTGCCTGCTTCTATTAATTGTATTTTTCGTATATATCCATAGAGAATATGCATTTAAACAAATCAAAAATAGGCCTTTCGTATAACTTTTAGCATTGCTTACTTGCCCGTAGTAATTTCAAAAAGACTGATTTTATTCTGGTGAATAAATTTACAAACATTTAAATCGCAATTTCTAGGTAACCTATTCAGAGCCGAAATTGAAGCTGCAGTTTTGTCTACCCATAACAGGCCTCAGCAATGCACAGAGTGATGGTCAGCATTTCGAGCATTTACGGAGGCATTAAAAACCTTCCTCCTTTAAATCGGTCCTTTTTAGGGCCACAACTTACATAATAGAAACAATTCCAGAAAAATATAGTTAAAAAAAAAAGTTTTCTTTGGTCGATATTTTAGGTTAGGAACAAGACATCGAGATGCTTTTTTCGCGAGCTTGTTTAGGCATCATTTAGCTACTTGTTCATGAAAAATAGTCATACAAATGCATTTAATTTTTTTGCGAAAATTAACCGTATCTGTCGGAATGTCGAACAAAGCCCTCTAGCGACGACATGTGAAACTAACAAAACTTCAATTATTTTAACATTTATAGCCCAAGAAAAGCTCTTTTCAACGCGCCCCAGTTTGTTAAAATCGGATTAGCCGTTTCGAAGATACGGGGGGTGATTTAAGGAAACCTTTAAATACCCTCCACCACTTTATTTTTATAGATACGTCAAAAAGTGCCAAACAAAAAAAGTTCAGATTATCCTCGACTTCAAAGATCAGTTATTTTTTATTAGGTTAATATAGCAGAATTCACACAAACATCACTTTTTTAGATTCAAGATTGCAGTTACGTCCCCTAGCGGCCATTTCAAAAACTTGAAAATATTTTCCAGGTTTTTGTATTGGCCGTTTTAGTAAAAACTTTTTTTTGCAGTACCTCGCATTCTTAGTTGGCCACCCTGTACAAATATCTTAATCTATTTCCTACGTTTAATAATCAATATCTGCATAAAAAAACAATAAAGGCCACCTAACGATAAAGCTAAAAAGATATACATCTTGTTCTGTTTCTGAACTTCCACAATAAGAGCACATCAGATGTACGCGTCCAAAAAGCATACCCAATATAATTCGTCCGAATGATATTAATTAAAGGCCAATTAATTTTGGGATGTATTAAATAATTGCATAGTACTTTAAGAGTTCTGATAATTTTTCTGCCTCTCGAGGTGAGCCTAAAAGAAGAGGAATAGACATTT
This sequence comes from Vesta saturnalis, assembly GCA_036346205.1. Classification (NCBI taxonomy): domain Eukaryota; kingdom Metazoa; phylum Arthropoda; class Insecta; order Coleoptera; family Lampyridae; genus Vesta; species Vesta saturnalis. Next base: position 6,713,452 of record JARFJB010002450.1, read on the forward strand.
ATTTTTTAAACTGTATATATTTATAATTACAATTTTCATTTTGTAGCAAGAACGTTATTACTTTTAATAAATTTGTAATTGTAAAAAATGTAATATCTAACTGCACAGTTATTTAACTACGTACTTACAGGTTAAAGTACAGTGTGCAGAGCTGCATATGTACCAATTTCAAATCATGCACATTTTGTATGAATACTCCATTTTAATTTTTATTTTATTCGTTTCTCAATCAGTACTTGTTTCCATAACCCTTATTTAAATTTGACAGTTGAGACTGGCGGTACTAATCCTCAAACCCTTTACTCGCTAAATAGAAAATATTCACTTGTTTTATACAAATGTTATGAGAGTATTGCCTATAAGAACCTTTTAACACTAAACGATAAACGCTTTATTTAAGCTCACAAAATTCCTATGATTTTGTTGGACACAGTACTATTATTGATTTTGCGAATCAGTATTAATATTGTAAGTATATACTTACGCTAATTGCATTATACAAATGCAACATATCCACTTTTCCAACTGCGCTTGTAAAAACTATGTATGATTCAGAATTAACGTTCATTAAGTAGCAAATAATGATACCATAAATGACTGAATTCGTCTCGTTTTTTATCACACACTCATTTTGTCGTATCGATTAAAGCCTTTAAAAAAGAAGGACAATGTATATACCAAAAATATGTTTTCGTATAGAAATAAACATGGAAGAAAAATATTTTATACGTGAAAATATTTTTGTGAATCATTCTGATTGCGCTATTATGTAAACAACTCGAAACAAATTTGGCTCTTTTAGAGACCTAACTTTCTCTGCTCTAACTGTCGTTATACATTTAGCTTATCTTATCTTCTCTTCTATACACGAGAAAGCAACAAACTCGATGCCTCTTGTTAGAGGTTTGGTATTTGGTATCTCCGCTTTTTTATTGTGACAAAGCTCGAATATTTAAAATTAAACTTCGAACATTTTACGCTGAATCCGATTATTGCATAAAAACGCCTTACTGTGAAATGACGTGTGCAATAAAGATTCAGAAAAAAAAGTTAAATTTTTATAAAAAGCAATAAGAACTCATTCATATATAATTATCTGAAGCTGTGTAAAAAAACGTAAAGTGAAGGGTGTTTTGACAACTACCCTTCAACATCAAACCACACGTCTCAAGCTTCTTGTCGAGCGATTTGAGTTGTTTAAAGATTTATAAAATCATAATATTTTTTTTATATAAAACTGTTTTGACAAATTCTGAATGTCTGCCAAAAATGAACTGATCTCGGTTATGAATTAGATATTCGTTAAAAGTAACTTTACATTATGTATATCGTACAGACGGTCATTTATCATGTACATAATTTACGAATAGGTTAAAGTTAACCAAATGGAAGGGAAACATAATATGTTAAAGTCAGGTCAAATCAATTACATCGCAATAAATATAAATTTTTACAAATCAGTAAACAAGGTAAATTTTTTATTTTAGGTACTTTGGTTGCTTTTCCTTAAAAGGTGAACAGGGATAAATGTGACCTAAAAAACGAAAAGTAAAGGTTAAATCTAACGAATAAAATATGAAATATGTTGTAGTTTAAAAATTATTATTAATTTTATTACATACATAAATAAAAAGTTTACCTCGAGTAGGATTCGAACTTACGACATGTATTTTGCTCTAACCAACTGAGCTATCTAAATACAAACTCCAGTCGATGTAAATTTTGTCTTTATGTATATTAAACTGATGTAAATTCTATGAACATATTCGTTCATAACAAAACTTATAATAATTTGTTGTACTTTCATCAAGTGAAGCCGTGTCACATCGTGAAAATGGTCCTTACGAATGGAATAGTTAATCCCTATCAAAATGACAGTTATACATATTTTTTCGTAATATACTTTTATTTTAACGCTCTGGAGCTTGGGGAAAAAGTATCTCACGCACGTTTTCTCTTATTATACTGCACTGACATATGGCTGGGGAAGTGTAAACTATGAACAGAGAACATTTTTTCATTACCCTGAACATTTATTTTATCGATTAAACAACAGTTGTGCAGGAATGTGCTAGTTTTGCAGTATGTTGTACCGAAATCAGTTTAGAAACATCATCCATTGTTTTTGCAAAAAACGATAATTTCGTAAAATTTTTTTCAAAAAACCACAACTGTTCCATGTGGTAGTTTTGTAATATACAGTGACGAAATCAGTTTTTTTTAATATCACACATTATTATTGCAAAAAACAATAGTTTCGTGTAAAAATGGCATGCCAATTTTTTTTCCTTACTAACCTACTACTACTAAACATTACTATTTAATAACTATTTTCAGGCCAGAAAAAATAAAAATTAAAAAAGGTAATTTTTCTCGACGAATGGTAATTTCAGGTTTTGGGCCTTATGACTCCAAAAGGGCTTTTAAATTTCAAATAGGAACCACTTCTGATTCATATTTGGATTCAGTGGTAAGTTCTACGGCATAACACATATTTACTTTTTTTAAGGGCCCTAAGTCTCCTTTGTAGAGTCCAAAATAGTTCAAAAGGGCCCTGAATAACAAAAACTTAAATTTGTAGTAAATACCTTGTTTTTATCTTGAGAGTTAGATCAAATAAAAAATTCTACAATTTAGCCTTAAGGCCCCTACTAAAGTCTAGAGCCGTTTGTATGGCCCCTAAAATAGTTTAGGACGGTTCTGTATACCAAAAATGTACATTTTAGTTTCTTATGAGGCTTTAACGCCCTAGAATTTTCTAAAACGTCTTGTATAGCAGAAATCTCAATTTTAAGTGTGAATTGTGTGGATTATTGATCCAATAAAAAATCATATTTAGACCCAACAGCTGTGCAAAGTCAACTGTAGATCTCTTTAGGGCCCTAGGGCATTATTAGAGAATAAATTGCTTATTCAAGATAAAATAGGTACATTCATAAAATTCCACTTTTTTCCTTTTTTATATTATAGCTGAGTTTAATATTGGGTGTCCCAATATTAAAAAAAAAACATTAATGTAATGTTTTTTTTACATGTAATCTACCCAGTTTAACTTTATTTTCGGATAACCACTTTTATGTAAGACGGTTTTGACGTGTTCTGTCATAAATTTTGATTTGTAGCGCTTTTTTGCCAGAATTTCGAAATGTAGGGGTCTCTTCAAAAATTCGCACCTTTCAAATTTTTGCAGATAAGTCACAATAATTAACGCCGTTTGTTTCCTGAATGTTTGCCGCATCTTTTAAGTGTTTACTCAACAGCCCGGTCAGTCGCATGTGCCTACTGAGATTTTTTAAGCATGACAAATTAAAAATATCAAAAACTAATTTTTTTCAAATGGCACCCCCTATTTAGTATGGTGTTGGTCAAAGCAGAAAAGTTTCTGAAAATTTAGTTATTTTAGGATAGCAACCTTGAGTTTTACATTGGACTATACAAACCTTATATTGACAGAAAGCTTGTCAAAAAGCTTTTGACTAGTACAATAATAAACAGGGCGTGCCATTTCAAAAATGAGTTTTTGATATTTTTAATTTTAAAAAATCGCAGTGGGCACATGCGACTGGGCAGGTTGTTGAGAACACTTAAAAGACGCAGCAAGAATTCAGGAATCAAACGGCGTTAATTACTTTGACTTACTTTCCGAGGATTTGCAAGGTATGAATTTTTGCACCGACCCCTGCACTTCGAAATTCTGCCAAAGAAAGCGCTACAAATCAAATTTGATGACAGATAAGTAAAAACCTCCCCTTTAAAAGTGATTTAAAATTTACGATAGAATCTAAAAATAATATCCAACTGGGTAGATCTCATTTAAAAAAACACAGTGTTTTTTTATTTGGACACTCTGTGTAGAAACTGCAATATTTTTAAAATGTGCAGCAGAAACGCAACTGTAATCTAAAAAACAAAGTCAATATCTATAATAATAAACAAGTTATGTAGTTTTTCGGAACGTGAGGATATCCTGTATTTATACAGGTTGTCCCAACGATTTGGGGGTGGAAGATTACGCCTACACTGTAGATTTAATAAAAAAAATCTTATAACAGATTATTATAGTCAACAACGAGGAGTATCTTGTAAAAATATTTTTGTATATACAGGGTGTCCCATTTTCGAATACTACAGAAAACTCATATACTTTTTTTAAATTGCACACTCTGTATTTTATTACAGATTTGAATAGCATTTTTCAGTAGATACTCACTTTTTACTACCTATTCCTAAGAGTTTTTGAATTATTTAGTGATAAAGTTGAAAATTGTAAACATTTTTTATGTTTATTGAATTTGTCACAATATAAAACAAATAACAACAATATTATAATTCAAAGAAAAACAAAAATGAAACAGTGCTATCAAATGCCGAATTGTATGATATGCTTGGAGTTTATTTCGAATGTCATAAAAATTCCGCTAAATTGCAATAAAACCGTGAGCTATAGGTTTATGACACAATTCAACATTTTGCACTATAAGAGAGCAACGCTTAATAATTATTCAAGCTTATAGGCATCTTGCCACAAAAGTGACTGATTACATAAATATATAAGGATTATATAACATAGAAACTAGTAAGGTGCATACAGTTTAGAATTGAATTGGGTGGAACTAGCTCCCTCGATAGCTCAGATGGTAAGAGCCCTACTCTAGATAAGTAGTGGTCATGGGTTCGAGTCCCACTCGAGGTCTTTTACTGCAAGTAAATTTTTTTTTAATAAAGCATAATTTATATGGTGTATTTTTTAAATTTAGTTTTTTTTATATCCTCACAACTTCATTAAAAATATCGTGATGCCTTTCCATAGCTTCCTAAATTAGTTCAGAATTAGAATCCGTTATTTTTAACTGTAGCAAAAAGTTTGTAATAACCATTTTATTCCTAATTTTACGGAGATTCTTAAAAAATAATAATATATATGGTGTTCTTTTTAAAAAAATGTTATTTTGTCTATAAACTCAAAAACGCGATGTTGGATTGTTTCTTTAATTTCACTTTTGTAATCAGCGGAAAAAATTATACGAGTATGCTAATATAGTAGATGTTGTAACTTTAACTTAACTTAACAATAAATAAGTTACCAATGGTGCGAACTTGATTTGGATCACCTTATGTATATATATATATATATATATATATATATATATATATATATATATATATAATATATTTTCATTTAATTCTTCTAGATACTCTCCGTGTTCGTTTATTTTTCTACTTTTCGGTTCCATTTCTTAGAAACAGTTTTGGCTTCTTGAAAATGGTTTCTAAGAAATGGAACCGAAACGTAGAAAAATAAACGTTAACAAACACGGAGAGGATCCAAAAGAATTAAATTAAATAGTTAATACCCGTGGAAATCTGAATGAAATGAAATTTATATATATATATATATATATATATATATATATATATATATATATATATATATATATATATATATATATATATATATATATATATATACGGGGTGTCCAGAAACTCTACGGACAAATTTTGCGTAGTGATTCTAGACCCAAAAATAAGATAACAAGTTCATATAAACCCAGGTCCGGAAACGCTTCGTTTAGGTCCTACAGGGTGTGAAAAAATTTTATTTTCCTCGGTTTTCTTTACCACCCGGTATATTGACGTTCCGTTTGAATCAGTTTGTTTCCTTTTCAGTTCTAAGCAAAAAAGGTATACTTGGTCGATACCTCTCAGATCAACCGTTTTCGAGATATTGGTTGATGAACAGTTCAATTTAATTCCCTATAATCCTTAGCTAATTGGAATTAAAAATCAAAGTAATGTATGCTTGCATTTTTATTTTAACTTTGAATTTAAGAACGAAAACGAAGAAATAAATAATAAAACTAAAAAAATAAATGTTACAAAAGGTGTTCCACATGATGACCATTTGTTTCGATACATAATCTCACTCGTTTTGATAATGAGCGGGAATTACATTGAACTGTTCATCAACCAATATCTCGAAAACGGTTGATCTGAGAGGCATCGACCAAGTATACCTTTTTTGCTTAGAATTGAAAAGGGAACAAACTAATTCAAACGAAACGTCAATATACCGGGTGGTAAAAAAGTTAAGGCCAATTAACTTTTAGCATACCATTGTAGATGGTGCCCCCTGCAGGCAGCATCAAAATCAATAAAATATTTAAGTTTCTCGACCACAAAAACTCCCGTGCTCCAAATTTCAGGACCATATTCAAATTTTTTCGCAAAATATCGCCATAAAACCGAGGAAAATAAAATTTTTTCACACTCTGTAGGTCCTAAACGAAGCGTTTCCGGACCTGGGTTTATATGAACTTTTTTTCTTATTTTTGGGTCTAGAATCACTACGCAGTTTGCCCGTAGAGTTTCTGGACACCCGTATATATATATATATATATATATATATATATATATATATATATATATATATATAATATATAAAATGCCAGAGGGCATAAATGACGACGTAAACGTAATAAAATATATATTTTCTGATTCAGAAAGGAATGAGGAATAACATTCAATGAAAATTAAAAATTGCCATATTCGAACATTTTCCTGTTTAATCTCCCCTCGGAGAAAATGGGGGAATTATTCGAACTTTGCAATCACTGAAGTCAATTTTTTTACAACCAATTTTTTTTTCCTTAAAAACTAATAATTTATTACTACTGCTATTGGTAAAAAATTGCCAAAAATTCAAATTTAACCTAGGTGCCATGATATACATACTTAGAATTAAAAAAGAAACAACTTTTCCAAATAAAGTTTTTCAAAATTCTGCAAAAAAACGCATTTTTTGCCATCTATTTTTTTAAATGTCAAATTTGACAGATACCCCAGAGCAACAGGTTGAAATTTTCTATGTAATTGTCCCATATGATGCGGAAATTATCTGTGTCAACCGAGCTGGTAGCGTAATGGTGACATGACTTGTTTAGCATTCGGGAGGTAATGGGCTCGATTCCCGTTACCGTCTACCTTGTATGAGGTTTTTCAGGGGGTTATCATCATAGACATGTAGCGGCATGGTCACTGCGCATATGTACACCATGTGCGGCTACTTAGGCGAATGCTGGGGTAGTATTCTCCCCCTCAGAACCCTAACTCCGTTCCTTCCGATCCTACCCTGACCACACCCATCCTTAATCCCACCATGCATATAATACGTAATGTATGTATGTATGCTGGACTAGGTATTTTGTATTAATTTAATTAGATAACTTACAAACAAAAATAATTAAATGTAATATTAAACAAATAAAGTTTTATAATAAGTGTTCAAAATTAGCACCATCTACTTCTAAACATTTATGAATCCTTTTCATTAAGTTATGTCTTGCAATTCTGGAAATATGGTCGAATGTTAGAGAATTAAAAGCAAGTTATTTATTTTTGTTTGTAAGTTATCTAATTAAATTAATACAAAATACCTAGTCAACGTTTTTGATGATATCGACAATCAATAATCCTTTCAGGCTATTGGTTACTTTTCAGAATTAATAACTTATGAAAAATAACAAAACATCACCTTAAATAATGGAAATCATGGCCTACCCTTTACTAATGCTGAAATAATTATTGTTGTTATGTTTTAACTAAGATAATGAAATATCTCAAAAGTGGTTGGATTTAGGTATAGGAATATTGACATCAAACGAATTGGTTTAAAAAATACAGCGGAAACTGTAATAAAATACAGGGTGTTCTATTTAAAGTAAGCAACTTATAAATGATTTAAATTGTGCATGTTGGCGGCTAAGTTTAAAACGCCCTGTATGAAATATCAATTAGATGGATATATGGAGCTAACGGGCAAGCGCTTTTTCTTTATTGGTTACAATTTCACATCACTAACTTCGTTATTAATGGAGATATCGTTTTCAATGTGGACTAGGATTTTTCAAAATTTAAAAAAGAAATATCTCGAAAATACTTCATTTTGGTATAGGACATTGTGCACAAATTTTATCTAGAATTTCATGTAGAATTCGAAAATAAAATAACAAATATTAGGTTCCATTTAAAATAACAAAGTTGACGTCTACTTCCGGTATAACCGAAAGTGCCACATTCAGGATAATATTATGTTTGAACTCAACGTCATCCAAAACCTATAGCTTCCTAATTTCAGATTTTTAAAATAACTGTATCCGCCATTACCTTTAATCAAAACTCGTAGCACCACACCCTGTATGCACAATCTTGTAAAAAAGTTGTTTTTTTCAAAATCAATAATGGTGACGCTAAATTCCACCACCAATCAACTACAGAGGAAGCCAAAAATTCAAATTTAACCTAGGTGCCATGATATACATACTTAGAATTAAAAAAGAAACAACTTTTCCAAATAAAGTTTTTCAAAATTCTGCAAAAAAACGCATTTTTTGCCATCTATTTTTTTAAATGTCAAATTTGACAGATACCCCAGAGCAACAGGTTGAAATTTTCTATGTAATTGTCCCATATGATGCGGAAATTATCTGTGTCAACCGAGCTGGTAGCGTAATGGTGACATGACTTGTTTAGCATTCGGGAGGTAATGGGCTCGATTCCCGTTACCGTCTACCTTGTATGAGGTTTTTCAGGGGGTTATCATCATAGACATGTAGCGGCATGGTCACTGCGCATATGTACACCATGTGCGGCTACTTAGGCGAATGCTGGGGTAGTATTCTCCCCCTCAGAACCCTAACTCCGTTCCTTCCGATCCTACCCTGACCACACCCATCCTTAATCCCACCATGCATATAATACGTAATGTATGTATGTATGCTGGGAATTCATGATTGTGGCTGAAGGGGAGGGAATGAAACACGTGGCCTGTTCCTGTTCTGTGTCACTGTATATATCGATATATATATATATATATATATATATATATATATATATATATATATATATATATATATATGGGTGTGGCGCGAAGAGTTTTGATTAAAAGTAATGGCGGATACAGTTATGTTAAAAATCTGAAATTACGAAGCTGTAGGTTTTGGATGACGCTGAGTTCAAATATAATATTGTCCTGAATGTGGCAATTCCGGTTATACCGGAAGTAGACGTCAACTTTGTTATTTTGAATGGAACCTAATATTTTTCATTTTTATTTTCGAATTTTACATGAAATTCTAGATAAAATTTGTGCACAATGTCCTATACCAAAAATGAAGTATTTTTGAGATATTTCGATTTTTTTTTTAAATTTTGAAAAAATTCTAGTCCACATTGAATAACAATATCTCCATTAATAACGAAGCTAGTGATGTGAAATTGTAACCAATAAACAAAAAGCGCTTGCACGTTAACTCCATATATCCATCTCATTGATATTTCATACAGGGTGTTTTAAACTTAGCCGTCAACATGCACAATTTAAATCATTTATAAGTTGCTTACTTTAAATAGAACACCCTGTATTTTGTTACATTTTCCGCTGTATTTTTTTAAGCTAATTCGTTTAGTATCAGTATTCCCTGTACCTAAATCCAACCACTTTTGAGATATTTCATTATCTTAGTTTAAAACATAACAACACTTAATTATTTCAACATTAGTAAAGGGTAGGCCATGAGTTCCATTATTTAAGGTGATATTTTGTTATTTTTTCATAAGTTATTAATTCTCAAAGGTAACCAATAGCATGAAAGGATTATTAATTGTGGATATCATTAAAAACGTGGACTAGGTATTTTGTATTAATTTAATTAGATAACTTACAAACAAAAATAATTAAATGTAATATTAAACAAATAAAGTTTTATAATAAGTGTTCAAAATTAGCACCATCTACTTCTAAACATTTATGAATCCTTTTCATTAAGTTATGTCTTGCAATTCTGGAAATATGGTCGAATGTTAGAGAATTAAAAGCAAGTTATTTATTTTTGTTTGTAAGTTATCTAATTAAATTAATACAAAATACCTAGTCAACGTTTTTGATGATATCGACAATCAATAATCCTTTCAGGCTATTGGTTACTTTTCAGAATTAATAACTTATGAAAAAATAACAAAACATCACCTTAAATAATGGAAATCATGGCCTACCCTTTACTAATGCTGAAATAATTATTGTTGTTATGTTTTAACTAAGATAATGAAATATCTCAAAAGTGGTTGGATTTAGGTATAGGGAATATTGACATCAAACGAATTGGTTTAAAAAAATACAGCGGAAACTGTAATAAAATACAGGGTGTTCTATTTAAAGTAAGCAACTTATAAATGATTTAAATTGTGCATGTTGGCGGCTAAGTTTAAAACGCCCTGTATGAAATATCAATTAGATGGATATATGGAGCTAACGGGCAAGCGCTTTTTCTTTATTGGTTACAATTTCACATCACTAACTTCGTTATTAATGGAGATATCGTTTTCAATGTGGACTAGGATTTTTTCAAAATTTAAAAAAAAAGAAATATCTCGAAAATACTTCATTTTTGGTATAGGACATTGTGCACAAATTTTATCTAGAATTTCATGTAGAATTCGAAAATAAAATAACAAATATTAGGTTCCATTTAAAATAACAAAGTTGACGTCTACTTCCGGTATAACCGAAAGTGCCACATTCAGGATAATATTATGTTTGAACTCAACGTCATCCAAAACCTATAGCTTCCTAATTTCAGATTTTTAAAATAACTGTATCCGCCATTACCTTTAATCAAAACTCGTAGCACCACACCCTGTATGCACAATCTTGTAAAAAAGTTGTTTTTTTCAAAATCAATAATGGTGACGCTAAATTCCACCACCAATCAACTACAGAGGAAGAAAAAACCGAATATAATGCGTTACCTTGCACTTTCTCTTATCAATACTTCAATGTAACACCTTTTTATGTAATTAGATACATATTAATAACAACAATTAAATACAATTTTACTATAAACGTGACTACTTTACATTATTTTTAACATTTTGCATACATTTCTCAAATTTTGGAGATAAAACTCAACCGTCCGCTTACGAGTAAGTAGCGTTATATACAGCAACTTCTGTAAGCGGATTATATTTGTTAAACTTACCGCTCCGTATCCTATTTAGAATGATGTAATTTTTATTGAAGTATATGAATTAGATACACAAACTTTCCCCATAGAATATTTATTTACAACTGTCAATTTTAATTTAAAGCTACAAGTTTCGACAAAGTTTGGACATTATCAGGCTTAGTGAAGTATGGTGCAAATGGTACAGACTGTATAAACAATTGTAGCCTCCCTGCTACCACCGCACAATAACTCGACGCAGAAGGCTGACAAAATTTAAACTCCTGAAAGCAAACATAAAACAATAACGAACGGAAATTTAGCCTTCAGCTTTGAGTTACTGTACCGTGGTATTAGGGAAAGCTACCAGTTATCTTTCTTTTAATATTTTTGCTTTTCGAATTTTTTCTTTTACTTATCACTAAATTGTCTTGCTTTTTTAGATTTAAATAACTATGGGAATTTATTGGTTTATACGATTTACATTATCTTGACTAAGCCTGATGATGGCAATTTAGTTCTGATATTTTGTAGCTTTACAATTAAATTGAAACCTTTATAAATAAAGATTCTATGAGTATCTAATTCATATACTTGGCATTTTGAGATTTAAAATAATATCAAATAGGGAACACACAAAATACACCCACGTACTAAACAAAATTAAAAAACAGCGGACGCATTTCAATAGCCAAGCTATTACCATCAGCGGTGGACTAGGACGAACTACAGAAGATTTTTAATACATACCATCAGCGAGTTACGCTTCGTCGTATATCCTTGATCGTCACTATATATTAGAATTTCTTCCCCATTTACCTGCTTGCTTTGGATTGCCTAAAAGAGCGTCCGAACTATTATCTGAACTAGTGACTGTCAAATTAACTTTGGAAAGGATTTTAGATAAACCTTTTGTACAACCAGGACAGTTTGGTAATTTTACATACTCTATTACTAATTGTTCTCTTCCGTTGCCTACCAAATTCGCTTTAAAGGATATTTAGATCATATCATATGTTTGATAAAAATCATTTATCGGATATCTTTAATCAAAGATGGTAATAATAAGTACCAATTTGATTCCTATGAAAGTTTAGAGATCTTCAAACACAAACAAATTCTAATGAATAACGACGATCAAGGCTACTCTGAACTCATTATACTTTCATACTTTCACCAGATATGCAATGATTACTCGCTGATTATATATATATATATATATATATATATATATATATATATATATATATATATATATAGTACGTAAGGGGACGCGAAAATTTTATTATTGTAATAAAGGTTTGTCAAATCGCCATTGTAACCACGATAGAAAAGATAATTAGTAGATTTTTAATATCTTAATAATACGTCGTAATTTGCTAATGTTTTCAAACTATTTTTATTTATATATATTTTTATTTAAGGAATATATATGTAAACACATGTTAGGGGGTGAGTGGCAGGTGCACGCTTAAAAATGCTTTACTGAAGAGGCGTAACAAATCATTGGAATTTCGTATGCGCGCTCTTGATGGAAAAAATGTCACTAGTTTAATAAGTAATTGTGTCGGTACAGACCGCGATCAAAATATATCCTTGTTTGTTACTTGAAACTTCGAGAGAAATGTACGGGGTTACGGACGAATGCATATTTTGAAAATTAAGATGTCGTGCAATAATGAATAAGAAACTGTTCCAACGGAAATTAATGTTTGTTGTTTTTTATTACTTTTGAAAAACGGGGGTGGTTTTTCGGGAGTAGAAATAGTTGAAATCGAAGGGGGAGCAGTTACAGTTAGAGTGTCAATAGAGCCAGTTCTATTTTTGCGTTAATTAAATACCTCCATTGTAAACAGTTTGTCTTTAAAAATATTTCGTGAGTGTACATTTTCATTGAATTAGCCAACACTAATTTGTCTTTTCTTTCGAGTGTTAGTTGTAATGTGTATCTCAAATATTAATCTATAAATAACATTCACCCTTTTTGAAGCTAAACCGCGTAGGTTAAAGATTTGTGTCTGTGATCAATTAAGGGAATATTTATTCTAGAGTAAGTATGTATTTTTATATAACTGAAAACTCACAGCAAATCATATTTACCAGCCTAGATAACATATTAAGTACCAAACATTGTCTTGCAAAGGTACCTTATTCGTACGCGGGACTCATTAAGCGGAAATCTGCTAAAATAAAAAGACAGAACAGGGCCTTTTTTACTCTGGTATTTGTGCGAATGAGCATTACTGGTTGTTGGTTATATTTATAATTGTGTAGAAGTGGCTTGTGAATGGGTATAGGATACCGTTGGTTATTAACTGTAAAAGGCAATTGCCAGTAGGTACACACTCCCAAGCTAGACCATTAAACACCTCAAATTTTTTATTTCTATTGTTTTTATTTGTTGTACAGATGAGTGTGAAACCGGAGACGTGAGCACGGTATTTTTCTAACGCACTCAAACTTATATATCGGTCACGATGTTAGTGATCTATTTATAACTTACCGTTGTAAGGCTTTGTTTTAATGAGTTTTCTTTTTCAGTTTGTTTAAGCACAATTACTTGCCTGCGAGGTGATTTCTCTTTGTATCTACTTTATGGTAATTTGGTTGATGTATTCTGTGCTTTAGTAGTCACTAAACAATTGGGTACGCAAATTCCTTGTCTATTTTCTTTTGTCCCTGCCTTCACCTCATTATCACCTGTGAAACTTTACTGTTGACATATTTTATATGTACCGTAATTTGCTTTAGTATTTTATGTGCTTCTTTACTTAGACACCGGCATGATTGGTATTTAAAAGCTCACATGTTTGGTGTTACGATTTCTATTATGCTTTTTATTTTGATCATTTATGGCCCAATTGTGCGTGTGGCTACATGTGTTTTTTTATTAGTGTGTTTCTGTGTAACTAAACTGCTTTTTTATTCATTTTCTCTTAATGTTATAATTTTGTACGCACTTTAACCTGATGTAATCGTGTTTTGTTATATATTTAACCCTTTCATTGTTTTTTTTTGTGTTATTTGATTTATTAATGTACTTGCGCAATTTCTTATTTATGAATAAAGTGTGTTTTATTGCTGGTTCTTTCCCACAACAGTAGATTAACGGGATGAACCTCCGCTGCGCAACGCTCGTGGATTTTAGTTTGTGTAGTTTCATTTTTTTAACTGCCCCTCATGATGCACCACTTACCTCATCCAGCCTATCTAATTTAGAGAGCACAACGTACCTAACACTAGACGGCCACTTCGTTTCATCAAATTTGAGGTTTGCGAGTAATTAAATACCAGGGTTATAAATAAATTCTAATATTTCAATTAACACCCGTAAAGTCAACGTAAGGCAGGCAATTAATTTGAGTCATAGTGACATGATTGTCAGTCAAGTCAAGATAAATTACTTAGCGATTGTTTGGTTCTTGAATTTGCATTATTGACAATAAGTTCATATTACGCTTTTCAGGATAGGGTAACTGGGAGACGCTACATTATGTATGTATACATATTATAAATGTTCTTCAGTTCGTTCTAGTCAACCGCTGATGATATAGCTTAGCTATTAAAGCGCATTTGGTGTTTTTTTAAATTTTGGGTAATACGTGGGTGTATTTTGTTCGTTACAGATCCTGCCACAGATCAAGTATTTTTTATCAAATAGGGCACATTAGTATTTGGTATTTGTATCCTTGCAGTGCCACCCTCTGTACGACATATACAGAGTATTTCTTAAATGTATACGTATAGGCTGTCTTTCTTTAAAAAAAATTGTCAATTCATGGGATTAATAGACGGCTATACACAACCAACTCTACATTTTTATTTCAAATAATTTAATAGCGTGGCTATGGAAGCAGCAGCTAACTTTAATGTCAAATTAATAACTCTACTAGTGTACTTTGTATTATTATTACCATCACATTGTGATTATTTAATACAACCATGTATAGCAAAGACGAAAAGAGAGAAATGTTAAAATGGTATCAAAGTGGTAATACGAGTCTTGTTTCCAACAAAATATCCAGACAGGCCTATTTTTTTGCATTAGGACAATTCAAAGCACAAAAAATTCATATCGCATGGCTGCGTAAAAAATTTTCACAAAAAAAAGAACTAAAAGCAATCATATGTTGGCTGAAGAATTAAAATTACATGTTTTATGCTACATTGAGGAAAACAAATAATATATCTATTCCTTAGAAATCCGTCCCGCACTAGCCACCATGTACAAAATTTAACCCGCAGTTAATACATGCAGAAAGTCAATGTATGGCTAGGAATAGTTAATACTAGGCTAATCGGTCCATATTTTATTGATGGGAACCTTAATTCGGCCAAATTTTTTTAAATTGTTAATAAATCGATCCAGAAAATTTGAACACCACTGAACCATGGTTTCAAATGGATGGGACACCCCCATATTCCACAAATGCTGTAAGAAACTTTTTAAACGGCAGGTTTTCAGGACGATGGATAGGTAGTTATGGTCCTGTACCTTGGGCACCGCGTTTAATGACTTTTCCTGTGGGGTTACCTAAAATTAAAAATTTGCAATAATATCGAGATCGAAAATATAAACGAATTAAAAAATCGCATACGTATCAAGTGTAATGGATTGAATCCCGATTTTCTCAGGAATGCCGTGCTATTCGAGATCGGTTAGCCTGTTGTTTAGAATTGGAAGGTAATCACTTCGAACGCTTGTTTTAAAATTTCTCTTGTTATTTACTTGTTGTTGATATTGATGTTTTTGAAATTAATTAAAACAAGTTTTATAATCAAATAACTTGTGTTTTATTCATAAACATAACCTCTAACTGTTAGAAAAGGAATTAGCTTGAAGGGAGGAGTTCTAAAAATTCGTCACGTGCAATGTTGCTTGCCTATAGCATCTACATTCCCAATGTGTTGACGTGTTTTTTTTTAAGTATATACACTGTGTCCCAAATTGGTGCTGCATGTATGGCTATCTCTGTTGTTATAAGAGCTGCAAAATCGGTGAAATGAACAATGTTTCTATTACCTTTCCAGAAGTGCTATTGCATTTTATTAATTGTTTTTGGTTTTTGAAGAAATCGCAGGAAATCAAAATGTTGCATTTTTGACAGACCCGCGTAACTCGGTTATTAGAGAACATACGGTATTTTGGTTTAAACATTCTACGGGTACTTTTTTAAGAACTTTACAATAAAAAATAAAACAAAAGAATATCTTTTTCACATTTCGAGATGATTATAGCTTTCTTTTTTCTTATGGACGCCATATTGGATTATTAATGCATTAAATAGAATTTTTAGTGTTGAAACTGTTTCTTCTGGCGGAAATTTAAATTTAGCTATAAATGGAACTAAAATTGATATCAATCTAAAATGTTCCATCAGTTTAAAAATAATCAATTAGATGCACTGTGGAATATGCACATACTCGTTTATTTCATACAAAAAAAAATTTAATTAAACCTGAATCATGAAAAAACAATTTACAGCTTTGAACGAGTGCAATGACCTAACGTATTATAGCAAATAGATAAATCAAGAAAAAGTATAAAAAAGTTTCCTTTCAGCATCCGAGACAGATACGTATTATCCGTGAGAAAATATAAAGTACTGTTGTAGTGCTTCATTAGCGTGAATTTCATCTTAGAAAAGTAAAGAAGTATTTACATTTGTAGATCTCAGGTATCACGAGCAAATAAACGAAAAGTAATCAGCCAAACGGTGCTCGGTAATAGAATCACTTGTAGATAATTATACAAAAAAGCGATTATAAATATTTAATTACTAGTTTTATGTCGAACGTGATTATAATAAAACCGCGCCCCCGTCTGAACAAGGGATAAGCATTGTACAACCCCTCTCTCGAAATTGTTTGAAGTGCTTAAACTTCTACTATGTTTCTATAGGATCATTATTAAGAACAAAAGATTCTCAAAATGAGATGATTATAGATGAGGTTTCAGCGCCCTTTATTTCGCGGCCTCTTTATTCGAAATATGCAGACATGAAAGGCTGCTACTGCTGCCGTTGCTGTTACATGGGAAGGCGAGCTCTTATGCTTTATACTAGGATGATAGACACTCTCGTCGCATGGTAATCTAGATTTTTGTTTGTTTTCAACCCTTTTCATACAGGCTTTTTGTATCCGAGCACATACACACCTACATCGTTTCGTGCCTAAGTTTTTTTTATTTAGCTAGAGCTTTATTTTTATAACAAAAACGGATTGTTTTCAAAATCCTACTTTTTACAATTTGGATATTACAATGAAGCATTTACTATTATTGGTTTACAGATCAAAATTTTTTACACTCGAAGGGTTTACCTAGTTAGTGTAAATACAAATTCGTTTTAATGAAAACATTCCAATTAAAATGTATGCTTTCACGATTATTATTCATAATATAAACACATATCTTTAAATGCACGTAATAATATACACGTATAGAAGATTTATGTTTTAACATTAACAACTAACACAAAGCACGATTTCTACATTGAGCGTTAAACTTGAATAACGTATCATAGAAATTGAAATGCAAAATCCTTTATGCGATTATTGTCTCCCCAAATTAATTTAGGTTAAAAATGTAGAAAGATGTTTTTGTGGAAAAAAATTGTTTGTCCCCATCAACCGTATTAATTATCAATTTTACAAATACGTATCATGCAATCGAATATTAGAAAATTAAAAACTACACTTTCCTATTATTAGTGACATTAAATCTACTGCTTGCGGTGTGTGTCTGCTGTGAACGTGTGCGACCGTGTGCGTGCGGGTGTGTACGAAGGTGGGTGATCGAGTGTGTTGTGCGTGTTTGTACAATCGAGTGTGTGTGCGTGACTGTGTTTGTGCGTGTGCGTGCGTGTACGTAAATATTCGTGAATGCGCATTTGTGGGAACATACGTTGTGCGCGTGCGTGTGTGCATTCACGTGTGCGTGTGCGTGCGTGCACGTGCATGCACAAGTGAGCGTGCGCGTGTGTGCGGGAGTGTGAGCGTCTGTGTGCGGGAGTGTGAGCGTCTGTGTGCGTGTTATTCCGCGACTGTTGTGCGTGCGTCTAAGTGCGTTTGTACGAATGTGCATGCCTGCGTGACTGCGATTCTAAGTGTGTGGGTGTGCGTATATGTGAGTGCATATGTGTGGGTATACGTGCGTGCGTGAGGTATTCGTGTGTACGCGTGTGTGCAAGAGTTTGCACGTTCGCGCGGGCTGTGGGCGTGTGCACCCCTAATAGTGTATCAGCTTGTCTGACTGTGTATGCCCGCGCGTGTATTGTGCGTGTGCATTGCGTGTGTGCAAACGTGTGCGTCGCAGGTGCGTGCTCGTTTGTGCGCGTGGGTGCTCGTTTGTGCACGTTGGTGCACGTGTGCGCGAGTGTGGGTGCGCACGAGTGTTGAGCGTGTCTGCGTCTCTGCGCGTGTGTACGTGTGTGTGCGGTACGTGTGTGTGCAGGTGTGTACATGTGTGCGCGTGTGTGTTGTGCGTGTCTGCGTGTGTGCGGTGCACGCTGTGTTGTACGTGTGTGCATGTGTGAGAGCATGTGCGTTTGTGTCTGTGAGCGTACATGGGTGTGCGAACGTGTGAGTCCGTATGCGTGCGTGCGCGTATGTGAGCGTGTGCAGGCGTTTTGTGTGTATGCGCATTTGAACGATTGTGCGTATCTGCGTATCTACGTGACTTCGTGGCTGCGTGAATGCGTGTCTGGTGTGTGCATATGTATGGATGCATGTATGAGGATCATGCGTGCGTTTGTGCGCGTTGGTGTACGTGTGTTTGCATGAGTGTGCGTGTGTGCGCGTACGTGCCGGTGTATGCGCGTGTTGTTCGTGCGTGTGTGTGTGTGTGTGTGTGTGTGTGCGTGCGTGCGTGCGTGCGTGCGTGCGTGCGTGCGTGCGTGCGTGCGTGCGTGTGTGTGTGTGTGTGCGTGGGTGCGTGCGTGCGTGCGTGCGTGCGTGCGTGCGTGCGTGCGTGCGTGCGCGCGCGCGCGTTTGCACGAGTGTGCGTATCTGCGTATGTGTGTGGGTGCGCGAGTGTGTTGTGCGTGTGCGTGTGTGTGTGTGTGTGTGTGTTAGGTGTGCGCGTGCGTGCGTGCACATGCATGAGTCGTTTGTCTGTATGTTGCACGTACATTAGCTCATAAAAAAGAGTAAAACAAACATTACGCGACAATTATTTGCAACAAGAAAGGATGTGTAAATATAGTATACGTGAAATCAAAGATATCGAATAAAAAAAATGATTTGACAGACGCAGATACGGACAATGGCTGGGGAAAAATATGAAACTGTAAACAAGGGTAATGAAGAATAGTCCATAGACAGCATTATCAACGAAAACGGACAGAAGTGGACAACTTGCGCGAAAAAGATTCACCAGTATTCAACTCAACGCCCACGATGACAATGATGCTTATGGATGTAAACAAGAGACAACAACTCTACCTTCACTGGAGCAGTATTCGTACGCACAACTGACAATAACAAAGATAACAAGGCCCCAGGCCCAGATGGTAGCCATGGCCAATAGCTAAAACACTAATAACGGTATCACTAAACTGGTAAAGTAAACTCTTTAATACACTACTACAATCAGAAGTATTTACAAATATACCAAAATAAGGTAAATTTGCATGGTTGCCAAAACCAGGAAACAAGGGGTTTAGACCCATAAATTTATTAAATACTAGTACAATAGGTAAGATCTTGCGCAGATTGTACTACCTTGAAGCCCATGGTATACTGTCTTAACATTAATTGAAATGCAGAAAAGGTATATGTATCATACAAGCCATAGATACTGCTAGGTCACACTAGACCTTAAAAACGCATTCATCCTAGTCTGGTTCCCCTTTATTATGTGCCAGTTAAATACAACTAGTATATTTAACAAAAGATTAAATGAATCAATGCAGTATAAACTCTGAGGAAGTCGCCAGAGAATGCCCACGGGGGTCCTGCATGTGGCATATCTTGTGGCTCCTAGTCATGAAAGATTTGCATCTCTTAATAAACAAAACAAAAACTTAAATATTCCTTTTAGCAAAAGTGAGAAAATTATAAAAACATAATAATTCAAGAATAAATGTTTCTAAGTGGTCATGTTCTTGATTAAATCAGATTTTCCTGTTATGTTCAATGGCAACCTATTTTCCATGACAACCTAATAAGTAAATGAAGTTACGTATTATTTGTCAATGTCATTACGTATTTGTCAATCTTTACTGAGAGTTAATAATAATGCTAACCTTAGAACAAAGAGTTTACCTCGTTCAGTTGAATCAGTTGATAAGCAAATCACATTTACAAAGAATTTTGAAAGAAAACAAAATTAAGGCCCATAAACATTTACAACCAATGCAGAACGGTAAATTTTGGTCGAGAAAATGCTAATTTCAAAATTGTGCTGTTATGTATGGAAAAATCATCGGTCCGTATTTTTTTATGCAAATGTGAATCAACAAACCTATTTGGAGATGCTTCAAAATAAGTGTATATTTCCAACAAGATGGATGTCCTGCTCACTCAACAGTGTTGGTAAGAAATTATTTGCAAGAACATTTTGGAAACAGATGGATAGGTCGTTACGGACCCGTCAACTGGCCAGCTGATTTGAGCCCATTGGATTCCGTTTTACGGGGATATGCTAAACAGCGCGTTTATAACATTAATTAATTATGTGTTTTCCCAAAGTGATTCGATATTTGTGAAATTCTGCGCATAACCATAAAATCACATACCCAATAACTTTCCTTAATAATATTTTACTTTATTAATGACCAAAATGGCACTTTGTGTCTACGGAAAATGTTTTTTTCTCAATTGTGATGGTCGTCAGGATTTTAAAAACTAAAAAATGTTCTTTAAATCCTTTTTAAACCTAGAAGAGGTGTATTCCAAAACGTCAAAACCAGATTAAACAATTTTTCATCAATTACACTTATAGTGAAGTCAATCCGGGGACCCAACCTCCTAGGTGCCCTTAGGGGTCGCCCCGTTATAGATTTCACTACAGAACAGTGATCGAAATCACCATACAACACGCAAACAATAACTCCTATCACACGACTCAAAACACTGCAAACAAATTACACACACCTTGGTATATTCCGCGAAACAGAAGCCACCAAAAACATTATCTGTACTCCATATGCTCTTTACACACGTACGATACCTAAAATCCTAGAGGAAAAAATAAAAGATGATATCCCCTATGTCCTAAGATAAAAGCGACCACGACCACCGCTAACGACCAAGGAAAATCGACCAAATACACCTCACACACACACCAAACCCAAACAAAGAAAATAACAATATTTATTAATAATATTTTTCTTGCCACTACACTACATCGTTTGCACTAAAACAGACGTGTGCGGTGTGGTGCGTGTACGTGTGGGAATTGAGGGGAAGTGTGAGTACGTACGTGCGCGTGTCTGCGCGTGTGTGCAAACGCCCGCGCGCACGCGTGTGTGCGCGTCTGCGTGCGTCTGCGTGTGTCTGCGTGTGTCTTGTGTGTGCGTGCGTGCGCGTAAGTGTACTTTGTATCATTGCTGCGTTCGTGCTTTTATTTTTGACGCAACTGGAAATTATCACTTTTAACAATTTCAAAATTTCAAAAAGTTATTTAAAATAATCTTAAAATTAGTTAGAATAAAAACTAATTACTTTCTTTCCATTACTAATAATTAGCACTTTGATTGAGGTTATGCTACCCGTGAAACTTAATTTACAGAGTAGTTTGTCAGGGTATTTTGAACACCCTGTATACGTATTACGTAATTTTGTTTGTAGTTTTATTCACTTAGTTAGATTCCGTATATATATATATATATATATATATATATATATATATTTTGTCAAATTAAGTTTTATAGATAAATTTGTATTTCGCGTGTAGCGACCTTTAGGAAAGGTGTATGGCGAGCTTTAGATTGTTTTGTTTGTGAATTATTATTCCGTAATTTAGGTTGTTTTTCCTTATTATTTCCCGTTTGTGGAAGTTTGAGTAACGTCTATTTGTAAATAGTTGTATATGAGTGTAAATAACGTTTATTTCGTTTGATTTCCTTAAAAAATTAAGTAATTTAAATAAATAGTGTAGGTTTATATGTGTATGATGTCATGTTGGCGACATAAAGACGCTTAAGTCTAGTTGTTCAGTTTATTATTGAGTATGTTGGTTTTAAGTCATAGAGATTGAATGTGGGCCTTATTGTTTGTACTTAAATAAAAATATAGAGATGCTTTGCACGTTACTTTTGCTGACGTTTGAGATTTTGGAAATTACCGAGTCCTTACGGACGAAAACGAATTTGTGTGTTTGGGGTATCAAATCTTCCCCTTCCGTTTTTTAATTGGTGGAATTAAATTAGATAAGATTTTTTGTGAGTAGTGGGATTCAAATTCAAAGATGGATTTTTGGTAATAATTTGGATGAGTCTGAAATTGACTGCGCTCTCGAGTAGTATTACGGTGACGTTTATTGTTACGCTTTAAGGGGTGGTTTAGAACGTTGATATTTTGGACCTTGTGGTGTTTAACGAACGAACTTTTTGTGTAGTAAGGGTAGTTTAGCTACTTCTGAAGAAGACCTGTAAAGGGATCTTATTAAAACTGTTCATCACTAAAGGATTATACCTAATGCCGATTTCGATTTTACGTAAAGTTACCTAGAGGACATCGTCGTGTTGTATTAGTGCTTCAGTGACCTCTTTGGTTTTTCTCGCTTTTGCGGATTTTAACATTAACGTTCTTGTAGTGCCTCGTAATTACCGTACAAAGCGTGTTTAAGGATAAGGAAACTTTCGCAATTTATTAAAATTATAGTTATTTAAAAACAAGTTATTAACATTTTGGATTATTAGTGGAAATAAAACCAGTTAAAAGATTAAAGTCAATAAGCAAGTTGAACGCTCAAATTATTAGTATTTTAAAAGAAGTTTTTAATTAATGCAGTAAGATTTTAACGAGATTCAATCAAGAAATCGTTTGTGTATAAAAGAACAATAGTCAACATTTCATTCATCATTTTGCCAGACCAGGAAGATTTCATTTCCGTTATAGCAGTAACCGACCACCTTTTTCAATTGTTGTAACACAGGAGAGGTGTAATTCTAGACCTTAAGGTAACATAATATTGTTTTTTTATTGAATATTTCAAGATTTTTATGTGTTTCGAATTATTTTTGTGTGTTAACGAAGGTTTGAAAGCGGTGTCGTTTTTTTTGTTAAATTAAGTTGTTGTTTTAACTTTATTCAGTGTAATTAATTATAGTTCTGACGCTCCGCCTTCACACTTTGTTATTTATTTTAGTATTAAAGGGCAATTGACCCTGTAGTAGTGTGGGTATATAATCCACGAATAAATATATATATATATATATATATATATATATATATATATATATATATATATATATATATATATATATATAAATATAGGTTAAAATCATTTAGAACGGCGTTAAGCAGCATTCTGATCAGACATCCTGTCGCCCATTAAGCTGTTGTTTTTTTTTCTTTGTTTATACGCATTATCGTATGTTTATATTTATATTATTTTTTTATTATTTTATTATAGCTTTGTTAGGTTTTATAGATGTGTTTTAATTCTGTGGAAACCCTTTTGTGTTGCATAAAAGTTTCTTTTGCAAATTGCAAGTAATTTAGAAGCGTAAGTTTTAACGTAACGAAGTTAGTTTTTTTTTGTTTTATTGAGTAATAGCGTTAATAATATTTAGTGTTTTATTTGATTTTTTTTTAGTTGAGTATTAATCCATTTAGAGTACATTCTATAGATTTTTTTTGTTTTGTTTTGATTATTATTTAAGGCCTAATTATTTACACTGAGGTGTATTAACGTAACTTTATTGAGTGTTTACCACGCTTTTATTTGACAAGCGTGTAGTGCGATATTAAAGCCCGATTTCATGTAATTTGCTGAGTTGCTGTCCAGCACACCTGGAATTGATTGCGGATAGGTAAGCGTATGTTTTTTGTATGTTTGGACACGCTATGTACTCGTAATTTTGGCACGACGACCCTTATTTTGACTACCAAACATTCTGGCGCCCTTAACCGAACCGATTTTGTCTTCATCCCCTATTTTGACTTACGTACGATTTACTATTCTGGATGTGCAAAATTTTTCAACATCTGACCTACACCCATACGCTGGCTAGTCGGGGCAAAAAAGGCCAATTTATCTGTAATCCCGTTCTACCACCCGTTTATACCGTTACAAGTTACGCAAAATGTGACAGCCTTATCATTGTTGAGCAAAAAAAATGTAGTATCTCTTAACAATTACAAACGGCATTGGTATCACAAACACGATAAATAAGAAAATTCGTACACTATGCTAGTGCAGTAAATACTCTATTCTCTTCACAGTTCAAAAATTATTATTAATTTTATTAAATACATAAATAAAAAGTTTACCTCGTGAAGGATTTGAACCTACGACATCTACTTTGCTAGAGTAGCGCTCTAACCAACTGAGCTATCGAGATACAAGCCCCAATCGATGTAAATTTTGTCTTTATACATATTGATGTAAATTCTAACAATAATGAGATTATGTATTTAATAAAATGCATAATAATTTTTATTGCATATTTACTTTTGAAGTTATTCATTCATAACAAAAACTTATAATAATATAATTGAATTATTCCATTGTTATATAGTTATTTTACCAAATTATTATTTACATCTGTGTTACGAAAAATATAAGTATTCGTAACATATTTTATCGTTGATTAAATACTAATTGTCGTTCTATCCATCTGTGAGTGGACTTAATTGTACAAATAAATAATAATAACGCACTATGAGTTATCGTACTAATTGTGAAATTCTTTCATTTTATTTTATTAGTTTAATTTTTAATTTTTCCAAAATAACATAAACTATGATATAAACTTAAACTATTCCTTTTGGAATATAAAACGTCATTCCTAAAAGAGCGAGTTTCGCTCGATTCGCTATGGAGCTTCCAACAACAGAATCGTAACATTTTACGTCAAATAATTTGTTTAAAATTTATGTATAATTTAATACAAAAACGTTTTGCAATGCAAATATATTGAATAAATTCTTCGTATGCATGTAAATTCTGTCAAAAAATGATTCGTCGCTGCATTTACATCAACGATGATCGCTGTCATAATTGTAAATTTTTCTAATTTACGCAATTGGATATTTGATTAACAATTATGAAATAATTCCGTTAATATGATATAATGGAAAAGGAAAACAAGAATGAAAAAAAAAAGGCAAAGCAAATATCGTTTTTCGAAAAAGGGTTGTTGTAACACCTACAGCTCATAGGTAAATAAATGTATTCCCAAAACGTGTTAAATCTAAACGTTTCACAATTCAATTATTTTGTTTCAATATTTTACAGGAAGAGACAATAATGACAGATAGTCGAATAGATGAGAGTGGCACTGACAAAACATTCAAGTTGTTCTAAAACAATTCAATACCGGTAGGATTACAGAGAAACGCAATTTGTTTTGATGTCAGTTGCGTGTGTGCACGTGAATTACGAAAAGCAATTTTCTAATATCAAAGTCCTGTATGCCCAAATGCCATTTTTTTTACCTGACAACATCCTCCCGCATAAATAACAGCCACTACTTTTGAATTATACAACAAATGCGAAAATTACGGCTTAAACTTGTCACTCCACAATACCTTCATATCCCTTATGTTTGTGTTTGGCATCTTCTATGTATTCAGGTGTACAAATACCCCGGATTGGATTGCGGTTAAATTTGCAAATAGGAAAATTTTCACCTTCTTTCGTGCACTCAACATCGTTAATTCGGAAGAGCAACATTTTCTCAGAAACGATTTCGTTTTTAATATTTACAAAACAAATTAAGTTAATGTGATTAAATATTAGTGTCCTTTATTAATAAGGCTTGTTTGCCAAGTCGAAGATATAAGAGTTTTCTTTAAAATTAAATTAAAGTATACACATTGGAAATTCCCGTATTACACAACATAAGCCTGATATTAGACTTTAACCTTAAAGTTTAGCAGAAGCAAGGTATTGTATGCAAAACAAACGCGTATTGAAATATAAGAACACAATCAAAAAATATTTGGAAATGATGTACAGGGTGTCCCACTAAGTTCGGACAGAGGCCATATTTACCTCTTTTAAGCTATCAAGACCAAATGAGAAGAATCAAACGAAACCGATCAGATTATTTAGTACTAGTTTGTACCATTAATACAAATTTTGAACCCCATGCCGTTTTAAAAAACACCACCTTAAGACAAGCTAGCAAGACCACAATAAAAAAAACGATAAAAAGAAAATTAAGATCAGCAATACAAAGAACTGAATTTGTACCACAAAAATAAATTAAATATTTTCATTTATTCCGTGAAAAACAACCCCCAATTGATTTCAGACATAGGCTCAAGAGTAAACTACTCTTTCCTATCAGCAAAATCAATCGCTACTTGCACATGCGACGCGGCATATTATGTACCGACAAAATATATAGTTTTTGGATTTTGTACCACCTTCGTTCCTTCGAAAACTACCCTCGACTCCTGTTAGGTTCGAGAGTAAACTACACTTTTTTATCAAAATCTGAATAATTACATTTGACGGTATACAGGGTGAATCTTATCTAATCCGCCAAAATTAAAGAAGCACTAGAACTCATCATTATAAGCAAAAAAGTTCATATGTACATGGGTCCGGAAATGCTTCGTTTCCGAGATACAGGGTGTCAAAGTTGAAAAAAGAAATCGCGATTTCTTCAATATTTTTTGACTGTTTCGAAATAATTTCATGAAATTTCGTATACGGGGTTTTTTTTTGGGAGAGTTGTTTGAACAGTTGTTATCAAAAGAACATGTTTACTTTTAATATTAATTTCTTTTCTTGTTTTTTAATATTGGATATTTTAGTGCTCCTTACAAGTTTTAAATAAATAAACATTGTGAGCTTTAAATGTGTTTTGCTCAGAAACGGTTGCTCCTAGCGACATCACTAAAATATACCTTTTTTAGCAGAAAAGACAGGAGAATCGATTTTTCTAGTCCAAAATGGTATACAGTGTAGCACAAAGAAATTGCAACGATTTAAAGGGGTCGAAATGGTTGCCGCTGGCGCCCTCTAGAGACCACAACTAAATGGACCACAAATATGAATATTTCATTTCAAAAAACCATCGTATACGAAATTTCATGAAATTATTTCGAAACAGTCGAAAGATATTGAAGAAAACGCGATTTATTTTTTCAACTTTGACACCCTGTATCTCGGAAACGAAGCATTTCCGGACCCATGTACATATGAACTTTTTTGCTTATAATTTTATTTATCTGCCGATAAAAAAAGTAGTTTACTCTAATAGGGGTAGGGGGTAGTTTCGAAGGAAGACAGAGGAACAAAATCTGAAATTTATATATATATATATATATATATATATATATATATATTTAAATAAGACATTTTTTAAAACTATATATATATATATATATATATATATATATATATATATATATATATATATATATATATATATATACAAGGTGATTCATTGGTAAAGGAAATACGTTAACTGTGGATAGGGGTCACCTAGCTGACTCTAAAAAAAAACCATATTATGGGTCTTACGCCCTTTGTATCTGAGATACTGGGCGTTTTATGAATTTTTACCATTTCTTTTCTTACTCATAACTTACGAACCGCCCTTTGCTATACATGTTCCTCATATCTCGTGGGATATACTAATGTAACAAAAATATTGATAATCCAGGTCCGGCTTTACGAAACATTCACAAATTATTCCATCCTCCAAATAACACCCTGTACAGTTGATTTTTTTAATTTAATCGCCATATTTGAAAAGAGCGTAAAAAACTGAATTTAATCGTGTGGTTGTATTTTTGGGGCAGACGACTTGACTACGAAAATTTTAATTTCATATTTAGTTTTTTTAGTGAAGAAATGAAATTTATTGCGTTTTTTATTCATAACTGGGGAACCACCCTGTATAATTTTTTTTTTATTTAATATACGGGTTCTTGGTTTTTAGTGGGATATATCGATGCATTAAGAAATGATAATGCAGGTCCGGCCAATCCTTCATACAAAACCCTGTAGATAAAATTTGTTTAAATTCGTATCAAAATTTACAAAGAGCACAAAAAAGTGGAATTCGGGAATTGTCTTCTTGTTTTTGGGCATATGATTTTATTACTTAAAATTAAAATTTTGCGATATGTTAAAGAGATTGAATAAATTGCGTTTTTTCCTAAAACTTAGGAACCACTTTCTAAACTCTATTCAGTTATCTGTGAATAGCTACAGAACGTTTGTATTTGTAGTTCCGTATTTTGTAAATTATACTCTACTTAGTTAAACTGTTTGCAGAAAGCATGTTATACCTGGCTTTACATATCCAGGTATTCGTATCTAATAGGTATTGACAATGACAACAAGATTGTTGACGGTGACTGGTTGAGTGTCAAAAAAGTTTGAATCTTGCGAATTGTGATCTATTTATCTTTAATAATTCATAAAATGCCTTATCAGTTTACCAATCGAGAATATACCGATATGATCTACGTTTATGGTTTTTGTAATGGTAGTGGATATGCCGCAAAAATCGAATACGAGAGGCGCTTTCCAGACGAAGATCACCCGATTTTAAGACCTTCAGTCGCGTCTTTCGATACATGAGAGAACACGGCCAGTTTCCCTCGGCAAAATTAAATGAACATAACGAAAGAACACCTGCCGATGTGGAACAAAACATCATGGATATAGTGGAAGCAAATCCAGAAGTTAGTACCCGACGTATTAGTAATGTTTTAAACGTACCTCAATCCACTGTTTGGCACAGATTAAAAAAAAATCAGTTATACCCGTTCCACGTGCAAAAGGTACAGAGGTTAGTAGCGGGTGATGAAATTGCACGACTGAGCTTTAGTCGATGGATCATCAGAAACCCAAGAATTACAAGGAGATGCCTATTTACGGGCAATTTACATGGAATGGAGTATACAATTTAAGGAACTCTCATATTTGGACGGTTGAAAATCCTCACGATATTAGACAGATTCATTCACAGCACAAATTTTCAGTCAATGTTTGGTGCGGCGTCATTGGCAACAATTTAATCGGGCCTTATGTTTTGCCTAACCGGCTGACTGGTGAAAAAATATTTTACCAGTGCTGTTAGCGGACCATAATGTCGATGTCGCCGGTATGTATTTCCAACGCGATGGCGCTCCTCCTCATCATCGGCTGATTGTAAGAAATTTTTAGCGACAACTTTCCGAACACATGGATTGGAAGAAATGGTCCAAATAACTGGCCTTCAAGGTCACCTGACTGTAATCCCATTGATTATCATGTTTGGGGGTTCTTAAAATCAAAGGTATACAGTTCCGAAATAAACAGTAGAGAAGAACTCCTACAGAGAGCAAGGAAATGTATCAATCAAAATGGTGGTCACTTTGAGCATTTGCTCTAGTTTTATTATTTATGTTTTCCTTAATTAAGTACTTTTGTTAATGTTGTTGTTACTTCTTGTTACCTGTTGCTCTACGTGTTTTACACATAATATTTGTTCCAAAACAACTAATAAAATTATTGTAAACTGTAATTTGAAATTTAAATTTATTTATGTAATCATTTGTCTTCCGGACCTGCATTATCATTTCTTAATGCATCGATATATCCCACTAAAAACCAAGAACCCGTATATTAAATAAAAAATTAATATACAGGGTGGTTCCCCAGTTATGAATAAAAAACGCAACAAACTTCATTTCTTCACTGCAAAATGCTAAAAAAACTAAATATGAAATTAAAATATTCGTAGTAAAGTCGTCTGACCCATAAATACAACCACACGATTAAATTCAGTTTTTACGCTCTTTTCAAATATGGCGATTAAATTAAAAAATTCAACTATACAGGGTGTTATTTGGAGGATGGAAGAATTTGTGAATTTCTTGTAAAGCCGGACCTGGATTATCAATATTTTGGTTGCATCGGTATATCCCACGAGATATGAGGAACATGTATACCAAATATAAAAAAAAATCTACAGAGCGGTTTGTAAGTTACGAGTAAGAAAAGAAATGGTAAAAATTCACAAAACACCCTCTATCTCAGATACAAAGGGCGTAAGACCCATAATATGGTTTTTAGAGTCAGCTAGGTGACCCCTATCCACAGTTAACGTATTTCCCTTTACCAATGAATCACCTTATATATATTTATATATATATATATATATATATATATATATATACAGGGTGTCCCACAATGAACGACATCGATCGATTATGGAAAAAGTATAAATAGGAAAAATCTGAAAATTTGGCTCTTAACTAAAGTCGATGGGGGTCATCCATTATTTTGCAGTGAAACTCTGAACTATTGTAAACAAAGGACTGTTTTAGTTCACTAACAACGCGCAATGACGTATTTGTATACAAGGTGATTGAAAAACAATAATGAATTTGGCACTAAAAAAAAATAGAAAAAGTCACTTTATTTAAATTGGAACCCATACTTTTGCATCGGGTTTGGGTTTGGCACCAGAAATAACTATGATTTTCAATTCAAATGCCCATACCTAAATCTAACCCTTTTAATTTTATTGGACTTGCACATACTCGTTAGCTTTGTTGAACTTTTTATTTTTAATGTTAGCTGGTAATGCTTTTGCCAACCAGTTATCATGGAAACTGTAAAGATATGATAATGAAGTTAGTTTTGATAACTGAAAATATGCCATCACGGCTCGGATGTTCAAACGAAGATTATTTAAATTTATTTATTATTTACGGAGATTGCGATAAAGTGGTGAATAGAATATGTGTGATGTTTGCTGATAGTTATCCAGAAAAAAAGCCGTGAAGCAAATTATAGAAAATTTTAAAAATATCGGTTCCGTTAAAAGAAAAATTGTTAAAGCTAAACCTGTTCTTAACAATGAAAATGTGAAAATTGCAAATCCAATGATGTCGATAGACTCACTAAAAATGGCATGCTTAATCGATATAATTCGCACTATTGGAGTGACGCAAACCCTCATGCTTTTAGGGAACGAAACTTTAAAAAAACTGGAGTTTTAATGTTTATTGAGCAGTAAGAACCGATCAAATTGTTATGATACGTTTTTATGATGAAAATTTGAACGGTACGTTCTATCAAAATGTAAATATTCAGAACTGAATATGTCCTATGTTCCAACAGGTGAACGAATTTAGCAATACTACAAGAGTTGGAAACTGAGCATAGGGATAATTTTCCTCTGGCCGACAGAACTCTAGTGCTATACCAACATGAAGATGCACCGCCTCACAATACCTATGTTGTGAATACTTTCCTACGGCATACATTTGCGGACCATTGGATAGCTAATGACGGACCTTTTCAATGGCTATCGCGTTCACCAGAGATATCAGTTTTAGATTTGTTGTATGGGGTGCCATTAAGGCTGAAAAATACAACGCTCCTTTAACAACGAAAGAGAAATGTATGAGTACAAAACGCATTTCGCTATTTGAGTCCAAATTCAATAAGAGCGGCAACCCACGAGCAACTGATCCGAAGGTGCGAGAAGTGTCACGAAGTTAAGACTAAAAATAAAAAGTTCAACATCGCAATTAAATACCGGCAATAAAATGAAAAGGGTTATATTGAAAATCATAGTTATTTCTGGTGCTAAACCCAAATCCGATGCAAAAAATGTGGGTTCCAATTTAAAAAAGTTGACTTTTTCTATTGTTTTGAGTGCCAAATTCATTATTGTTTTTCAATCGCCCTGTATACCAATACGTCATTGCGCATTGTTAGTGAACTAAAACAGTTCTTTGTTCACAATAGTTTAGAGTTTCACTGCAAAATAATTTTGCTGTTTAAACAGTATAGGCAACTTTGATGGGCGATGCAATTGTCATTTTTTATCGAAAACTTTGAATATATGACATTAACCATAAATTGTGCCTACAATTGGACGTAGAATCCAAAAATGCAACCATATACAGGGTGTCCCATTTAAAATAAGCAAGCTAATATCTACTTCCGGTATATCCAGAAGTGATGTAGTCTTGAGAATATTTTAGATGGATGTCCCCCGTCGACTTTAGTAAGTAACAAAATTTTCAGATTTTTCCTATTTATACTTTTCCATAATCGAGCCATGTCGTTCGTCGTGGGACACCCTGTATATATGTATATATGTATATATGTATATATATATATATATATACACTATATATATATATATATATATATATATATATATATATATATATATATATATATATATATATATTCCAACTATGAACACTAACACAACGTACGTAAAATTGTAGTCAATTAGTTCTAGAATGTTTATAAGTAAATGGTGTAATTGCTCTTGGCAACTGTCTTTCCATAAGCTAAGCCGAATTTTAATTAACAACTTTTATTTTCCTGATGAAGCTAATAATTTATTAGCGAAATATTGAATAATAAATACATTTAATTAACTTGGCTAGGTCTAATGCCCAATAACCTTTAATTCTTATCATATTAGCAAAGACCAAAAATACTCGCATCAACTATATATATATATATATATATATATATATATATATATATATATATATATATATATATATATATATATATATATATATATATATATATATATACAGTATATACAGATTGACTTCACTATAGGTGTAATTCATGAGAAATCATTCAATCTGGTTTTGATGTTTTGGGATACACATTTTTACTTTTTAAAATTCTAGGCTATCATTACAATTGAGAAAAAACCATTTTATGTAGACCGCGCCCACACCACTGAGCTATGCCGTGGCACAAATTTCCTTTACGGTCTGGATACTCTAGTGAGTATTTAACCTGTAACTGTGTCGATGGCTGACATGCCATTCTTAATGAATCAACTTAAAGCGTATAAAGCAATTATGTACAAATAATCATTTCAGGAAATGAAGAATAAATTTAAAGCCGACGCATGTCGATGGATTAAACAAAACCAGAAAATATTCAATTTTCTTCAAAAATCCAAATGTTGCCATCAAAATTCATTAAGTACGAGTGACCATCAACAATTTAATTCATTGAATTTAGAAAAGTAATATATTTAAGAAAATACTAAATGACGAAATTAGAGAAACAGTAATAGGGAAATGATTATAACAGTTAATTAAATTCAACTAATGTTGCAGCATAAGTAACGAACGTAAGAATCTCAAAAATGAAGTACGCTATTACAATTATGAAGCGGCATCGTTCGTTTCAAAAGAAGATCCCTCTTTCGAATGTAATAATGCTGAATTAGTTGTAAACTGTTTGCAAAATAAGCTTTTCTTGACAGTCCTTTATTTAATTTGTGGTTTTCAGCAAATGATTTTGTGTTTAATTATCATTTTGCCAATGTCAAAAATATGCTACCTTTCTATTCAAAAATTTTGAGAAAAACCGTAAAAACCATAGGTTCTTTTAAAAACCGCCTTCTTCAACCACTAAGAGAAGTACAGAAGAATAGTTTATAGCGCAATTAATGGAGAAGAGAAAGTTCTTTTCAACGAGTGTAAGTTTGTTGGTCTAGGTTAAAGCAAATTGAAGTTATCTATTTTTCTTTAAAAGGAAGTTTACGCTTTCCCCATTACTTCATTTCAAGAGATAAGAGTTTTAGACAAAAATATTTCAAAATTTCGTAGTATCTTTTATAGAAAAGCTTAATTTTCTATAATTTAGTGCACCAGTTACGTTCCCTAGCGGCCATCCTACGAACTTGAAAATTATTTCTATTATAATTTTTCCCCTAAAACTCTGCGATAATCTATTAACAAAGTATGGGACCTCTTTTAAGTTAGCAAGACCAAATGAGCAGAATCAAACGAAACCTATCAGATTATTTAATACTTATTTGGTACTAATTTGTATCATTAATTAAAATTTTGTGCCCATGCCGTTCTTAAAAAACTCGTGGCCCTGCCTCATTGAGACAAGCTAGCAGGACCACAATAAAAAAACGATAAAAGAGAATTAAGATCAGCAATTGAAAGAACTGAATTTGTGCTAATGTGTACCATAAAAGTAAATTAAATATTTTCATTTATTCAGTGAAAAACAACCCCAATTGATTTCAGACATATTAGGCTCAGACGCGGCATAATATGTATCAGCAAAATATAAAGTTTTAGATTTTGTACCCCCGCCGTTTCTTCGAAAACTACCCTCGACCCCTATTAGGCTCAAGAGTAAACTACTCTTTCATTGAAATCTGAATATTTATATTTTGACGGTACATATTATTTCGCGTCGTGTATGTATGCAAGGATTCTGCCAACAAAAAAGAAGTACTGTACTCTAATAGGGTAATTTCCGAAGGGACGCCAGAGGTACAAAATCTGAAATTATATATGTATATATATATATATATATATATATATATATATATATATATTCCATTCTTCCCTGTTCTTCGGACTTCACTTAGTCCAACAATATCCCAATTAATTTTTGTCAATTCTTCTTCTAGCTCTGTAATTTTGTCTTCACTTCTGAGCGTACGAGCATTGTACGTTGCAATCCATAGTTTGTTTAACTGCGCTGAATTTCGGTTACGTTTAAAAGTTGAAATCTTGCCGCCCCGAATCCTTGGGGCTGCCTGGCGTATCAGGGTTAGATTGTGAGCTCTTCACTCTACTAACCTGGGGTATATATATATATATATATATATATATATATATATGTTTCTATTTGGATTTCCACAAGTATTAATGTTTAAATAAGACATTTTTTCTTTAAATTAATTGTACGTGTATTTACACAAGTTTTAAAGAAAAAATGTCTTATTTAAATATATATATATATATATATATATATATATATATATATATATATATATATTAATTTATTGTATTTAAAATTTAATGATTATTAAAACTGAATTTCTGTGCGTTCATTAAAAAACAATTTGTATAGTTATATATATCACGACCGAAGCCACGGAGTTCTACGGCGTAGCGGCATATAATCGTTAATTACTGATACATTGATATTATGTAAGTCAACATGAGCAACATTTTAAAGATATTTTTAAATCTACAGGTTGCTCCAAAAAAAGTGGCATATCAAAGTTATGTTTTTTAAATAACACACCCCGTATATTATTGCATTTTCTAATTTTACATAAAAAATAAGTAGCACATTCATAAGGTCCCCGTATACCTACATACAGAGTGTTTCAAGTTATATCAATTTTTCTGAAAATGTAGGATTTTAGGAAAAATTAAATATCTCCTAACAAAATTAACTCCAACAAGTTTACTATTAGGTTTAAGTAAAATACTGTCTATTTATTGACTGAATAGTAAACACCTCTTTACAGGGTGTTCTTTTTTTTCAGTTAAATTAGTAGAACAGTCATACTGAAATATTCGGCTTATTTTAAATGGAAATACCCTGTATTTTATAAACTTATCGTTTAGCTTACTTAATTACCTTTCAGCTTCTATAAGGATTTCCTATACCTAAACCTTTAAAATTTCAACTTATTTAATAATTTTTGGAATTTGTCTGTTCCTGTATTATTTGTAGATTGAAATACCCTCCCAAAATGATTACTCTTAATGATTTTTGGCTAATGTACCACATTTTCAAATTCAAATCATAGTAACTTTAATTTAAACGTTTATAAAGTTATTTCTACACTATGTAGATTAAACTAAAAATCGCAATAGATATTTTATACACGTATCTTTACTCTCGATAACCGTAACAACAAATTGTCACCTCCCAAAGCTCTGAGAATACTTGGCTCATTCAAGCGAAACCGATCAGCTGCAATTTAAAAAAATAAAGTGAAACTTTAAAAAATCTATTGCGATTTTTGGTTTCATCTACATAATGCAACAGTTTTACAGAGTAAGGATAGAAAGGATGTACACAATGGAAACTACAGTTTTATTTATGTGGTGTGATAATTTACTCAAAAAATTACAAAAATTACGATAAATGTTCGATATGATGTACATCTTCTTGAATACACAGTGTTATTCTTTTTTCCAATGAACATCTTTTCTGATTCTTCTTTTCATATCATCTGCAGTGGTGGGAGGTGTGTTGTAAACTACAATTTTTGATATAGCTCCAAAAGATGTTAGTTCAGGAGATCTAGGTGGCCAGGCAATTGGTCCATCTCTCCCAATCCACTTATCAGGAAATTTCCTATTTAAATATTCTCTAACAGCACGTGAGAAATGGGGAGGTGCTCCATCTAATTGCAACCACATATTTTTTCTAATATTTAAAGGAATACTTTCTAATAGTCCCCAAAAGTCTCTCTTTAAAAATCCAAGGAATTTTTGACGATTTAAATTGCCATCGAAAAACTACGGGCCAATAACATGACTGCTAACAATTCCACCATCCGCATTAACACTCCATCGATTTTGACGATTACAACAGTATTAAATAAATGTTTATTTTTGGGGTCGTAATAATGGAAATTGCACAATTCATTAATTCATTATCATGGAATGTTGACTCGTCGGTAAATAAAACATTTTCAAAAAAATAAGGAATAACTAATACGTTTTTGAAAGTCTGTGCCATATAACCTTTGATGTATTTGTATATGAAAAGGGTGGTATTTACGTTTCTTTAAGATCCTCCCCCACTAAGATGACTAATTGCTGTTTATCTTGCAATAACTCTTACACTAGTATTTTGGTTATCAACAACGGATCCTAATACCAAAAACTCATTATCATCATTTGTAACAGGCTTCACTTTTAGCTGTTTTGCGTAAGCTACACTTCCTGTATCACGAAATGTTTGAAGGAACCTTTCAAAAACTTTTTTTATCGGGATGTACCCGCTCAGGGTATTTTTCTGAGTACACTCTTGAAGCAAGTAAACAATTTTCATAGCATTCACCAATGGTTAAAATGATATCAAGCCTTTCTTGTTGTGAACAAACCATTATTAAATTGAAAATATTTCAACAACTTTCAACAGACTCGGAAAAAATAACACTACACAATGACAAAAGTTACGCCCAATGTCAGAATTTTAACATTAACAAATGTGTTACTGGTAATTCCACAGCACACTACAAAACTTACAAGATTAGTCACATAAACATTATTTGTTAATATGTAAATTACAAATATCCGAAATTTATCTATCATGTGGGGGATATTTCAATCTACAAATGATACAGGAACAGACAAATTCCAAAAATTATTAAATAAGTTGAAAATTTGAAGGTTTAGGGATAGTAAAACACTTATAGAAGTTGAAAGGTAATTAATTAAACTAAACGATAAGCAATAAATTACAGGGTGTTCCATTTAAAATAAGCCGAATATTTCAGGTTGAATGTTCTACTAATTTAACTGAAAAAATTAACACGCTGTAAAGAGGTGTTTACTAGTCAGTCAATAAAATAGACTAAGGGAACAGTATTTTACTTAAACCTAAGAGTAAATTTGTTGGAGTTAATTTTATTAGGAGGTATTTAATTTTTCCTAAAACCCTACATTTTCAGAAAAATTGATATAACTTGAAAAACTCTGTATGTAGGTATGGGGAACCCTTAAGAAAGTGTTACTTATTTTTTATGTAAAATTCGAAAATGCAATAATTTACGATGTGTGTCAGTTAAAAAAACATGACTTTGATATGCCATTTTTTTGGAGCACGCACTATATTTCAAATATTTTTAAAATGTTGCTCATATTGATTTACATAATATCACTTTATTAGAAATTATATGCCGCTTCGCCGTAGAACTCCGTGGCGTCGGTCGTGATTCACCCTATACATACATATATATATATATATATATATATATATATATATATATATATATATATATATACAGGGTGTCCGCGGAGGATATCACCTTACACAATAGGGATAGAAAAAAAGTGTAAATACAAAAGCTTTTTAGTAATCAAATCCACATTTAAAGAAAATATTTTCATTTATACAGGGTGTCTCATATGAACTGGAGAGCATGCAACTTCATTTTTTTAAATAGGACACCCTGTATTTTATTACATTTTCTGATTTTTCTATAAATTCTGAATCGGGTTTATAAAGCTCTATTATCATCTAAAATTAAAAGTTTTTGAGATATTTAATGTTTTTTAAAAAAATCACGATTTTCACGTGTCATTAACAAAAGGCATAATTTTTTTATTTGATATCCTTAAAGGAAAATATTTTGCAGGTTACTAGTGCATAGACCACTTACTTTGCGTTCCTATAAAAATTTGAAAATATACGTGTGCGTGGGTGTGTGTGTGTGTGTGTGTGTGTGTGTGTGTGTGTGTGTGTGTGTGTGAGTGCGTGGGTGCGTGGGTGTCTGGGTGTATGGGTGTGTAGGTGTGAGGGTGTGTGGGTGCGTGGGAGTGTGGGTGCCTGCGTGTGTGTGTCTGAATGTAAACACGATAGTGCTCGTACACTTTGAGCTAGACAGTTGAAATTCGGACCGGAAGTGGCACTTTACCTTAACACATTTGTGTCACGCTGCAAATAAACTACTCCAAAATATCAACGTATCTGTTTCAAATTTGGCAAACGTAAGTTATATTAGGCGACACATCTAAATCATCAAAATCTGTGTACCGGAAGTGACACTTTCCCTTAATAGTTTTGTGTCACACTTCAAATAAACTACTCTAAAATATGAACGTATCTATTTCGAATTTGACACGGGTAAGTTATATTAGGTGTCACCCTTAAATATCATGTTTGAACAAAATTAGTGTACCGGAAGTGGTACTTTACCTTTAACCGATTTGTGTCACGCAAACAGATCTTGTGAAGTATTCTATTGGTTTTAACGATCGCTTATGCGATTGAGCACAGATGTCTTGATTTTCATTTTCCCGTATTTAAAAGTGTTTTAACAGACATCTATTTTTATTTCACTCTATTATCATTGCGTTAGTATACGAGAAAGTCCAGGTAACCACAGTTCCGATTTTTTAAAATACATACCTCAATTTCAAAAATTTATATTAGTTAGCCATGGTTGTCATGGAAACATTAATAAACAAATGTTTGTTTGACACTGACAGTTTAAAAATTCAATTTAAACAATATTTAAATACTAAAATGAATTTTTCAAAAGAAGAATTGATACAAATGATTTATTGCATTGGTGCATCCGACGGAAATTGTTTATTAGCGAGTAGAATTTACGCTCAAAAATTTCTAAATACAGAAAGACATCCAAATCGTTTGGTATTTGAAAGGCTCAAGGAGAGGTTGAAAGGAATGGAAACATCAATTATGAATCAAATGGCGAACGATCAACCATTGCATCAAACGAGGAAACTCAGTTACATGTCATGCAAGCCGTCGTGGAAAATCCGCAAGCTTCTTGTAGGCAAATCGCACTGAATAACAATATTGGAAAATCAACGATAAATAAAATAATTCGCAAGTAAAAGTTTCATCCATACCACATCCAAGTAGTACAAGAATTAACGGAGCAGGATTTTATGAATAGGAGAAATCAAATAAAATAGAGGAAAAACAGGACTTCTTTGACTACGTATTCCAAGATATGTGATGCCATTAGACCATCAACCTAGATGGACACTTAACGTATGGGACGGTATTATTGGAAACAAGAATTTTGGGACCCTATTTTTTTGATCAAACAGTTAATGGTAAAATCTTTTTAAATTTTTTGGAAAACGATTTACAAGATTACCTTGATAATTTACCGCTTCAAGTTTTACGGCAACTGTGGATTCAATTGGATGGTGAGCCTGCCCATTTTAGTGGTATTGTGCGTAATCATCTAAATTTGTAATTTCCAAATAGATGGACTGGCAGGAGAGCGCCAATTTCTTGGCCATCTAGATCCTCGAATCTTACAAAACTTAATTTTTCTTGTGGGGATTTGTTAAAAATCAAGTTTACCAAATACCTCCCACAACACAGGAAAACATGAAAGAAAGAATAAGAAATGCTTTTCAAGGCATAAATGAGAAGTGCTTCAAAAAGTAAGCAACTCTTTTGTTGAAAGAATTCGTTTGTGTGAGGAACATCAGGACAGACACATAGAACAATATTTTTAGTTATTTTATGATTTTTAGTTATATTGTTTTAAAAATATCTAAAATAAATTGTTTTTTGCATCTTTTGTTTACTTGTTATTAGTATTATTAGATAGAGTTAACGAAGTTTTACGCCAATAAAATTATTTTTCACATTTTTCAATATTGTTTAAATTGAATTTTTAAACTGTCAGTGTTAAACAAACATTTGTTTATTAATGCTTCCATGACAACCATTGCTAACTAATATAAATTTTTGAAATTGAGGTGTGTATTTTAAAAAATAGATTTTAAAAACTAAAATAACTCAGTAACTATGAAAGATAGGTATAGGACATTTTTTATAAAAAAGTTAGCTTATTACTTAATCAACATTTTTCTGTAAAAAACATAAGTCATTCCATTAAAAAAAATTGAGATTTTGTGTTTTGAAGATTATGATTTTGTGAATAGTTTTGGCAACACCTTGTATAATATTTTCAAATTTTTATGGGAACACAAAGTAAGTGTTACTATGCATTAGTAACCTGCAGGATATCAAATAAAAAAAGTATGCCCTTTGTCAATGACATGTGAAAATCGTGATTTTTTTAAAAAACATTAAATATCTCAAAAACTATTAATTTTAGATGATAATAATAGACCTCAATAAAACCGATTCAGAATTTATAAAAAAATTAGAAAATGTAATAAAATACAGGGTGTGCTATTTAAAAAAATAAAGTTGCATGCTCTCCAGTTCATATGAGACATCCTGTATAAACGAAAATATTTTCTTTAAATACGGATTTGATTACTGAAAAACTTTTGTATTCAAACTTTTTTTCTATCCTTACTGTGTTTGGAGATATCCTCCGATGTCGCACTCCGCGGACACCCTATATATATATATATATATATATATATATATATATATACCGGGTGGCTACTTTTTATATTGAACAGTATTGCTATCTTGAAATCCATAGGAATTACAATGTCGGTTAAATGGGACAAAAGTTGCTCATAAAAGGGACCAACAAAATGTTGAAGACAAATCTTTAATAACTCTTACTGTTTACAATTTATACAGGGAAAACCAAAACATAAGAATTTTTAATTGTTGTTGTATCTCCTTTATTTTAATAGATATTAAAAAATTGTATTTACATTTTTTAATTTAAATTATACATGCTATTCTGTAGTGGCGTCAAATTTTTTTTACAACGTTTCGTCTATTTAGGGAAACCATCAACATTTTTTTTATAAATACGGACCTGTTTTTTTTTCTACACTAAATTAATTGCAATACCACCATACATACACCCCCAAAATTATTTTTTGATTACCCCTCGTTTCGTCACATTTCTATCCATCATCAAAAATTTAATAAACATTTCAGCTGAAGCCGTACCTGTTGTGTTAACTAAAATTTCGGTGGTTATGCATTACCCCCCTTTTAGTTTATTATTCGTCTATTTGTTAACGCTATTTCTTTTGTACAAAGAAGATTATTTTCAGTAATGTGCAGATGAAGAAAGAAATAGATCAATTATTAAATAATGTCCTTACAGATCCATTTCATTGGGTTTACCTACTTTGTTGTAATTGATATTTAAACTAACAAAAAGGTAAATAACACAATATTAAAAAAAGTGGCATGGAAATAATGATAAGACTGTAAAAATTCTTTAAATATTCATTTATGATTTTCAATGTAGGTTCGACTGCTTAATTTTTTTGTTGTTATTAAGAGTGCCGTGAAATTCAAATAGTTGAATAAATGTCAATTACTTTGTCAGTTTCCAGCGTTTTTGAAGTGTTTAGTTAAATTTATTCTTAAATAATTAATTATTACATTATGGTTCGTTATTCTGTAGAAGAAAAACGAGATATGTACGATGTTTTTATAAAAAATAATAGAAATGTTGATGTGGCAGTGCAGACATACGCAAATTTGTATACAAATTGGAATTGTCCCGCAAGAAATACGATTTATGCGGTATCTAAAAATGTAACTGAAACAGGTAGTGTGTTTAAATTAAATCGGTCACATCAAAGAAGAGGTATAATAAACGACATACCTAAATGTGTTAGCATTAGTACACGTAAATCCAGAAAATTCGACAAAAAGTATTGCAACACAATGTGGGATATTCAGATCAGGAGTTAAAACGATATTGAAAAAGTACAAATATCATGATTATAAATACCAACCAGTCCTGACGTTACACAGAGATGATCCTGCCCGTAGACTGACATTTTATAACTGGTTTAGACGTAAGTTGAATACCAACAGGTCGTTCCATAAAAATATTCTATGGACAGACGAAAGTACATTCACAAATTGCGGAATATTTAATAGAAAAAATAAGCACTATTACGCAACAACCAACCCTCATCTTACTCGACAGGTGCGGCCTCAGGTACGATTTTCATTAAATGTGTGGTGTGGCATTATTGGCAACGTTGTAATAGGACCCAAATTTATAGATGGAAATTTAAATGCCGATAATTACATCAATCTATTAGAAGAAGTGTTAGTTGAAATGCCATTATTGGTTCGACGACAAATGACATGGTTTATGCAAGATGGTTGTAGGGCCCATAATGCTAACAGAGTTCGAAATTACTTAAATCGTCAATTTGGGGGTAAATGGATCGGAACAAGAGGTAACAGAAAGTGGCCACCACGCTCCTCTTGCCTAAATCCTGTCGATTACTTTTTGTGGGGTTAGCTAAAAAATAAAATTTATTATAATGAGTTTCAAAGCATCAACGAACTAAGGGCTCAAATTGCTTTCGAGCAAATAGATCCAGATATGATTGCTAGGACAACAGAGCATATGTGTGAAAGAACGCGACTTTGTGTTGAAAAGGCCGGTGGCCATTTTGAACAATTTTTATAAATTAATTTTGTGTATCATTTAATTATGTTAGTTTATTTCTGTTAATTATTATTAAAAAGTGATACAATAATAATATTAGTTATTTGTTTAATTTTTTGGATTTAATAATTTGTGCATAATAATAGCCTTGTTTCTTGCTGATAAGCACTAGTGCTTAACAGCGGGTTTTCAATTAACAAACAGGTACGGCTTCAGCTGAAATGGTCATTAAATTTTTGATGATGGATAGAAATGTGACGAAACGACGGGTAATCAAAAAATAATTTTGGGGGTGTATGTATGGTGGTATTGTAATTAATTTAGTGTAGAAAAAAAACAGGTCCGTATTTAAAAAAAAATGGTGATGGTTTCCCTAAATAGAAGAAACGTTGTAAAAAAAAATTTGACGCCACTACAGAATAGCATGCATAATTTAAATTAAAAAATGTAAATACAATTTTTTAATATCTTTTAAAATAAAGGAGATACAACAACAATTAAAAATTCTTATATTTTGGTTTTCCCTGTATAAATCGTAAACAGTAAGAGTTATTATAGATTTGTCTTCAACATTTTGTTGGTCCCTTTTATGCGCAACTTTTGTCCCATTTAACCGACATTGCAACTCCTATGGTTTTCAAGATTGCAATACTGTTCAATATAAAAAGTAGCCATCCTGTATATATATATATATATATATATATATATATATATATATATATATATATATATATATATATAAATTTCAAATAAAAGCTTTATACAACTTTACATTTTTATTATAACGATTTAATATTGTTCAGATTTATTCTTTGATTATGACTTTTTTATTGTTGCCCTTCGTCCGTTGGAGGGTGTTATAATTTATCATCTTCAAGATAGGTTAATAACATTTTATTTATTAAAGCAGGCTTATATTTGTGTTTTCACTTTTTATAAGTTTAGTTATTTCAATTAATTCCGACCATATACTGGAGACAATAACAATAATCGTTATTGAAACGTTTAAATTTATGATGAAAAAGTATAAATAAAAAATACACGATTTAATACCTAAAGGTTAAGTATTTTAATTATGTGTGATAATTGTGAAAGTTTACATTTTCATATTTCAGAAATTTTGATTAAGTCTATTTCAGAAAACTACAAGGTTTAAAAAATAAGTAATTACCATTGTTAAATTCTAATATACAAGATAAGGCATAGGTGAACAAGAATTTTTGTTTAGTGAATTGTTTATACACAGCAAACTAGATTTTTGGATTGAATCCATACACTAATAATATTTACAACAATTTATTTTGAGTGCGTTTAAATAATAATAGAAATGGGTCATCCCGATGTGCATTAGAAATCTAAAAGTATCAATTCGATAATTTGTACGTATAACAAACTGACGTCAAAAGTAAACATAAATTAATATAAAGTGGCAATTAATCTTGTCTATTA
Source organism: Vesta saturnalis (assembly GCA_036346205.1). NCBI lineage: Eukaryota > Metazoa > Arthropoda > Insecta > Coleoptera > Lampyridae > Vesta > Vesta saturnalis. Next base: position 6,757,865 of record JARFJB010002450.1, read on the forward strand.
GTAAAAATAGAGTAGATCTTGTTTGACTTAGATTTAACAGTATCTATTTGTTTCCCAGCTGGCGATGGCCCTTTTAATGAATTTGTACTCAATCACTGAATGGTTCTTAATTTCGTTTCCAATTCGAACGGAAAGTTTGGAAAATCATTAATGACCTAATATTGTACTGTTGTAGAAGGAAGGCTATTATTATTACTATTGGAATTAACTTTTCTATCTCGGGGCGAACATATTTATGAATAGCTAGATCCGATATCCACTATAAACACACTCACACGTATATACGTACTTATTTCATAAACAGTAACAAAAGCTTTGCATCCATCATACCTTTTGTTACGACTCAACCATTATGACAGTGTGTTTTTTTAATATTTATAAATCCAAACGCAGATTGTATACTACGGGTTCGTTGTTCAATATAATTAGGTTAAACCAAAAGCATATTTTTATGTGATGTTGTTACAAAGATCTATTTAAAATATATAGTTTAGAAACCGATGTTGAATATTAATTGTTATGACAGTGATTAATGTTTTTATAGTTTAGTACAAAGCGAAGAAAAGATGCCAGCTTTCCCAATATACTTTCAGACTTATAATTAATGTCAAAAAGTTAAAGATCGCTGATTTCAAATTAGTCTTCAATATTAAAATTTTCCTTTATTCACACTTCGTTAAAACGCTTCAAAAAGTTGTGTCCAAATGATAACCATAAATCTAAAATCTCTAGAATAACTTACCGAAACTAAATAATTTCATTTTAAATATACCCCCCACATTTAAATATAAATAAAAATCGAATAAATATAGCAAAAGAAATTACAGTAAAACAATGTAATTTCACAAAACTGAAACTGTATCATCTTCTGACTATTGTACGAATTTTAGAGCTCTCGCACGACACACCAAACTCAAAAACATACAAAACATACATTGTGACACTCTTAGTAATTACTGTTTATTCTACCAAACTCAATGTGTGCAACCAATTACAAGAACTAAATATGAATATGGAGGCAATACATAATCACATAAATAAATTAACAGACGTGTTTCAGTCTTGCGAAGAACTGAATGTTGAATTTAAATTTCCTCGAGTGACGGCAAGTCAAACCTACAAATCAGATCAAACATTTGGAAATGACGTCTGTCGAGCTAGCCCCCCCCCCCTTATAAAAATAAAAAAAAAAGTTTGAGTTCGTCATGCAAGGGTGGAATTTAAAACTTTCAATGGGGGGAGGGCTACCCAACCCTTACAAATAATAATATTGAATCGTTCTTTGCGACAGAATTAGGAGCTTTAACTTTTTTGGAATAGGTAACCACTGTGCATTTACCCATGTTAAGTCGTAATCCATTACTAATACACCATTTATATAGTTCCACGATTTGCATTTGAAGTATATCGCAATCATTCATAGAATTAATAACAGAATACATTTTTAAATCATCAGCGTACATCAAAACATTGCAGGACAACAATTGAGGCAGATCGTTAATAAATAACAAAAACAAAAGAGGACCTAAGTTAGATCCCTGTGGGACTCCCGACGTAACTAGTGAAGTATCCCAAACAACCCTTTAAATAATTTCACTCAAGTGAGAGCTACGCTTAAAATGAAAAAATTTAACTATTGTAGGTAATTATTGTTTATCGATTTATGAGCTCTCGAGATACGTCTACTTTCATTATTGAGCTGCAACCCTTTTACGGTAAAACCACCTCTCATCTCTTCAGCATGCAAGAGAGCGCTTTACTTAAAATGAAAGAAATTGAATATTTTGTATAAACTCTTATAATTAAATATTTTATATTATTAGTGCTTGTTACAGGTTTGCATAATAGTAACTTAATAACGAAACACGTGTGTTTTATAAGCAAGTAAACCGATGAACAATAAATTAATTTTTTGCTTTAAGTACAGTTTCTATAGTGCCGAAAAGATTTGGGACTAGTTTTATTCTAAAGAAATTGCAATAATTAAAATACACGTATTTTGTTCATAAACAATCTTTTTTTAATAAATCAAAGTATACAACTCGAGAATCTTTTCAAATCATAAATTTATAATACAATTAAATTAATTATTATAAGTTTTTGTTATGAACGAATAAGTTCAAAGTTAAAGATGTAATTAAAAATTATTAATTAATAATAATAATTTTTAAATTAAATTAATTGCACAACATTTTGGCATAATTTGATGAATTTTTTTATATATTCTTTTTTATAAATCATATTTTGATGGATTAAATAAGTATTACTATATGAAATATGAAAACAAGTATTAAATATTAAATACTATATATTCGTGGCACACACATGCACGCACGCTCACACGCACATGCGCGTTACAAAACAATGTTAATTAAATATTTAATATTATTTGTACGTATAATTTTTACAGTTACTTGCAAGGTTCCTTAATTAAATATGCTTCAGTATATATATATATATATATATATATATATATATAGATGAATAAGAAAATTAGTAGACGAGAGGAAACATGGCTTTGATATAACAAGACAGGTTTTGTGGGGTTTGCACAAGGTTGTTTTATTCATAAAAAGCGATAAGCTATACCAGTAGCATGTGAGAAAGGTCAAAACGATTGATATTTGTGGGTACGATTAGTTTCGGCGAACATATTTTAGTAATTTTACAGTTTAATCAATTTATTTAAGTATTTTAAACACTTTACAGATATTAACCACATGAAGTAGGATAATTCTAATATGTAGAACATGTATAGATATAGGTACAATGCATGAACTACATAAACTATAAAAAAAGGGTTATGGTACGAACACTGTATATTAGTATTTCACAGAGAAAGTGTATAAAAAGTGCAGAAGAAGTGGTAGTGATTTAGAAACATTGATAAGAACGTGAATGTGTTAACAATATGGAATTGTGATATGACAAAATTATAGAGTAAAAATAAACAGTATTTGTGTTAGAGACAGTTATAAGAACATAATAAACTAACATTTCAAGTGATTTAGTCGTTTTTAACGCAACTTACAAGCAAAAGTATATTAAGTTAGGTTAAGTACTATATTTAAGAATTTTGCAAGTTCATAGTTTTTATAGGATAAGTTAAGTTCAGAATAAATTATAAAAGCACGTAATAGTAGGTTTCCCTCATTTTCATAAAGAAATTAACAATATACTACCTAAAATTTAAATATGAAAATGGAAATTCTGTTAAAATTAAGTTAAATGGTTTGAAATAAATGTATTCTGATATAATTTTGTTCTGTAGATTCAGAATATGTAATTAGTTTAGGTGTAAAATACATAATTTCTTAGATATAAGTAAATTTAGACTTTAAGTTGCCAAAATGCAAAGCTTCAAAGCGAAATAGGGCTTGTGAGGTGTCTTTTTATGCGGAAAGTTGTCCCGATTCGAAATCTGTATTCAAAAAGCAAATCCGACTTGTTTTAAAAAAGTTATAGCATAATTTGTATTTTAGTTAATTTAACAATTTTGTTTAGACCAATCAGATGCTTGGATCTTTCGTGTGTAATGTAGAATAAAAGTTGAAAATTTGGTATCAAAGAGAAATGTACAAAAGGAATCGCTCCTGATTTCTCGCTCTCTTGTCTCTTGCCGTTTGAAAATTTTTGTGACTAACAAGTCATAGTGTTAATAGTGTTGGTGTTTAACATGTAAGTTACAAGTTTCGTTCACATTATCGGTTTTGAAACGCAATCAACCTAGAGTCGAAATCTCATAAACAATTGTTTTAACGTATAATAAAATTAAAAATTAGGTTACCGATTATGAGTGTCGATAATATAATAATTGTTTCAATTTGAATTCGTGTTCAAACATCGGATGATATGCATTTTTTTTATGTTAATAAAATCATTCAATTATTTTGGATTTGATGTTTATTTTTCTTGAAAGTGACGCAGAGTATTAAATAAACTAAATTCCATAACGGCATCTAAAATAAAAATTTATATGGAAATAAAATATAATTTTAAATCCGAAAAATGTTGTAAATATTTAAACCAACATTTAAACATACAATTTAAAATAAAGTGCTTATCTGAAAATATATGAGCAATATTACGTTACATCATATTTACCACGAGGTAGAGCTGTTCAGCAGTAAATTGGATTTGGATGAATTATGGAAAATTAAGCAGCACCATTGTGAACAGCAAAGCAGTATCATCGATAAATGGGAAGAAGTCTACGTCCAATATTTTAATATGGAACAAGCCTAATAAAAACATTCTTTGGAAAGTGCAGCAACACATGTGAGTGAAATTTTATTATCATAACCCATTATTGCATTGATTATTCTTTTGAAATCTTGTATTTTTATTTTTGTTGATTATGTATAAATGTTTGTACGACAACACGTTATCAATATCTGTAAAGTAAATGAACCGGTGTAATTATCAACATTATAATTTTATTTTGAACAAAAACATAATTGTACTCACACATTTTAGATCACTTATTGAAATTTTTGACAGGCTGAATTTAATTAAGTCAGTTAGGACGCAACGCATGCGTTATTGTGCAGATTCCAATAAAGTCTGTTTCACACAGAAACCACTTATTATAAATTACAATTTATTTGACGTAAACATTTCCATGTGTGAAATAAAATTTTCTATGACATCACGTTTACATTATAATACATTATATAATAATTTAAAAGATTTAAAAGGTTAAAAGTTATTATTGATTTTATTTGCCAACAATAAGTTTAAAGGCAATTTGAATTCTATCCCCGAAGAGATAAATGAGTTAGTCCGGAGCATATTTATATTTAAGTAATAAAATAATTATTTATTTTAGTTAATCATTTTAATTTTAATAATAATAACAGTACAATATATATATATATATATATATATATATATATATATATATATTCTTTGACAAATAGCAGTTAAGTGTCCTATTGTTTTTGGATCAGAACTACGTGTTCCTAAAGTTCTCAAATTAACCACTCCTCTTAAGCGATACAATTGAGACATAAAACTAAATGTTAGGGTAGTTGGTATGTCAGAAAGTTTTACAGTTTTATTAATGTTGTCTATATCATACAACTTCAATATTATAAAATGACCTGCAAAAGAGATAAAAATATATGATTGGTATAATGAATAAAAATATGAAAGATGTATGAAATAAAGAAATTATTTATTTGCGTTTTCAAGACAACTGGAACAAAAGATGAACATTCGTAGTTATCAATTAAAACTTACTATCGTGAGGCATTATCATGTTACTGTTTGTCATTTAGTAACATTAATTTACATTTACTAATTCTTCTTTGTGTTAAGCCAATTTTAATAAGCATCACGATAGTAAGTTTTAATCCATAACTACCAATGTTCATTTTTTGTTCTAGTTGTCTTGAAAAATAAAATAAATATTTTCCAAAAGCTCGACAAAATCAAAGGGTTTTCTGAACGTCATGCATCCCCTATATACTTATTTATTAGGTAATTTACAGTTACAAATACTTTTCCCTATATATATATATATATATATATATATATATATATATATATACAGCGTGTTCAGTGAGGAATGAGACAGTGCAATATCTCGAGAGCGGATGAAGATTTTTAAATTATGAAAATATTTTTGTAAATATCTTCCAAGGGCGCACATTTGTTGGCACAAAGATTTGAATCAACGACCATCACCTCCAGGTGGCACTATCTCACTTCAATTTTTTAAATGCAATGCCCTATTTTTTATTTCATTTTTGGATTCTATGACATATTTGTGATGACTTTTATTAAGACTCCTACCAACCTATCTTTTGTAGTTTCTGAGAAAAAAATAATCCTTGGAATTTTAACACAAAAACGTAATTTCAGGAAGTGCTCATAACATTTGAGTGATACAGACAAAATAGCAAATTTTATACCAAATAAAAGATAAAAGATTGTTCTTCCACAAAAATAATGCAGATAACGCCGAAATAATGCGATATGGTGTACACTAAATTGTAAGGGGGACCAACTTATCACAGTTGTTGATTAAGAATCATGTGAAACATTTATCATGCCATGAAAACAAACGCGTAATGAAGTGTCTGTCAAGTTTCTGTCAGTTTACCGTTTCAGTTTTGAAAATCGTCTGTGCATCTTCAAATTCCATAATTATGTTTACGTTTTCTAACGAAGAATATTTTGATATGGTAATAATTTATGGTGAATGTACAAAAAATGCAAGGGCTGCACAGGTATTGTATGCTGCCAGGTTTCCCATTATGTGGCCAGCTGGTTCTCCTGACCTTAGTCCCTTAGACTACTTTCTAGAGATGTAGAGGAGTTACAAAACAAAATTATAATTGCTTGTGCAAAACATACCACGAGAAACTTTAAGAGCGGCAGCTAGTGTTACATTAATTAGGCGTTATCAAACGTGTGTAGAAAATGATGGAGAAACATTTGAACATTTAATTTAATTTGTATCCTTTCAATTAATGAAATTCCAAAAATTATTTTTTTTCTCAAAAACTACTTGGTAGGAGTCTTAATAAAAGTCATCACAAATATGTCATAGAATCCAAAAATGAAATAAAAAATAGGGCATTGCATTTAAAAAATTGAAGTGAGATAGCGCCACCTGGCGGTGATGGGCGTTGATTCAAATCTTTGCCAACAAATGTGCGCCCTTGGAAGATATTTACAAAAATATTTTCATAATTTAAAAATCTTCATCCGCTCTCGAGATATTGCACTGTCCCATTCCTCGCTGAACGCGCTGTATATATATATATATATATATATATATATATATATATATATATATATATATATATATATATATATATATATATATATATATATATATATAACTAAGGAACCTTGTAAGTAACTGTAAAAATGTTATGTACAAATAATATTAAATATTTAATTAAAATTGTTTTGTCACGCGCGTGTGCGAGTGTGTGTGCACGAATATATCATATTTAATATTTAATACGTTTTTTCATATTTCATATAGTAATTACTTATTTAATCTATCAAAATATGCCAAAATTTTGTGCTATTAATTTAATTGTATTATAAATTTATGATTTGAAAAGATTCTCGAGTTGTATACTTTGATTTGTTAAAAAAAGATTGTTTATGAACAAAATACGTGTATTTTAATTATTGCAATTTCTTTAGAATAAAACTAGTCCCAAATCTTTCCGGCACTATAGAAACTGTACTTAAAGAAAAAATTAATTTATTGTTCATCGGTTTACTTGCTTATAAAACACACGTGTTTCGTTAAGTTACTATTATGCAAACCTGTAACAAGCACTAATAATATAAAATATTTAATTATAAAACAGTTTATACAAAATATTCAATTTCTTTCATTTTAAGTAAAGCGCTCTCTTGCATGCTGGAGAGATGAGAGGTGGTTTTACCGTAAAAGGGTTGCAGCTCAATAATGAAAGTAAACGTATCTCAAGAGTTCATAAATCGATAAACAATAATTACCTACAAAATAGTTAAATTTTTTCATTTTAAACGTAGTTCTCACTTGAGTGAAATTATTTAAAGGGTTGTTTTGGGATACTTCACTAGTTACGTCGGGAGTCCCACAGGGATCTAACTTAGGTCCTCTTTTGTTTTTGTTATTTATTAACGATCTGCCTCAATTGTTGTCCTGCAATGTTTTGATGTACGCTGATGATTTAAAAATGTATTCTGTTATTAATTCTATGAATGATTGCAACATACTTCAAATGCAAATCGTCGAACTATATAAATGGTGTATTAGTAATGGATTACGACTTAACATGGGTAAATGCACAGTGGTTACCTATTCCAAAAAACTCCGACTTATATATTATCCATATGAATGTAACTCAGTTTTATTTAACCGTAGTTCTGTGATAAAAGATCTTGGGGTTACTTTTGATTGCAAACTCTCTTTTAGCGATCATGTTTCTTCTATATGTAGTTCTGCTATTAAAACCCTTGGATTTTTAATTCGTAATTGTCGCTCATTTACTAGCACGGTGGCATTGCAATCTTTGTATACAGCTCTTGTTCGTTCGAAGATGGAGTATGGGGCGTTAATTTGGTATCCCTGTTATGCAAATCAAAAAGCATGATTAGGAACAGTACAAAGAAAGTTTCTCAAATATTTATCGTGCAAAGTTGATGGAGCTTATCCGGAAGTTGGTATTGAACAAAACACCTTACTGGAAAAATATGATGTAGAGTCATTAGAAAAAAGGAGGGTGGTCAGCAGCATTAGATTCTTGTACAAACTTTTACATGGAAAAATTGATTGCCCGTATCTAGTATCTTGTCTTCAGTTTCATGTTCCACGTTCTCGTCTCGATCTTTAGTTACCTTTAACTGTCCTACGGCAAATACTAATCTTCTACTTAAGTCTCCTGTATTTGTTCTGTGTAAAAACTTCAACAATATTTCAGATGTTTGTGATATTAATCAATGCACTATTACGGAAATCAAAAACGTCCCTCGCTAGTTATAAGATTAAGACCAATGATAGAATTCTTATTAGTTAGCATAGTAGTCAAATTGAGCATTCCAGTGGTAATTTAATTTAGTTTTAGATTTGAACATTTAGAAACATGTAATAAGTAAAGTATTTCATTTTATTTTAATAGCCTCATTCCTATTTTATTTTCTCTTTTCTCGCTACTGTTGTAAAGTATTGTTCTGTAATTGGATCAATCGATCTGTTGGGCATTGAACTCTTTATTATTATTATTATTATTAAAACGATGAGCTTGAAAACCGAAATATACTATTTTCAAAGCTCATAAATAACTCCTAATTCTGTCGCAAAGAACGATTCAATATTATTATTTGTAAGGGTTGGGGTGGCTGAGTCGACGTCAACTCAACCCCCCCCCCCACTGAAAGTTTTAAATTCCTCCCTTGTATGACGAGCTCAACATTTTTAATTTGCGGAATATATAAGCTCATAAATAGCTCGCAATTTTCATGTATTTGTTTTTTTATTTTTGCAAGGTGGGAGAGAGGGGGGCTAGCTCGACAGACGTCTGGAAATGTAAACTTTTTCAGAATATCTATCCTCATCTACCCTCATTTCTCTGAGAAATGGATTTTCTTCAACACACAAAAAAGCAGTTCCGCTTATGCAGCTTCACCGAGAATGAATGAGAAAATTGGACAAATCTTTAGGTTTAGTCATGGCAGAATATATATAGAAACTTTACGATGGTTTTAATGCCGAGGCTACCACCTAGTATGAGATGTTGAAGGCAGATGAAGCGGTCTTAAATGTACCCCTTGAATACGCAGATTTGATTGCTCCAGCTATCCCGTTTTACCCAGTGGTATGCGAAGCAATCAAAATTGGTATCCCAGCGATAACATATAGCATTGATCGCCTGTGGACATTGGATTCATAGACAAGGTGATGAACAAATTTAGACGACAACCTAGATGCCTTAAGTTTTCATTCAAACAGTGACTAAGAAATGTATTTCTTAATCAATTTCTGTGTATTTACAGGGGAGTTCAAGTACACCTCCTTGCACCCATGTCTCTAGATAATATCTTTATAGTTTAAGTCACATATTTATTATTAAATCATAATTCAGTGAAATTTGTATTATGTTGCTCTTCTAATAAGCATAATTTGTGGTTTAAGTAATCTCAAAAAATAATTTTTAGTGCTCGACCATAAGTCTGTATATGAAGGAATAAATTCTAAGCCGGATTAAACAATAATTTGCGCTATAAATACATTTACATACATTGAGCTATACATTTCCGTAGAAACTGTAACTGATTCTTATCTCTATTGAACCATTTGTCGTGGTGGGTCAAGACCACTTTTCTTCATAGTATTCGATTTTTCTTGCTTGCATGATCCATCCATGATTTATCGAAGATTTGTCGATAAATTTGCGAAATTATAAATTATTTGTTAGTACCGAACATCTGAAATGTAGTACAGACTCTCGTAATTGGATCTAATCATGCATGAATGATTGGAGAAGCTTTTACACTGTAACGATTTCTTTTCTCATTTACGTATTTTTTGTATTTTCTAAAAAAACAGAAAGGAAGCTTTTGTTGTTGATCGAAGTAAAATGAAAGTGTAAGAGGAAAATGTGATTTACATTTTGGTATCGATGTTTAGGAAAACCCTTTTACTAGTGTGCGGGGAAACATTCGTTAGTGTCTTTGTAAATAAGGATAGTTGCGCGTAAATAAATGTTTTCGTATTTTAAATTGGAGAAATTGAGTTTAAACCACGTTGAGATTGTACATGTAAAATTAAATTAAAGAACGTATTGAAATCATTACATTGTAAGGTACATCTTTTGCAAAAGTTTAAGTTAGCCGCCAGTTCGGCACCATTTCTGATGACATGAGTATGGTTTCAAACAAAGAATTTGACTTTAAATACGTGGCATCAAAGGCTAGTGTGCTTAAAATTCCAAGTAACCATATATCAAACTACTTAGAAAAGGTCTCGAGTAGAACTAGGCTCCGCTGACAGTGCAATCTCTCGCGATGATTTTCGAGCTTGGATTCGCAAATGCGCGTAGGTAGCAAATTTTAGTTTTTGGCTAATTAGAGTGGAAGGGGTTAAAAAAACCAATGTGACCGCAACTGAAATTATTCATGGTAGCAGTGGTTGTATAGGCGTAAAAGCGTGCAGTTTATCGTCACGGTGGCGTAGTTTACCGCGAAACGACGTTGGCTTAGGTCCATGTAGAAGGAACTATCGTTATAGGGTGTTCATCCCCTCGTAATCCAAAAAGGGATCGTATAATTGTTCAACCCTCACGGGACCAGTTTATCGTTACGTGCAGTGGTGCTTGGGGATATATCGAGATCCAAAACAGCGTTGCGTGTTTAAAGTACCAAGTGCTCTCGTCAGTATCTGGAGAAGATTTCGCTTTTATTTTGCGGAAAAATACAACGTTCGTGTCAAGGTTTCAAACATTAAGTTCACAGTTCGTCGAAAATCAGATAACCTGCTGTAAATAAATAAAGCTCTTCGTAATTTAAAAATATTAAGAATCATCAAGAACTTGTACATTGTTAGTGTAAAGATAAGTAACGTGCTGTAAATAATCCAGCTTGTGGTGTATATTTAACGAGAATAAAATTAAATAAATGAATTTCGTGTTAATGTAAACATTAACGTGTACACAATCAATTGAGATTCGAACCAAAACGCAAGCTACAATAGGAAGCAGTCACCAACAGTACGATACTAGGAAATGGAAGCGTCTCTCCAGTATCAACCGTATCGTCGAGGTTACCCTCTGCGTCCATTCCAGATACTGTGTAAAAAAGGGCCTCTCCAATTAAGGTAACATTTTTGTGTTTTTATTGTGATGGTTGACAAAATTAAATAAATTCTTGTGTGTATTCTATTATTGTTATTTATGTGTAAAATAAATGTATGAAGGAACTGTTTTTTTTTTAGATTCACTTTTGATTTCCTAAATATTTAAATGCCTCTACTTCCTCAAAATTATACTGACCGATTCTTAATCCTGTTGCTCTTGCTTTCTTTTGTCTACGACAATGAATGAAATTCATTTTATCTGTGTTAATTGATAGCCCTGCGTCTTTAGCTTTTACTTATGTTATTCTAAATGCTTCTTCTAGATCCTTCTTGTCCCTCGCCACAATTGCTATGTCATTGGCATATGCCATGATCTGCACTGATTTCACATTGAATGTTCCGTTGCTTTTCACTTGTGTTATTATGTTGTCTAAGGATGTTATAAATAATAACGCTGACAGGGCGTCTCCTTGACGTACTCCTCTACTTACATCAAAGCAACTTGCGTTATTCTGTCCTACTATTACAGTTGCTTTCGACTTTTGCATCGTCATTCTAATCAGATTTCTTAGCTTCTGGGGTGTCTATTCTTTCCAGGTCTTGCAATATTCGTGCTCTCCTCAGTTGGTCAAACGCTTGTTTAAAGTCTATAAATAAAGTATACGAGTCTATATCATATTCAGAGCATTTCTCTAATATTTGCTGCATTATATTCAACGCGTCTATTGTTGATTTACCTTTCCTAAAACCGACCTGATAAGTTAGTCTCTTTTTATCAGTGTTGTTAGAATCTTACATGTAATGTATAGCAAGGATATACCTCTGTAGTTTACACACTTTGATAAATTGCGTTTTTTCGGAATAGGAATGATCATCCCTATCGTCCATTCCTCCGGCATTTCTTCCTTGTTCCAAATACTTACAATCAAAATTGTGAATCGTTTTCCCCTCCACTTTTTAACCAATTCTGAACTTATTCTATATGTCCCTGTTACTTTGCAATTATTCATTTTACTTATAGTTTCTACTACTTCTTTTTTCTTCGGTCATGTGGCCAGGTTTTCTATTTCTTGTTCCATTTCTGCTTCGTGCTGGTCCACTTACTAAGGTATCATCTTTGAGTAGATCTCCAAAATACTTTATCCATTGTACTTTTTCTATTAGTAAGTTATTAGTTCTCTTTTTCTGTTTTAAAAGTCTGTATACTGCTACGGTATTATTTCTTCTACATTTTGTTTCTATTTCTGTCAATGTCTTCTCAATCCACTTTTTTTCTTCTTACATAGCTTATTGGCTTCCTTTGTTTTTTATCTACATACTTCCATGTCTCCAGGGTGTCCACATTTTAACCATTGTAATCTGCTCTCTTCTTATTTTTTAAACTGTTTACACATTCTCCATCAAACCATTGCTGTACGCTTCTGTTTTCCCGATATCCTATTTTGTCTCACGCAGCTTTTACCACTACTTCCTTAATTAACTGCCATTCCTCCTCTACGCTAATGTCTTCTTAATCTTTTCTCCATTTGATTACTGTACACATTTTTACTTTCTTGATTTTCTAGCTTCTCTTTATGCCATTTCCTATTTTTCTTTTCATTTTTGACTTTGTTTAGGCTTTTTAATTTACACTTTGTTATGACCAGATGATGATCCGTGTCTACGCTAGTTCTTCTGTATGCTCTTACATGAATGATTTCTTTTATGTTCCTTTTCTTTACTAAGATTTGATCAATTTGATTCCCTTCCGTTATTCCGGGATACGTCCACGTAATTTTGTGTTTCTTTTTAAGTGTAAACTTTGTACTGATTATAAACATATTTGTTGCTGATGCGACTCTCGTTAGTTTTCTCATGTAATGTCAGTTACTTCTCTATAACAAGCTTTTTTCCCCATTTGCGCGTTAAGGCCGCCCAGTATAATTACCATATCCCTCTTTGGTATCTTTTCAAAGATTCCTTCAAGTGTATCCTAAAATCTTTGCTTTTCTTTTTGTTAAGCCTGTTCCGTTGGAGCGTATACATTTATAATTGGGTTTGCTTTAATTCTGATATATGGGATTCTACTATTTATTGCTTCAAATTGAAGGACTCTTTTTTAATTTATTCTATACTAAAAATAACGTTCCTCCATACCCTTGTCTTTCCTGTCCTGCATACCATATATCATATTCTCCTTTGCCAATTTTCCTTGTCCACTCCATCTTATCTCCTATAAACCAGCTATCTCTACATTGTACCGTTTCAGTTCATTCGCCACTTCGTACCTTTCCCCAGGCTTCAAAAGGGGATTAATATTCCACGTTCCGATGTTTACTGTTCGATTTTTTTACTTTTTGTCCCCTTTTTTTTGTTCCTGATATTTTTTACACATTTCCTTTTCCTTTGCTTTGGTCATACACATGGGTTGTAGTGTCCCCAGGTACCCTATCATAAATAGTGTAATTTGAACTTATTCGCAATAATGCAAATTTAAGAACAAAACAATCGCTAAGGGATGTATATTACTTTACTGATAATAATGCAATTACTCAAACTAATTGCTTGTCTTACACTGACTTTCCTGGCAATAATTAAAACATTAGAATTGATTTGCAAGTCTGATATTTAATTACTCGCTAACCTCAAATCTAATCAAAAAGAATTGGCCGTCTAGAGGTAGCTACGTTGAGCTATTTGAATAAGATAGGCTTGGATGAAGTTAAGTGTTGCATCATGTGGGACAGGGAAACAATGAAACTACTCAAATTAAAATTAACGAACATTGCGCAATCATGGTTAATTTACTAAGTTGGGAAAGAACCACCAAGAAAACCCAATTTAATAAAAATTGCAATTTAATAAAACAAATAAAAAAACAATGAAAGGGTTCAATATATAACAAAACACCTTTAGACCAGGTTAAAGTGCGTACAAATTTATAACATTAAGGAACAAAAAAAATAAAAAGTAATTTAGCTACACATAAACACAATAAAAAAACAAACAGTGTAATCACAACCAACAATTGTGCCATAACATCAGAATAAAAACTGTAATACCAAACATGTGACCCTATACAACCAATCATGCAGGTCTTTAAGTAAATAAGCGTGCGCGCGTGCGCGGGCGGGCGTGCGTGCGTGCGTGTGTGCGCGTGTGTGTGTGTGTGTGTGTGCGTGCGTGCGTGCGTGCGTGCGTGCGTGCGTGCGTGCGTGCGTGGTGTGTCTATATATATATATATATATATATATATATATATATATATATATATATATATATATATATATATATATATAATGTGTGTGTATACTTTATACTTTAATATCAACATTTAGGTAGTCTTTCTTTACTACCTTTTTCAAGATTATTTTATCGTTTGACACTAGATGTCATACTGTTTGATTTATATTGCAATTGGATTCACTGCTGTCATGCTGCGTGTTACAGATCCTAAATAGGAATTATTGTTTTGAGGAGGGTTTTGAGAGGAGTTAGGTTGCACTTCGTAGTCGTTAGTTGCTGATCTTATTCTGCTTATTAATGGTTTCCATATTGCTGGTATTCGCGATCCATCATCACGTTTGTTCATAGCTAGTGGTCTTTTTTCAATTTCAATGGCCTCTCTTGTGATCCTTCCTTGTAAACTACACGCTGTTGCAGTATTAATGCAATGACCTGTTTCTAAATGTGTCGCTAGTGAGTTAGATGTGATGTGTTGCTTAATAGCTAGTTTGTGTTCTTGGGCTCTCACACTTAATTTTCTGTTGGTTTGCCCGATATAAGAATTTTGAGCCCGTGCACCTTCGTCCATTCGTCAACGGGTGTTAAAATTTTAAGTAAAGTACGTCAGAAAACTTTGTTTTTTTTTGGTTTTAAAGGTCAAAAGATTTAAAAAAGTTTGTTGGCAAGGGTTAATGTATTGAGTATTGAAATTGTTTGAAAGTTTTTTTTTTTAATCGTTAAGATATTTAGAATATGGTATTTAAAAATTCAAAGAATAAATTTTCATGTCGATTAAATTAAACGTAATTTGAGAAATATAAGATACGGATATAAAATTGTTTTTTTTTGGTTGCTATTGAGTTTTTTTACTTTAAGTTAAAATTTAGAATTCCAATTCATATAGTTTTTCTGTGTTTGTTGTCAATAATAATGTTAAATCAAGATTTAATTACGTTTCATTCACAGGTGTTACAATCAGAATAACGTTAAAATAATTTTGTATAGATGACAGCTATTCTCGTTATTTTAAGTTTTAGACATTTTCGTTAGTTGAAGGTGGAAATTACATTTTTTAAAGTTAAATTGACGTATCTTTGGCTATTGATGTTATAACGCTTTACATTGTATTTCGGATTAGAATTTGTAACATTGAATTTAAAATAGCTTTCTTTGTTAGAACTAATGAGTTGCTACAACACCTCATTAGTGCATTTAAACGCAGATACTGACGGATTAATGACCTGATTGGAATATTACTAGTTATTTGCAGCAAACCAATTCTTCATTGTGGACCACTAAACAAAAATAATTAAAGGCAAGATCATGAGTAAGCTATATATATATATATATATATATATATACAGGGTTAGGAAAAAGTACCGGAACGCTTAAATATCTACAAATCGCTAAAGTTACGATTACAAAATTCAGCATTTGGGGGTTTCGGGACGTGCAGAATTGGAAAATGATACCGGCACTGTTGCCAGATTTCCTAATTTTGCGCCACACGTAGTCATTTTGTTTTCTTAAATAGAATGCCCTATTTATTTTTATTGCAATCAATTGGGCGTCTCAAGCTTATTAAGATCTCAAATTTTCAAAATTTTATCTCTACTAGTTGCCGAGATAAGACAACACCGCGTTTTCAGTAACAAGTACCGAAACGATTAAATATCTGCAAAACCGCTAAAGCTGTGATTACAAAATTCGGCATTTGGGGGTTCCTAGACATGCGGAATTGGAAAATGATATCGGCACTGTTTCCAGATTTCCCAGTCTTGCGCTACACATAGCTTTTTTGTTATCTTAAATGGAATGTCCCATTTATTTTTATTGAAATAAATGATTTGAGTTATGAAGGTTATTTTTTTATTTGTGATTGGCCACTTTCCCTTGCACTTTAGCTAATAACAATAATGGTAAGATAAGAAGGAGATTAAAAGCCAATGGACCAAAACAAAAATAACTTAATTAAACAATTAACAATAGAATTAATAATTAACGACACTAACTTTTAATTAAATACTCACAGTGGGCTCCATTATTTGCCAGATAGTATCCAAGTCGATCATAAAATTCTCTTCAACATATCAGGTGTTATAAGTACAATTTCGATGCGGATTCTTCCGCAGAGTTCGTTCAAATTTTCTAGACAATTTCTGTAGACACGGTTCTTCAAATGACCGCACAAGAAGAAGTCCAGTGGAGTCATATCAGAGGATCGAGGTGGCCATTCTAATGCTGGCAGGAACTTTCTCTAAGGAGCTCCAAATACTTTCGCCCTGTTAATGTAACTTCTATGAAAAAAGGTTCGATAATATTGTTTCCCAATATTACCGCCCAGACGTTAACTTTCTCATGATATTGGGTATGAAGTTCTTCCATCCAATGGGGGTTAATCTCTAGACCAAATTCGCAATTGTGCCTATTAACTTGGCCGTACAAGCAAAAAGTAGCTTCGTCACTGAATACAATTTTGTGCGCAAAATAAGGCTCTTGGTTTATATTTTCCATCATGATTTCGGCGAATTCATTGCAGCGGTCAGGATCATCCTCTAAAAGCTCTTGAGTGTAATGGATCTTGTACGGCTTTAATTTATTTTCCTTCAAAATAGTCCTTACAGATTTTTGACAGATTTCGGTATTTATAGCTAACTGGTTGGTGCTTACTTTTGGATTTTCCTCTATTTGTAAAATAAAACGTTTAATTTATTTTCATCACTTGTAGCAGTTCTTGGGCGTCTGGTTTTAGGTAAACATTTTATGGATCCTGTTTCCTCGTAACGTCGACAAGTTCTGTGTACGGTAGACTTTTTAATGGGTTTATTAGGATAACGATCATTAAACAAGTTGCAGACTTATTGATATGTCCTTGTTTTATTTCCATATCCACGAAAAATCAAAATATCAATACGTTCGGTTTCTGATAGAACAAAAGCCATAATCAAATTATAATTTTGTAATCGATGCAATATTCAGCGGCTTACTTATTCCTAGGGTATTCATATTTTCCGATCTCCGATAAATTTAATGCATGCACATTCTAAAATAAGTAACTATCCCATAATATTTCTCACTAGTATCTAATAGTATAAACAGAATTTTGAGAATTTGGGATCTTCCATTTAAGATAACAAAAAGACTAAGTATTGAGATCTTAATAAGTTTGAGACGCCCAATTGATTGCAATATAAATAAATAGAGCATTCTATTTAAGAAAACAAAATGACAACAGTGCCGATACCATTTTTTAATTCCGCATGCCTAGGAACCCCCAAATGCCGTATTTTGTGATCGTAACTTTAGCGGTTTTGCAAATATTCAAGCGCTCCGGTACTTTTTACTGAAAATATGGTGTCGTCATATCTCAGCAACTAGTAGATCTAAAAGTGTGAAAATTTGAGATCTTACTAAGTTTGAGACGCCCAATTGACTGCAATAAAAATAAATAGGGTATTCTATTTAAGATATCAAAACGACTACGTATATCGCAAAACTCGGAAATCTGGCAACAGTGTCGATATCATTTTCCAATTCCGCGCACCCCGAAACCCCCAAATGCCGGATTTTGTAATCGTAACTTTCGCGATTTTGTAGATATTTAAGCGTTCCGGTATTTTTTCCTGTATATATATATATATATATATATATATATATATATATATATATATATATATATATATTGTACTGAATTAAAACTCCCCCACACTTTTTTATATTTTCTTTTCTACTTGAAATTATTTTTATTAATATTATATAATTATTATTTATTGTTATTATAATTTAACCTTGGCTAAATATTTAAAATACATTTTCGGTAGAACATGAGACTCATCAAAGGGGATAGGGATCAAAATTTAGAAAAAACTTTACTTTTAACATTATAAAATAAATGATTATTAATTTGAATTATATTCATTTTTTTGAATACAATAATCATAGTTAATATGATTAAAGCACATTGATTTAATGTCCAATTATTTTTATCGTATCTAAATTGATCAAGTAAATCGAATTATAATTTTTAATTCGCATTAATACCTGTGTCACACCCTGTACATAACAAAATTATTCTAAAAGTATACGTGGGCATGCGCTGTGAATACGCAAACATGTGATTTGACTACAACAAAAAGTGAAATTCGACATACAAGTAAGTATAACAACGTTTGAATTAAAAACAATATTAATATAAACCATTTAAATTTTTAGAACAAATCATTACTCCCTTTTGACATGCATACATGTTGTTGCACATCATGATTGTTACAAAGGATTGAAATTATGAACATAACAATAAAGTATCAATGTCAACAATAAAGCACTCACATAAAATGTCCTCCTTTTGTGGGTTACTGCTGCTGAAGTTGCTTGTAGACAACAGCTCCTGCGAACTCCAATTCTGCTTTGCGAACATCCAAATTTTCTTTTATATAAACAGCTTATTCACGTAGGTAAGTTTCACTATTGTTATTATAATATTGACGAATCTTTATTTTTAGGCTCATCACTTCTTCTTAAATTAATTTCAAAATAAATTTTGAAAAACATGGACGATTGAAGGATATTATAAATTAAACACACTTTCGATAAACAAGGTGTGTAATGATAAAAACACGAAGACAACACAATTAAATATCCATACCAATATAAACAATATAAATTTAAAAACAAACAATGTCGAAACTGCGGAAATATTTTTATAACTTATCGAAAACCTCCGATTTGAAATTTAAAAAGGTAAACTAACCTTAATTTAATTATTTCCCGACAAAAGACTATCACTTGTTTCGTTAACACTTCCGATACTAAATCGCACTTTGTTATTTTACCGAAGTGACGTTTTTTGTTTAAAAAAATTATTTTCAAAAAAAAATTTGGCAACACCTTATTTTGGCAAGTTGTTGAAACAGAGGAAAATTAAGAGAGTTTGTGAACCTAAAGCACTTGTATTTATATGATTTTGGTTGACGACCAAATCTTCGAATGTTCTCTATAGTTACCAAGAATATTTCCTAAATTCTGATTGGCTACTGTAATTTTTACATTACGATATTTTTTTAAAACCCCATAACTTTCGCCCCCTTTAACATTTCTTAAAACTAATAACATTTTCATAATCTACAAAATTTTCTCTTTAATTTGATACCAAACACGAACTAAATCCTACACTTAATAACTACGTTAATTTTTACACTTATTTATTGAATTTACGCTAATTTTATGAATTTTACAGGCCTGGAAATGACCTCTACATGAATAGGGGATGCGACTACACCCAAATATTCATCTTATACATGCCTACGGCCAATTTGAGAGGAAAATTATTTAAATTCTACCCATACACTTAAAAACTAAAATTAACAAAATTGACATAAATATAATGAATTGTAACATGAAATTGAGGCTACCTTGCTATTTTTGCCTCTACTAATTTATTTTATACAAATTGGCTCAATTTAAAATACTTTTTACAAAAATTTTTATGCGAGGAAATAACAACCTCATATTGTTTATATAATTTTAATGTAAAATTTCACACTTTTAAACACAATAACTGTTATTGTAAGTGTTTAAACTTAATGTTCAAGTCACCAATTAATTTATTTTACCACTTTCGTAGGTTCATAAGTTCTTCTACGACTAGTGTGTCATAAAATGTTGATTAAACACAATAATCCCAGAGCTGCTGCATGATTTATGTTTTATAGTTACTCACTAATGTATTTAATCTGTTGTTTCATAATTTTTGCACTGAAATGTGTTTAACGCACTAATACGAATGTTTTCAATAATCTTGGCTGCGTACATGTGAATTGTGACATTGATACCAGCCTAAATATAGTTTTAACATTATTTCTGTCAACTACAACCTGTATCACATGTCGTCAGGGAATATTGTTTAAAATAAACTTACTAAACTAAATAAAAACTTGAATTAAATCATAATGATAACAAACATACCCTATACTTCAATGTACTGTGCTGTCGATTACTTATACTAACATTATATTAAGAAATATTTAAATTTTACAAACATCTCAATGTTTATTAATCATTCTTATCTAGAATTATTTAATGAAATGTACCATTTTGTACCAACTAAAGAAATACTTTACTATGCGAATTATATAGCTACTTGCATGTAATTTGAATCATCTCAACATATATATATATATATATATATATATATATATATATATATATAGGGTTCCCCATTTTAAACTATACAGTTTAAAAGTCGAATAAAAACTTTCTAATCAAAGTAAATTAACTTTTGAATGGACTAATATGTAGCTTATTCTTTGGGATTTATGACTAAAGTAAATAACAATTCAAGTTTTAAAGATCATGTCTTCCAAATGCCCTACTTCGACTTCAATGCATTTTTGAATTCTAAGTTCAAAATTTATCATCACTCGGCGAAGCAAATCTCCATTTATTCCTGCAATTTCATTTCGAATCTGCTCCTTCAGCTCCGGACTTTCAAAAACTTTTTGCTTTAGGTATCCCCAGAGAAAAAAATCGGGGGCCGTTAAATCGGGAGATCTCGGGGGCCAATTCAAATTTCCAAATCGGGAAATTATACGGCCGCCAAAAAAATCTCGCAAAATTCTCATAGTGTTTCTGGCTGTGTGAGCCGTTGCTCCATCTTGCTGGAATAATATGGCGCCATTTAGTCCTCGTCTAATTAGTTCTGGGATAAGAAACGTTTGCAACATGTTTATGTAGCGTTCGGAATTAACTGTAACAGAACGGTTATTTTCATCCTCAAAAAAATAAGGACCGATAATTCCAAATGATGCTACACCGCACCAAACAACGACTTTTGAAGTGTGGAGGTTTTTAGTAAACTGTTCGTGAGGATTTTCTACTCCCCAGTATCTAAAGTTTTGCTTGTTAACAACACCGTCCAAATGAAAATTTGCTTCGTCGCTCATTAGCAAATTATGAATTTCTCCACGATGCTGATGTAAAAATTCTTCACAAAATGTCACCCTCGCTCCTTTGTCTAGATCACTGAGGTTATGCGCCATTTGATATTTATAGGGGTGAAATTTTATATCTTTATATATATATATATATATATATATATATATATATATATATATATATATATATATATATATATATATATATATAGTTATCTAAGTTTGCACGAGTGATTATTATTTATAATAAAATTCATTTGAAAGTTATCTCGTGTAATTCAATTAATAAATCGACGTTTCAACAACTTCGTTTTCTTTTTCAAGAAATGACAAAATTGTCATTTCTTGAAAAAGAAAACGAAGAAGCACTACAAGGTTATGGATATTCACTTATATACAGTGTTATTACACCTGCTAGATATAACTATTAAGAAAAACTAGTGCTTAATATTGGTACTGCTTTTCTTTCTTTTATAACTGATGTTGCAGATAAAGTTGTAAAAATCTCAATTAATCATGACATTAAGACTGTATTCATCTAAAGGTGTTTCAAAGCCATTGTCATTTTCCAGAGTGTATAAGTATGTATTGGAACCACAAAACGTAGCTTTGATACTAGATGTAAAGTACGTATCAAATTAGGTAGAATAGGTCAACCAGAGAAATCTGTGGTAGCTGAGCATGCTTTAAAGAATTTAATTTATGGCATGTCTACTTTTTTGCTGTTTTTTCTAGATCTTGAAGTAAATGCTTCATCAATTATACGTTAAGTTACCACACGTGAAAACTACAAATTGCATTAAATATATGTGAAAGTAGTATTAATTGTAAATTTATAATTTTTAATACAAATAGTAATGAGATATAAGTCCACCCTCTCACGACGAAAGCTAACAATGAAACTATTAGATATAACAAAGATTTTACAATTTTACTAAACTGGTTTTTCTTCGTTTATCAAACAACTATTAAAAAGGAACAATTGTATTCACTTTATCTTAAGTTAGTTAATTGAAATTGAAATCCTGCCGACATAATAAAGAAAATGTGTCAGATTACATAGATTAGGAATGAATATTTAATTAATTCAATAAAATTATAATAATTAAATTTGTAATTGTGGAGGTGCTCACAAAAACATTTTGTTTTCTTTATTTATTATAAACCGTTCGTTACTCATTGTTATTTAACATATTTATCTTTAACACAAATTGGCTTAGGCCTCTATCATTAATGTTTTTGCTTAACAATGAAAATAATTATTTATTCTAACGTATAATTTTCTGCTGATTATTTCATTTTATTTCTCTCATTTTAGAAGCACGGTCTGGAATATAACGTTATTACGACATATTAATTCCCTTTACATTTCAAAACACGTGAACGTTGTAACTTAATATTTTCTGCTCATTTGAGTTAACCAAAATCAATTTGTAAACAATTGAAACACAAATAAAAATATTGGAATTTCTCTGTTGTTTAAAGGTAAACATATTTAATTTTGAAAATGTAATCGAGATCATTTCTTTTTGCGTTGTTTTTGGTGAATGTCAACTTAAAAAATATTTATATATGTATTTGTTGTGTAGGTTTGATTTTTATCGGCTAATAAATAATAGATTTTACGACTTGAAACATGTAGAACAGTGAATGTATGGATTTAATTAACCATTAAGATGCTCGTATTAACAAAAAAAATTAAGGAGTAACTTTTAGTGCTCATTATTTTTTAATACATAGGATGTCCGCATTCGTAAACAACCTAAAAATATTCATTTTCGTAATTTGTGTTATTTTTCAGATTTTTTTAAATTGTATCGAAACTGGAAAGCTTAACCGTTTTTGGTCACATTCAAGATCAAAAATTATTCAAGTAAACGTATGCATTAAACTATTTTACCAAATAAAATACTTTACATACTGTAAATATGCAATTACAAATTCCATATATAAATTTAATCAAAACAATTATAACAATGCAGATAAAAATATTGACAATATTCATAATATTAAAATGCATTAAAGTGCATCCATTAAAAATAAAAAAATTTAACAATACACACATTTAAATATTCATGAATTCCGTAATATGTACGAACATGTCAGAACAGCCATATCCTAGAAAAAACGCATGCACTACTGAGTATGTTAACGTTAAAAACATAATGTATAATTATTTATTATTATTATTATATTATTTCATCGCAATAATGAAAAATAATACGTAGAGTAAGTTCGGTTTGTAAGGTTTAAACAAAGATTTATTATACGGAGACAAAATTGTCGATATTGGGCGGATCAGAATCCACGCTGGATAAGGGAAGGCCATACTCAACGCCCAGAAAAGTGAATGTTTTGGGCAGGGATTGTACGAAATCAACTTATTGGACCAATATTCTTTGACGAAAATCTCTATGGAGTGCGATATTTGGAATTCTTGCAAGAAGAATAGAGAAATATGGTTGCTCCCCATTTCGCAAGACCTGTTCGTGAGTATCTCGATGCTGTATTTTCAGGCAGATGGATAGGTAGAAGGAGACCTATTGAATGGCCGTGCTATCTACAATCTTCATATGGCACAACGATTTTCTAAAACAGCCACAACTAGTTAAACACTGGCCATAGTGTACCTCATCTAACCGTGAATCCTGTTCATCCATACCCTCAAGTAGCAGATCAGTTGTCTGGTCCACTTAGTCTTACCTTCGCTGATGTCAGCCCAGCGCCGAATCCACTTCTCCATCGCCCTTTCCCCGCCCTTCAGCACCAACGCATAACGATCCACTCCTAAATCGACAGGAAACATCGATGAAGAACCTGCGCCGCGTGAGCCGAGATCGTCCGGTACCCCCTACACACTTTGATCGCCAGCCTTCGCTGGTCCGCGATCAGTCGTCTTCGGGTGTCCCTGATGCTACAGAATTCTCTCCATACTTCAGATGCATACAGGATGGTGGAGACCGTCAACATCCTCCGCTTGTTCTCGCCGACCAGTTTGATATCACTCTCGTCAATTCTTTAGTCGCCATGTAGCTGGTATGCTTAGTAGAGCCTCCACCCGCTTCAAACGCGTAACCCAAATATCTGACAGTTCTGCTTAATATTACCACTTCTCCTACGCGGAAGCCCAAGACCGGCGCCTCCGACTCCTGACCGCCACAACGCACTGCGACTTCTCTGGAGCGATTTGCAGGCTGACCTGATCCATTCATGAGCATTCCAATTCTAGCGCGCACTGGTCTAGATCAGTGCGTTATAACGTGTCTGAGAGCCCCAGAATCAGAACCAGAAGTTTTAGGTTTGTGGGTTAAATAACGAAATACCATCTATCATAAGTAGAAATCTTGGACGGACTTTAAAAAAAGTTTTCAGAAATGAAAATTATTAGAAATTCGAGTTTTTAGAAAATTAAAAAATAATTGGAATAACTAGTTTAGGTTCTATCGCATATGGTCAGAAAAAAATAGGCCTAAGAAAATTTAAAATTTTTTATTTTTAATTGTAAAATAACCCTGTAAAGTAATATACGCAAATCTGCTATGATTAATTATCCTCTTTTTATTATTCTGTGTTTCATCAATGTAACAATATTGATTACTCTAAAATAACAGCAGTTGCATTGACTTTAAAAAGATATAGAACACGCTAATCATTTTACTGCTAATATATTTATTCAGACACACACTTTCTTTCAAATATCGTAAATTAAGTTTTGAGGCCAATTTTCCTGTGTATCTACTAGGGCTGGGAGAAAATATGTATTACAATCGATTATGATCGATTAATCGGGTTTCGATAAGCTTTTGAAAATAATCGAATATTTGATCAATCGATTACTTGATTAATCAATCTTAAACTTATAATCACACCCCTATTTCACAATATACTTTCTGTCCATACTGTACCAGTTATATTATATTCCATACGTTTTACATCATATTTGCAGTAGACAAATAGATTAATCGATGCATTATTAGGTTTTGAAAATAATCGATTATCTAATTAATCGGTTATTTGAGTAATCAATTTCTTGATTATGTGATTAATGGATTAATCGATCATTAGATTCATCTTTTATTTAATTTTATATAATTAAAAGATCAATTATTTAGAGTAATTGATTATCGATTGTTTAAACTTGTAATAACCATCCCTATTTCACAATAAACTTTCTGTCCGTACTGTCCTAGCTTATGATGATAAGTTTTTAAAAACAATCTATTAATCGATGATTTGATTAATCAATTATCTGATTAATCGATTACCTGATTAATCGATGATTTGAGTAATTAATTACTTTATTAATTGATTACTCAATTCATCTTTGATTCAATAATGGGTCGTTTGATTAATATTAATTTATGTTTTACATTATATTTGCAGTAAATACAAGAATAAACTTAACTATTACCCAAATATATATTTATGCTATATTATTATCACAAGACAGATGTTCTCCAACCAATTATCGTTTAAATAATCGATTACATAATTAATTAATTATTTGATAAATCGATTATTTGATTAATCGGTTATTTAACTAATCGACTATTTGATTATTAATTAATCAAAAAAATCGATTATCGGTTCTTAACATTTATAATCACACATTCCTAATATATACAGCAAATAACATTGGACCATCCTTGATGGTCTTGAATTCACCTCGTGGTAACTTATAACAAGTTAAACTATGTCCTTTTATTTTCAAAACACTTTGTTTGTAAAATATTGGCTTCACAGCCTCCCCTATATATAAATCAAAATTCAGAGCAAGTAGAAAGCGGAGAGTTTAATGACATTTATGTTTTAGAAATCTATGTAATATGGCTTCTCTATGAAGAATTAAGACACACCTAATACCATATACTTTATAAAAGCATGGTAATTTTTGCAATTATACTAAAGGCAATTTTGATTATTTCAGTTAATATATATTTTTCAAAATTTAGAATTGAAAATAAGCGTTGATAAAAAGTTTCAAGTATTTCATTTTCTATTGACTAAATTTTTAAATTATTTTTAAGACTTTTAAATGGCTGTTGAGCATTTCAATTAAAGTGAAAAAATTGTTGACCAAAAAGTTTTACAGAATTGCTGCATCGATTTGACAATCAATCCCTTATTGGACTTAGTTTTTATCGACGTAAGTATTTTGGTCTTTAACAACTATCCATGCCCGTACACTTATTAAAAGCCAGCATTCTACTTCGTATATTAACATTACCCTAGTGGCTTTTGTAACGTAACAGTAAAGAAACAATCTAAATGTAAGTCCATAATCTCAAACACGTTCTTCTAAAAATACTATTTACTTACCAATATACAGCGTAATTAAATATTGCAACACGCTTACCTGAAACAAAATATATAATTAATATTGTATTGGAATCCATACTAGGCACTCTAATACTACAATTACATTTTTTACATGTAACGAATTGATAATGCGTCATACTAATTCTGTGTAATGCGATACAGATTCTTACTTCTGTACCTTGTAAATTAAGACGACGCGTTTCTGTTTGGGTGTAGGAACATATTCTGTAATTTGGTAATTTTTTGAAACTGGATGTTGACGGATTAATAAGAAGTGTAAAAAGGGATTATAGATAAGGCAATCCACAGTTGGTAAAGTACTTTGGTTTTGAATGCGAAAGTACGAACCCAGACTGTTAATCATGGTAGCGTATGTAGACTACATTTTCGGTGTGTTCCGTTATAAACCGTTCGAAATTAATAATATTTGTGTAAACTCAAAATAAAAAACCAGCGCAGTAAATAGGTATTATAAATTTTGTAACTAACACAAAGGCGATCAGAAATAATTTAGTGCCTCTGAAGTTTGTAGGTAGCGGACCGCGAAAATTTTATTATTGCAACAAACATTTTTTTTTTATCACACATGCTAGGATAGAAACAGATGTTCGCTCGAACTGCCTTTATGGAGGTAGTGTAACGAATCTTTGAAAATCGCTGGATGCACATTCGTATGGTAAAAACTTCACAAATGTAATAATAAATTGTGTCGGTACAGACCGTGATCAAAAGATATCTTTGTGGGTACTTTCAAACTTAAGACATAAATGTAGCGCTTGTTACGGACGAATAATAATATGAAACTGTTCCAACGTAATAATTTTTTTTGTTTTTTTTTTTATTACTTTTGAAAAATGGAGGTTGATTGCTTGAGTAAATATAGTTAGTTCTGAAATCGAAGGAAAAGGGCAATTGCTGTTGAAATTTTTATTGAGCCGGATTGCTTTGATCTGTTTTAATTAGAAACTCCCGTTGTAAACCGTTCGGTCTATAAATATTTTGTCGTGTACCTTTCAGCAAAAATAAAACGCTAATTCGTTCGTGTCTTTTTGTGTTTGTTTTAATGTAAATTTCTCCAAAAATTAATCTGTAATTAATTGTCGCGGCGCCGAGTTTTAAACCGCGTATCTTAACCCGTCGTGTTGGTGGTAAAACGTTTAACTAAAGGGAATATATTCAAGTGTAAGTAGGTATTTTTACATAAATCAAGGCTGGCTGCAAATAATTTTACAAGCGTATATATCGTATTAAAAATCAAGCACTTCCTTGCTTGGTATCTCATTCGCATGCGGGCTCATCAAGCTGAAATCTGCTTTTTATTTATTTTTCTCTTAATGTCACAATTTTGTACGCGCTTTAACCTGACTTAATGGTGTTTTGTTATATATTTAACCCCTTCATTGTTTTTTGTATAATTTGATTTATTAATGTATTTGTGCAATTACTTATTTATGAGTAAGTGGGTTTTATTGGTGGTTCTTTCCCACAACAGTAAATTAACGGGCTGAACCACCATCGCGCAAAACTCGTTAATTTTAATTTGAGTAGTTTCATTTTTTTACCTGCCCCACATGATACAACACTTACCTTATCCAGCCTATTTAATTCAAATAGCAAAACGTACCTACCACTAGACGGCCAATTCGTTTTATTAGATTTGAGGTTTGCGAGTAAATAAATATCAGACTTGTAAATAAATTCTAATGTTTTAAGTATTGCCAGGAAAGTCAAAGTAAGGCAAGCGATTAATTTGAGTAATAGTTACATTATTGTCATTCAAGAGAAATCACTTAGCGATTGTTCTTGAATTTGCATTATTGCAAATAAGTTCAAATTACATTTTTTTAAGATAGGGTACCTGGGGACGTTACAAGTTATCCGTTAAATGTCGTCGTATTACATCAAAAGGTACTAGAGATTTTGTGTAAGGGTGGTATAGCAACCTCACTTCTAGACCACAAGAAGAAATTTACACAAGTGGGAGAAAGATAGCAACATGGGGAATTTACATTCGATCAATGACAGGTGAGATACGCTCACTCGCTTTACCTAAGACAAAGATTACTTATCCGAGACACACTCAGCATGGAGTGGTGCAATTTAGCCGAGATGGTTTACCATAGCAATGATCGTAACCACTTAACTAAGACGAACCACAATTCATTTACCTCACCAAAAATAGTATCTTAAACAAGAAGCTATAACGAGTGGTTTATTGACACAGATACATTCTATAGGCTGCAGAAAAAGTTCATTAAGCTAGATACAGCTTATTGGCGAAGATCAATTTTTATTTATTTTATTTATTTATTTATTGAATTGTGTGTATATGTGTGGTGTGGGAGCGAGTTAAATGAATGAGTGAGTGAGCGCGTAACTGAGCGAGCGCGTGAGTGAGTCAGTGAGTGAGTGATTGAGTGAATAAGTGATTGAGTGAGTAAGTAAGCGAGTGAGTGAGTAGGTGAGTGAGTGGATGAGTTAGTGGGTGAATAAATGAGGGCATTCAATTTCATGTACGTATTTAAGACCTAAATGGCTAGACCTGTGATTTTTGGTGGGAGAGGATCTGTGTGGTATGGTGTAAGAGTGGTAAATGTGATTTTCTTTCGTCCGCGATAACATAAGAAATAGGAAAAACCATTACATAACGTTCGTCAACAAAGCAAATTTCTGGTAGCTCGTGAGTAAGCAATGATACCTTCAGAATCGAGTTCAAAGCACCTTTCTATTTTGTGGATATAATCTTATTTGAACACATAAGTTTTATTCAAAACTGTGAATATAAAAATAAAAAGAATTCTCTATACTAATAAATATAAACTAAAAAAAATATCAGGTATTTAAGTAAATGAATAATTAAGAAAAAAAAAAATAAAACAACAATTCTGGTGGACCCTCAGGACGGGACGCCACTGTCAATTTTCTCGACCGCCGGTACCGCCCTCTCTGGAGGATGGTGTAATTGAATGATTTTTATTATCAGTGAAATTGTGACAAACGATAATTATGCGACTAATGATCCGTCTGGTGTATTCAGATAGTAGTGAAGTGTTAGTAGGATGTATGGTCTGTTATATTAAGTGAGTATATTCAATGATATCCAGTTTTGGTAATAAA
Source organism: Vesta saturnalis (assembly GCA_036346205.1). Classification (NCBI taxonomy): domain Eukaryota; kingdom Metazoa; phylum Arthropoda; class Insecta; order Coleoptera; family Lampyridae; genus Vesta; species Vesta saturnalis. The sequence continues at coordinate 6,787,742 of JARFJB010002450.1, forward strand.
TGTGTGTGGTCACCAACTATGTGTTTCTACAAAGTTGAGTTTGTAAAATTCGGGAATGTGTGAGAGGAGGTAATAAACAATCTGGAAGGGTTAGGGGGTTGATAATAGAGCGTAAGAAATGACTTTGAGGACCGTAGGGATATGAAATTGTGTATTCGGGGTCGAGACCTCCATTTACTCGTTGTAGGGATGTAGAGGTAGTTTAGGGTTGATTGATTGACTCAGGTGTGATTATTTATTCGGGTCCCTAGCCTCCGGCGGAATAGCCACATGTGTACTTATATTTTAAACCTCCAAGTCGGTGCAAAACAGCCAACAATGTCAGTTCAAATTATAAAATTGGTTTAAACCGTTTTTTGCTCTTGTGAAAGTATATAATTATATAACAGGTAGCAAAGGACACACTATGTGAAAATACGGGGTAGTACCTCCGCCAAATCACCTACTACGTGCTTTAGACAATTTGCTATCCCGAGATCAGTGCGGTAGCAGCCAAGTGCGTTGAATATCAATGGGCCTACGACTGGATCAGGACTGGTAGTAGATTAAAGTACAAGTAATAGTAAAGGTAATGCCAAAATAAGTAAGTGAAAATAAGTATATGAAAATAAGTGTTTGTGTGGCTGGGGATCTGGTATATATAGGGAAATTGGAGAGTGGGAAACAGGATAACAACTGATATCATTTAAACGATGATAATACAGATGGAGAAACAATTTGGAAATAAGGATTGATATGAATTATTTCTAGGAATGAAAAATTTGTAAGGATCCAAACAGGATCATTACAGGCTTAACATAAGTATTTAGCAACTAAATGTCTAGACTCCAGTGATATTTTTGTGATTTTGAATTTGCGGGATAAGGAGAAGAAGAATGCTAAATTTTATTTTCTTTCATTTGCATTGAAAGGAGGGTGTATTCAAAATTGACATACGCATTTGAATGAATCGACTCAAATAACAGATGGTTGGAAAGTTTTTCGAGTTGGCTGATTAAATTTTTTTTAATGAAACTAGAAAGGACGTAACTACAGTTTGTTTTTAGAAATTTTGTAATCAGAATATCGAATTTTATATGGTTATACAGGGTGTCCCAAATGGAGGAGGATAGTACGGGTATCTGATTTCTTACTATTAAAGATTTGGTTAAATGGGCAATATTGTGCCATTTTTGGGCGCGAGTTTGATTCCATTGAGAAACATTTCAATTTCCGAACAGTTTCGAAATTATTTAAAAAAAAAAAACCGCCGATTTCTAAAAACTCAATTTCATTATAAAAGATGAAAAAGTTATTATTTACTTCGATGAGGCTTACAAATGATGTCAAAATAAAATTCAAGATGGCGGTTTCCAAAATATTAATAGCAACTTTCTTATTTTAAACCGGGCGCCATATTGGATTTTATGTATAACAACCTATGAACGAATAAAAAATTATGGGAAATATTAATTGTTTTCATTTTAAATTTAGTAGCCATGATTAACAATTTGCAAGTAAAAATTATTCATTAAACAAATTAAACACAAGGATACACCGTGATATTAGCAAATGCTAAAACCATAATACATTACAATAAATGTTTAAAGTGCTGGCCGTTTTCATGTACACACAATCGATACCGTTATACAACATTGGTATAGTCTGTAAAAATAAAGATTTTCGATTTCGGCTTAGCGCTTTATTACTCTGAGACATTGGGAATATACAGCCGTTTCTTTCTAACGTTTGGGTTTCAATAGTAACGTACGCGACTTAAGTGAAAGCGTAAATTACCTGCTCAATGACTTAAGACCGCTCGCGAGAGATAAACACAATGGAATTTTAATTCTATTCCAGAAGTTATAAAACGTTTTGAACGATTTTTAATTTTAACTATGTCACAAAGTTTTTTTTGTGTGTGGATGCAGAGGTTTATTACTTAATATAATTCATTTATTTTGAAATGTGCAACAACGAAATCATTAATTGATAATTAAAAAGGAATTGATACGCATAAACCAGTTTTTATTGTTTACTAATAGTGACATTAATTGTGCATGCAGAACATAACGTGCATTCAAATATTATATAGGAATGCACTTATACCTAATAATTAGTAGAAAGTGGTAATCAATAATATCTGGAAAAGTATTTGAGATACCGGAATATTGAATTCAGTACCGAAATGAGTTCGTTGAAAACGTTTGGTAACTTCTGGAATAGGATTACATTTCCATTGTCTCAGAGTAATAAAGCGCTATGCCGAAATAGAAAATCTTTTTTTTTACAGACTATAGTAACTGTTCGCAATGTATTTCGATGAACACCGTTAAGGGCCGCCACCACTCCTTCACGTAGTTCTTCTGCATTATTGTAATTGAAATTACTACCATACACTTTATTTTTTATAATGCCCCATAAATAAAAGTCCAGATGCGGTAAAACTGCGGATCTGGCTGGCCACTGATTAGGTGTATTTGTGGAAGTTACTCTATTATCAAAACCGTCATTTAAATATCGGATAACATTGCCAGCATTAAGTGCGGAGCGCCATCCTGCTTATAGCATATTTGAACCAATGCCAAAGGTAGATCATTAATAAATCTTCAAATATATTTGCAGAATTTCCATGTAACGCTGCGCTGTTAAGGTTCCATCAAAAATTATAGGACCAATTAAACGACTTACCAATATGCCACAAAAAACATTAAAGCCGAAAAGAACCTGGTTGCGTCGTAGAACCACTATGTGTGGATTTTCCTGTGCTCGTTATGGCGATTAAATAATCCACAATTGGAGAAGTAGAATTCGTCAGTCCATAAAACTTGATTTATAAAATCACCATTTTCTGCAATTTTATTTGAAAACCATCTACAAAATGCTGTTCTACGGATATCATCATTTGGTCGCAAAGTATGCGCAATGTGTAATTTATATGCGTGGAATTTGTGTTTTTTTTAAATTTTCGATGATTTAGTCTTAGACACATTAACTTGAGCTCTGGAAAATTTGTTAGATATTCTTGAGTTGCAAAACGGGAGTTTTTGTAGCACTTTATGTATGTACAAAACATATCATATTGTTCATTTGTTGGAATGGTCGCCATTAGAAATAATTAAAGAAAAAACAATTATTATAAATTTATCACTTAATAATACAACACAGCAACAAACAAAATACACCCACGTACCACACAAAATTAAAAAACACCGAACGTGTTTCGATAGCTACGCTATCATTATTAGCGGTCGACTAGGGCGGACTAATGAAAATTTCTAACATATATACCATCAGAGAGGAACGCTTCGTTGCTAATCTGGTGAAAGTGAAAATAAAGGTTATGAAAGTTTAATGAGTTCTGAGTAGCCTAAAAGTCCTTGATTATCATTATTCATTAGAATTTGTTTGTTTTTGAAGATCCCTAAACTGTCATAACAATCAAGTTCGTGCTTATTACTAACATGTTTGATTAATGATACCTCATTAAGTTTGCAAACTATTATCTGAAGTAGTGACTGTTTTCAAATTAATTTTCGAAAAGATTTTAGGTAGACCTTTTGTATAAGCAGGATAGTTTGGTAACTTTACATACTTTGTTTCTATTTGTTCTCTAGCGTTACCTAATGTAGTTACGTTCTTAACCCTCATCATATGTATTTGTTTCCTAACTATATTCAGAACCACTTCATCTGAAAACCCATTGTATGCAGCAATTCCTTTAATAGTGCGCAATTCTTTATTATAATTTTGAACTGAAAGAGGAAAATTATGCAATCTATGAACCAAAAAGTTAAAAGCCGCGAGTTTATACTGTCTACAGTGATTTGAGTCATTGGTTATGAATCTTTTAGTGTTAGTTTCCTTACGATAAATATCTATATCTAGTTTACTACCATTTCTTGTTACCAGAGTATCAAGCAACGGAGACTGTCATTTGCCTCTATCTCATAGGTAAATTTGATTGTCGGAAATTTAGAATTTAAAGTTTCTACGAAGTTCTCAACGTTACAAATTTTAGTATTGAGGATGGCAAACACATCATCCACGTATCTAATCCAAACTCTAGGAAAATAAGGCAAATCGCGTTTTAAGTCTGTCTCAAATTTACCCATGAATAGATTGGCTATAAACGGAGATACGCTATTGCCCATTGTCGAAACATGTTCTTGCTGGAAAAATTGATGGTTAATTTTGAAAAAGGTTTGTTTCATACACAAATCTGTTAATTTAAGACAATATTCTACTTCTCTATCGTCCAAATGGTTTTGTTTTAAAACATCTTCTAAATAAACTAAGGTTTGATCTATTGGAACGCTCGGAAACAGTGAACAAACGTAGAATGAGACTAAAATTTCATTTTCTGTAAGTTCAATGTTTTTAATTTTATCAATAAATTCATACGAATTTGCACACTGAAGTTGGGCTGTTGGTAGGAGAGGTTATGAAATTTACTAGATAACCATTTGGACAGCAGATAAGTAGGTGAATTAATACCAGAAACAATGGGTCGCATAGCATTACCTGGTTTACGAATCGTAGGCAAGCAATACATTCTAGGTAGCACCGGATTGGATACCGTTAGTCGAAACCTAAGAGAGTCATCCACAACTCTTTTACATGTTTATAAAACCTTCCTAGTTGAAGTGATCATTCTAGGAAGAGGATCTTTGGTAATTACTGAATAAGATCCTGAACTTAAGAGTTCTTTGACTGAAGCAAAGAATCCTCTTTGTTTAAAATGACTACTTGATTGCCTTTATCTGCTTTGAGGTAAAAACAATTTTTACTTTTGAGATCTTTAACAATTCGAAGTTCTGAATGATTAAAATTAAATTTTGACTCCTGTTGGACATTTTCCGAAATTTAAATTTTACTGGCTTGTCTAACGTACTTTTTGCAATTTTCAGTCAATGATTTAATCGAACTTTCTATGCCTACTATGATTTTATCCAACGGAGGCTTGTTAAAATTAAGGTTATATTTAAAACCTTTATTTAACAAATCTATTTCTTCTTTGTTAAAAGTCTCAGAAGATTTGTTAATAACGATATTTTCGTTTGCGGTATTACCAGTCTGCTTGTCTTGTTTGTTGGATCTACATAGTATTGACAATTTCTTCTGATGTATAAATCTTTTAGCAATAACTTTATGATCAATGACCTCATCCACGTGATGCAAAAAGTAATACACTCATCAAATTCATTGGCATTTAAACCTGTTACCAGTTTTAAATGTAAGTCATAAGCCTCTAATTCTAACTGAAAATGATATTTAATTTCTAAATCTAACCATTTCCGCTTGGCAAATTCAAGTGACTTTTTACCTGCATATGAATTTGAATTACTAGCAACGTTAATAAAATTTGGAAAAACATCTAACCTACGGCAATCTTTTAGAAATTTTATGTCAATATTAATGAAAAATTTCTTAGTCTTAATTTTTTTTTTATGATTGTGGACCTAAACAGGCTAAATTTGGCCTATCGTGCTAAAGCACTCAGGAACACTTAGGAGGATGGATAGAGGGATAATGAATTGCCAATAGATGCCTATGAACAGCTACCTTAAATTTTCTCATATCATAAGTGAGAGGAAAGCAGGAACTAGGGAGATCATTCCAGAGTTTAGAAGCCGTGTAGAAAAATGTGGATTGCGCCCATTTGGTACGACAAGTGGAGACTTGTACTGCACACTGATGATGTGAATGAGCGAACCGAGTGTTTCTCGCAAAGATAGCCCTAGATGGTATCAAAGAGTGTAATTCAGCAGCACAATAGCCGTTGTAATAACGATAATACAAAGAAAGAACTGAAACCATCCTTCTATGCTCAAGGGACTGTATGTGAGAAGTTAAGGACGGGCCATTTATAAGCCTAATCGCTCTATTTCGAATACGATCAACGATATCGAGACCGTATTGGGGAGCACTAACCCAGAGGTGAGAATTATATTCCAGATGAGGCCGAATTTGGGCCTTATATAGCAGAAGGAGTTGTGCTTAGATTTGTACAAAAAGCCTATTTTATGAGCAACTGTTTTGGTAGCTGACAAAAGATGGTCAACCCATGAGAGATACAGTCATACCTAACAGAGTAGTAGAGTCTGAAAACTTAAGAACTAAGCCATTCATACTTACAACAGGAAATTATCGATCTTTTTTGGCGGACACAAGGCAACACTGAGTTTTGTTAGTATTAAATTCAACTAGATTATTTCTTCCCCATTCGAGAATACGTTGAATGTCTTTGTTGATTGAATTTGCCATTTCAGCTTTAATTTCTTGATTTCACATAGAAGGTGGATTATCACTGTGAGTAGACTGAGATGAACTACAGTGAAGAGTGCTATCGTCAGCAAAGCAATGGATGGGGTTAGTTGTTGAAGAAATAAGGTCATTTATGTACAGCAGAAAAAGTATAGGCGCTATAACGGATCCCTGTGGTACGCCCGCGTTAATGCTAACTTCTTTTGAAAAAAAGTCATCAACTACGACACGTATTCGTCTTTTATCAAGGAAACTAGAAACCCAGTTGATGAGCGTATCATTTAACCCAAACGAGGTGAGTTTGGCAAGTAAACACTTATGCCAAACTTGGTCAAATGCCTTTGAGATATCTAAAGCGACTACAACTGTTTCACCGGACTGCTGTACTGTATTGTTCCAAACTTGGGTCACATATGAAAGAAGATCACCTGTTGAACGACTGCCTGAATCCATATTGGTGGTCACTAAGGAGTTTGTTAGTTTCAAGGAACGTGAGCAGTTGCTGATTGATGGCTTTTTCCATGATTTTAGACAAAATGGAAGTGATGGCAATTGGTCTGTAATTTGAGGGATCGGTTTTATCACCTTTTTTGGGAATGGGTTGAACATTTGCTAACTTCCATGATGAAGGGAATTCCCCAGAAGATATAGAGATCGTATAGAGCTTAGATAGGACTGGTACTAGTTCGGGGGAACATTTCTTTAAGACAATAGCTGGGATACCGTCTGGGCCAGTCGCCTTATTGAGATCAAGCCTACTGATGATCGATTCCAAGAGCTTGTACCGAAAATGAATTGGTTTCATAACGTATGAAGAAGAGTTGACTAGGGGCACATCTTTTCCAGAATCATTGAGACACGAGTTTGATGCAAACAAATCCACAAAAACGTTGGCTTTGTCTACAGAATCAGCAACTACCGATCCGTCAATAGATGTCAGGGGGGAATAAAATATCTGTTCCTCAACTTTGACCAGGCCGTAGCCCTACATATGTTTGATAAGAATCATGTAGTAGATGAGGTATCATTTATCAAACATATTAGTAATAAGCACAAACTTGATTGTTATGAAAGTTTAGTTTCAAAAACAAACAAATTCTAATAAATAGTGATGATCAAGGACCTTTAGGCTACTCAGAACTCATTAAACTTTCACAAATTTCACTTTCACTTTCACCAGATTAGCAACCAAGCGTTACTCGCTGATGGCATATGTGTTAGAAATTTTCTTTAGTCCGCCCTAGTCGACCGCTGCTGATGATAGCGTAGATATCGAAACGCGTTTGGTGTTTTTTAATTTTCTGTCGTACGTGGGTGTATTTTGTTTGTTACAGATCCTACCACAGTTCCAATGTTCCAGATTTTTCAATTACAACACAGCAATACTAATTATTTACACAATCAATAAACTAATACAACTCGACAGTTAGTCGTATTATAATAAATTTTGTTTTATTGTTAATCAAGGTTACTTGATTTAAAATGAAAACAATTCATATTTCTTATAATTTTTTATTCGTACATAGGTTGTTATACATCGTTGAAAAGAGAAAAAAAATCCCATTTAATTGTGTAAAAATCTAATATGGCGCACATTTAAAAAAAGAAAATTGCTATTAATATCTTGAAAACCGCCATCTTGAATTTTATTTTGACATCATTCTTAAGCTTGCCTCATCGAAGTAAATAACTTTGATCTCAAACTTTTTTTCATATCTTTTATAATTACGGAGATATTTGAGTTTTTAGAAATCGGCGATTTCTGTTTTTTTAAAGCATCTCGAAACTGTCCGTAAATTGAAATATTTCTCAACGGAATCGAACTCGGCCCAAAAAATGGCACAATATTGCCCATTTAACCAAATCTCTATCTTTAATAATAAGAAAGATACCCATAATATCCTACTCTGTTTGGGACACCCTGTGTTATGACATACGTTTTACACTAAGATACTTTCGGTAATGGTCTTTCAATATAAGGTGATTTGCTAAATGGAACACCCTTCATTTGTTTTTGTGTTAAATGAAAAAAAGATTATGCATTAATTAGTATTGGCATTTCCTAACCTTCAGTTTACGTGAAACATACTATACAATTACTTACAAATTAACCGGAATATCAACAATTCAAGCGTCAAATAAAATATCGCCTTAATGAACAATTTTATCTAAAACAGAAATTTTGGATTTAGAGTACAGACGCTTGACCATAGAATCATCCAGGTCAAGTGGATTAGATGCACACATTGCAGACATAGAAAAATGCATACAACATCCCTTACATCTTGTTTCCAGGGCAACATACACAAGCGTCTGTCAAATGCCTACTTGAGCATAAGAAGTTACATTTCTAGCCTAAAGTAAAAGAGGGAGAAGATTTAAGCTTGCAGCGAGGAAGAGTAATAAGGATAAGTTGTTTTATCATACCCTAAGGGCCATTCAGCGATTCCCTTCAGCAAAACGTCTACAAAATGTGATGACAGTTCAAGAACGCAAGGGAAAAGTAGATAAAGCAAAATTGCATATTAATAGTACTTTACCTCGCCATTTGTCCCATATTTTCTAACTTAATTGTTTTATATGCATTATATAAATAAAAGTCACTCTATTGTACGTCCGCAATATAACAACGGCACTAAATTCTCCATTTTTCAATTCAAGTTCACATTTTTTTTTGTTTCGAAAGACTACATTAAATTATAATTTAGGCGTAAAATATATCAAAAAATGTGTTTTATTTTTAAGTATAAAAACGCGACCATATTTTATGAGATGATATAATATTAAATGCTATAAACTGAATTTCTTGTTTGTTGGACAAAAGTATTTCAATTTACTCGCCGTCGACAACGTTTCAATCGTATTTTCTGTTCTGGTATAATTTAAGAGAAATGCTAAAATTGAAATGTAATAAACGTTCGCAATTTCGAATTTAGCAGTTTAAATTGTGATTGCTTTAAACAAATTTTGCTGTGTTATACAAAAGAAAAGAAATCTACAAATTTATTTAATACATTGGACCAAACTGCATTGATTAAAACCAATCTGATTGAAACACAATGTTAACAAAGAAATACTTTGACATATTTAAAATTCACTGGCGGCCTTAGAAGTTTGTGACATAAGTAAGATAAACTTTGTGAATAGACCAATCTGTAACGTACATTAAAATCTGTACAATATTGCATCCATCAAGTTTGTTTTATATTTTAAAGATAAACCTAATTTAGTTTTTTCTAATAAAAAAGGACCATTAAAAAATGAAGAGTGTACAGTGTGATCAACTAAGAATGCGACGTACTGTATCTGGGAAACTATCCATCATAGAGGCTTTCGTAAAGAAAAGTTATTACTAAAACGGCCAATACAAAAACCTGGAAAATATTTTCAAGTTTCTGATATGGCCGCTAGGGGGCGTAACTGCAATCTTGAATCTAAAAAAGTGATGTTTTTATGAATTCTGCTATATTAACCTAATAAAAAAATAACTGACCTTTAAAGTCGAGGATAATCTGAACTTTTTTTGTTTGGCACTTTTTGGCGTATCTATAAAAATAAAGTGGTGGGGGGTATTCAAAGGTTTCCTTAAATCAGCCCTCGTATCTTCGAAACGGCTAATCCGGTTTTAACAAACTTGGGCGCGTTGAAAAGAGCTTTTCTTGGGCTACAAATGTTAAAATAATTCAAATGTTGTTAGTTTCACATGTCGTCGCTAGAGGGCTTTGTTCGACATTCCGACAGAAACGGTTAATTTTCGCAAAAAAATTAAATGCATTGGTATGACTTTTTTTCATGAACAAGTAGCTAAATGATGCCTAAACAAGCTCGCGAAAACCGCATCTCGATACCTTGTTCCTAACCTAAAATATTAGCCAAAGAAAACTTTATACGAAAATCCCTTAAATTTTTTTTTAACTATATTTTTCTGGAATTGCTTCTATTATGTAAGTTGAGGCCCTAAAAAGGACCGATTTAAAGGAGGAAGGTGTTTAATGCCCCCGTAAATGCTTGAAATGCTAACCATCACGCTCTATGCATTGCTGAAGCCTCTCATGACTAGACAAAACTGTAGCTTCAATTTCGGCTCTCGGTATGTTACGTATTGCATTACGAATCCGGTTTTTCATATCTTTTCTAGTAGTAGGTTGAGTCCGAAACACGATGTCCTTTAAGCGCCCCCATAAATAAAAATCGGGGCAAATTAAGTCTGGCGATCGCGGAGGCCATTGCAACAGACTTCCTCTTCCAATCCACCGCTGTTGAAATACTGCATTAATATGCTCTCGCACATTAATAGCAAAATGTGCTGGGCAACCATCCAACTGCAAAAACAATTTTTGCCTTGTTTCCAGTGGCACAGCTTCCAACAACAACGGTAATTGATTGGGCAAAAAGTCAAGAAATACATTGCCATTTAGGGGTTGCTCGAAAAATTTGGCCCAATAATTCTGACTCCCAGTATGCCACACCAAACATTTAAACTCGAACGTCCTTGGCGCTGAACTTCACGCAACCAATGGGGATTTTCTGCAGACCAATAGTGCATATTATGCAGATTGACTCTCCCGTCACTACCGAAGGTGGCTTCATCGGTCCAAAGAGTTTGAAATAAAAATTCTCTATTTTCGCGTATCATGCCTAACATCCAATGGCAATAGTCTAACCTTCGATCAAAATCTTCCTCTTTCAAGGCCTGATGCAAAACGACATGATATGGTAGCATTCTTAAAGTAATTAAAAAAAGTTTAAACAAATAGCTATATATTTTGATGGCGATTACAACTTACCTATGGTCCTTCAAAATATTTTGAACTGTTGTCCGTGATATGCCTAACTCAGTGGATAATGCTCTTGTGCTAACATGAGGATTTCCTTCAATATAGCCCAGTACAAGGTTAACATTTTCTTGTGTTCTTCCAATTCTTTGCCGTTGAAACGTAGGCCGAAAACTTCCATTGGCTCGTAAGCTCGCCACTAATCGAGGAAAAACTCTTACTTCGCAAGGACGCCGATTTGGATATCGAGCCGCGTAAACTCTTTTAGCTACTGCGGCATTCTAAAGACATTCAAAATAAACTGCAAGCATATCAACAGCTTCATTATTCGTAAAACGCACTTTGAAAGCACAAAAATTGCTCAAAGTAACGCGAAAGTATTGACAACTATTGACAATTTGAGGATTATGTATGTTTTGTTTAGGTATCTGTTTCCATTCCCTGCTTCTATTAATTGTATTTTTCGTATATATCCATAGTGAATATGCATTTAAAAAAACAAAAAATAGGCCTTTCGTATAATTTTTAGCATTGCTTACTTGCCCGTAGTTATTTCAAAAAGGGTGATTTTATTCTGGTGAATAAATTTACAAACATTTAAATTCGCAATTTCTAGGTAACCTATTCAGAGCCGAAATTTGAAGTTGCAGTTTTGTCTACCCATAAGAGGCCTCAGCAATGCACAGAGTGATGGTCAGCATTTCGAGCATTTACGGGGGCATTAAAAACTTTCCTCCTTTAAATCGGTCCATTTTAGGGCCACAACTTACATAATAGAAACAATTCCAGAAAAATATAGTTAAATAAAATAAAAATTTAAGGGATTTTCGTATAATTTTGCGAAAATTCACCGTTTCTGTCGGAATGTCGAACAAAGCTATCTAGCGACGACATGTGAAACTAACAAAACTTCAAATATTATAACATTTGAAGCCCAAGAATAGCACCTTTCAACGCGCCCAAGTTTGTTAAAATCGGCTTAGCCATTTCGAAGATACAGGGGGTTATTTAAGGAAACATTTGAATACCCCCCACTACTTTATTTTTAGACATACGTCAAAAAGTGCCAAACAAAAAAAGTTCAGATTATCATCGACTTTAAAGATAAGTTATTTTTTTATTAGTTTAATATAGCAGAATTCACAGAAATATCACTTTTTTAGATTCAAGATTACAGTTACGCCCCCTAGCGGCCATTTCAGAGGTTTTCGTATTGGCTGTTTTAGTAATAACTTTTTTTGCGCAAGCCTCTACGATGAATAGTTCCCGGATACAGTACCTCGCATTCTTAGTTGGCCACCCTGTACATAAGGGTTCATCCTGACAAAATTTATTTTTATTTACTTATTGCGTATTGGTCTCTCATTCCCACACGAGCAATGAGACCACGCGTCAATCCTACCAAAAACACCACTTAAATTTTTGCTCATTATTAACAAATTTGTCTTCACAGATCTTTGAGTTTCTTATTTTAAAAATTTCCTAGTAATTATTTCATTAAAGACACGAACTACTTTTTATAAGATATTCTAAATTCCCAAGTCTGAATTCCCAGTTTCAAATTCCATAATACGAATTCCCAACTCCAAATTTTATATCCCAAATTCGAAATTCTACCTTTCAAATTAGAAATTCCAAATTCGAAATTCTAAACTTTGCGCATGTGAAGTTAGCACCCCGACAAAGAGTTCCAATAGTTCTGATTACAGTTCTAGCTTCCTTAGTAGTAGTAGGGCACCTCGCCTTTCACTTTTGTGACGTCATTTCCCATGACGTAATTAGGCCTGGGGATTTCCGATGACGTAATCCAGCTTGGGAATTTCCGATGACGTAATTAGGCCTGGGGATTTCCGATGACGTAATCCAGTTTGGGAATTTCCGATGACGTAATTAGGTTTGAGAATTTACGATGACTACGCCTTTCACTTTTGACTTTGAGAAAGTTGTTTACCTTGAGAAACAGGTTTACTTTGAGAAAGTGGACTAGGGCTTAGACTTGCGCAGGGGTTTGAAAATGTTTTAATGGATGTTCTTGTAAGACAGGTGTGGGGACTAGCTCTTGAACCTGGTGCCGCACTGAGAAATTGTTTTAATGGAGGTTCTTATAAGACAGGTGTAGGAACCAGTTCTTGGCCTGCACCTACGTGGGAAATATGAAATTTGAATAAGGACCCTAATGCTATCTCATAAGACCAGTGTAGGCCTGCGCCCCCTGATTAGAAATAGTATGGACCCCCAATGCTACCTCATAAGACAGGGTCTTGTGTTAGGCATCCGCCCCTTGATGGGGAAATAGTACGGGGACTCTAATGCTAACTTGTAAGACAAGCTTGAACTGAACTGAAATGAAATATTTTTACGATTTTTTTTAAAGAACAATAGGATTATTTTGGTATTACAGAACTCATAATTAAAGACAACTAAAACTATTAAAGTCTCTTTTATTTATCAGACCAGAATAGTATTAGAAAAACAAGTATTATACAGCAATTTGATTATCTCGTCATTTATAATTAAAGATGTAGCGAAAAACTTATTTACAAAATCAAACATTGACAAACTATTTAATCTAAAATATAAAAACATTAACGTATAAGATCCACACACATTCGAATGGTAATCTTACAGCGTCGTTTTGTTATAATGGAACCATCTAGAATTTTTCTCTAGGAAGCCTAAATGATACCCTTGCGGTGCTCTTGGAAAGGAATCAAAATATTCCCCGTTACCATTCTCGTCAATGTAGATAGCAGTCCAATCTTGACCTGGTTTGTTTGCAGGATCGGTGTTTTCAATATTTGCGCACGGTCTAGGTGCGTGTAGTGGCAGCTGATTAGAAGCACATACAAGCCGGAACACATTCTTGTGGTTGGGGATCGATTTCAAACATTTCAACACTTGTGGCGTATACATCTTTGGAACTGGTATGCACCCAGTCTTGCAGAAGTAAGGCGTTTCCAGTGCACACATAGGCCCAAGGATGTTATGGTTTAAACAACTATATACTTTTGCTTCCTCTTTCAATTGTTTAATCGATGGACAACCAGTCTCGTCCAAGTTTACTATCGGTTTGTTAAGAAACCTTAAAAACCTGCTGTTTTTCACTGCCCGTAACAAGAATTTTGTTAAACGGGCGCAACACTTTCATCAACTCCTCGCGGAAATTGTTGTAGTGTAAATGACCTGACCACCATTTCAGCCCGTGATAACTATCCTCCAAAAACTTTATCTGTTGTGACATGGAGCTTGATATAAAGTAACCTCGAGGTGGTTTTATCAGCATCAACGATAAACGGCCATGATCGGTAACCACGGCAATTTCTTTCGGTATGAATTCGTTGTTAACACCACTAAACCCTGATAAGTCCAAGTATGCGTCCATCTTCTTTCACTTACTACTGGATACTGAAGTTTGTGATCTAGAGCCGTCCCTTTTAACAGGCGAAATCCACGACCACATTCCGATGTTTATCGAGCGTAGGTGTTGTTTGGTTGTGACACCAACTTCTGATTTAAGTAAACCTCCACTTGTGAGAAAAGCGAATGCATCCAATTGTTTACTGGTGCTACAACATCCGCATCAGTAAGTGCTGTATCATCTTGCTGTGATATACAATGTAGTCTGGCTTAAATCTATGTAATCGTTTCCATTTCCGGGCACTACAAATTCTATTAGAGAGTTATCACTAAGAGCTGATAAGGGTTTGTAAAATATCCATTCACGACCCTCGATACTTGTCTGCGTCGACGTTAAAGCGAACAGATCCAATTCGGACTTGATGCATTCACATGATTAAGCATGTAGAAAAGCCATTATCTTATATCGTCGAAAGTAGGTTTCTTCTTCTTAGCGGCAACAGCTCTCGGTAGAGACTGGTTATTATCGGCCATATGTACTTTATAGTCCGAACCCACCATCATTTTATCGATTTTCTCACCGGCTTTACGTTTAAGATTGCTACCTGCCTCGTGGAATCTTTCATGAAACGATTCCTTAACAGGTCAATCCTCTATGACGCCATCAAGAATATTAGCACCCGTTCTGAGAGCTTCTTTTCCAACGGCCTTTGCACCAGACTTAAATAACGGTATTATACTTCTAATACCACCTAGCCAGGTTCCTATTCCGTGACCACGTTGATATGGTGCGCCTCTGTAGATGGATCTAATGCCGCTACCGACCTAATTCATATAATATTGTTGATAAGGACAAACCATTATTGCACTTTCTTAAAGTGTAGCTTCAGAAACGACGTCCCAAACTCGAATTGCATTGCTGCACCCGTATCTCGATGTTTTCAAATTCCCGTGTCATCACAGGCATGTGGTGCGCAGGCGAAAAAACCACATCTTTATGACCTCCGTAAGCGTAGTTTTCAGAACTAATATTTATTATACGCATAAGCGGAGATAAAACATCGCCCACAATTTGTGGTTCAACGATACCGCAATAAACAAACATTTGCGTTGGTATCCATATACTAGCGCGGTGCGGGGTATTGCTTCCATAGCTATGTTTTGGTACGGCCGATAACCCAGCTGTAAGGCTAAACGTTGTGAGAAGCCGAATAGCGAGAGGGAGATTTTTAATTTCGTAGTGACGCGCTTAGTTAGATTATGGTATCTGATTGTTAGTAATTTACTTATTAGCTCGTGATTATTTAGCTCACTGGCAATTTCTCCTATGTTGGCATACTTCACCGAGGCAAAACGTAACACATACCATCCGTCCTCGATATAAATAAATGGCTTTGTCGTTGTCGTGTTGGAAATGTGATGCAGCCTTTTTTAATATCGTCTTTAACACATCCCATTCTCCTGGGGGTGCCTGTCGCACTTACAGCGGCAAAAGAACAAGGGTACTGAATTTCCGAAATGCCTACAACCCATGAGCCTGTTAATCTTATTCGCTTTGGCAGTTGTGTAATAAAACTTGACGTCATATTTTCGGAAAAATACGTCATGGAACTCTTACTTAATAAGGTAATATAAAACTCCATTTGATATATCTCTCAGCTATTAAATTTGTGACTATATCCACGCCACTTGACCAGGTATTGTTTATATCGCCCGCGGCCCTCCTCAGCTAAAATATATCGACTTTGAATAGAGCGTCTTTATCAAGCGTAACAACTTGCAACTCCTCCGCGTACAAGATACCCTCAACAGGATCGTAATTAAGATCGCTTATGCGATAAACTGGAGGTCTTCATTTTATCACTGCACTAATTGTAAAAACTTCCTCACTCTAGTTCGTTTCATATCACTTCTCAAAGGTGTACTTAGTTCTGGCGATTCTAACAACTTCACCGACTTTATATTTAGGATGACGTGATGTGCCTATACCTTTTGCGTACAGGTTATTCCACACTTCCAAAAATTATCCGCTACAAAGCATGAATCCGCGTTCTTTAAAATACCCTTACATGATCGCAATTAACTTTAAATTAAAACATAGAGTACATTTTAGCCGTCTTTTAATATCAAAAATGGTCTTATTATATAAATGTTAAAGAAGAACGTGAAAGGTGAATGCTAGTTTTTACTTTCTACAAATGATTAATGATGGAAAACCCCTATCGACTATAACTTGGTAGGGATGACGTCAGAGTTTCAATGATTTAAATAGTGAGTTCAGGCACGGTAAAATTCAGATGCTCTCAAACTGTAAAAGTCTTCCTTACTACCATGCAGGCTATTGAGACTGATTTAATCACGGGGAAAGTCCTTAATGAGTTGCCGGATAAGGGCTACAAATACATAACCTATTGGTTCAAACAATGGAAGGTTGAAATCATCATTCCAATACTCAAACCAAGCAAACCAAGTGATGAGCTATCTTCCTTCAGGCCAATTAGTCTCCTACCAATATTGTCAAACGTTTTTGAAAAATTATTTTTGCAAAAACTAATGCCTATAATACTGAAAACGACAAATCACCAATTTGGATTCCGCAAACAGCATGCCACAATTGAACAAATTTATAGAATTGTAGATAAAATACTAAAAGACTTCCAGAATAAAAGTTGTTGTCCGGCTGCATTTCTAGACGTCCTGCAGGACTTTGACAAGGTCTGGCACGAAGGCTTGTTATTGAAAATAAAGAAACTACTTCCGCCTGAATACTACACAGTACTTAAGTTCTACCTCACCAATAGACACTTCTTAATCAGATACAGGGACTCTTGTACCTCTTTATTCCCAATTAACCTCGGTGTTCCTCAGGGAAGCGTACTGGGCCCGCTTCTGTACACAGTGTATACTGCTGATATACCTACAGCATCGGGGACTATGAACGCAACTTTCGCCGATAATATAGCAACTCTTTCATCGCATCCTGATCAGCATACGGGGTCAAACTACCTGCAGTCATGCTTGTCCAACTTAGAAGTATGATTCAAAAGATGGCGTATCCAGATAAATGAAACCAAATCAGTCAATGTAACTTTCACGCTAATACGAAGCACCTGCCCACCTGCAAGATGACACCGTCAGGTACTTAGGTATGCACCTAGAAAGGCGTCTCACGTGGAGAAAGCAAATCTTCATAAAAAGAAAACAGCCGAGTCTAAAACTTCGGAAAATGTACTGGCTAGTTGGACGCAATTCCCATATAACTTTGGAGAACAAAATATTACTTTACAAATCCATCCTGCGGCATATTTGGTCATATGGCATACAGCTATGGGGAACTGCGAGCAGGTCAAACATTGACATCATCAAATGATTTCAATCGAAAGTGTTGCGCGCTTTGGTAGACGCCCTATGGTTTGTTCCGGACGAGGTCATACGACAGGACTTAAGTATTTCAACAAAAGTACAGTGGTCGCTATGTGACAATGCAAGTGTTAACCCTAATTCGCTAGTGACGAACAACCAAGACTTAAAAGATTCAAGTCATAGACTTACCAAACCGTTTTGCATAATGCAATACAGTTATTGACTCAGTTTCAAATCAGCTAATAGTAGAATAGAATAAAATATTAGAATTAGAATAAGGAAATTTTTGATGAAAACTTTGTACATGCCTTATCAAATGTCAAATCATGTACTCGATGTCACTACGTGACAGAATGTAAATTTATAAATTAAAAAAAAGAATATTTTAAAGGAATCGATATCTGGTTCTTTTTGACTGACAAGATTAAAATAATGGTTTTAATTTTAGTTTGTAAATAAGAATAATTGCACCAGACCACTGCACGCTTAAGTTACCTATATTTAGGGATTGATTACATTAAACCGGATATGTATCATTGGTGTTATATTAATATATTTATTCACGGAAGGCGATATTTCAGACTTAACACCAAGCAGTGGCATTTATATCTGGACCTTATTGTGGAATTGTGGAATTCCGAATTCCAAATTCAGGATTCCGGATTTCGAATTCCGAATTCTAAATTCTAAAATATATAAAAAAAATTTAAGTAAAAAACACGACCATGTTATATGAATTGAATTTCTTCTTTGTTGGACAAAAGTATTTCAATTTACTCGTCGACTACCACGTTTCCATCGTATTTTCTATTCTTGTATAATTTAAGAAACATGCTAAAATTGAAATGTAATACACGAAAGGAAAGAAATCTACAGTTTTATTTACTGCAGAAATTAAAATTAATATGTTTGAAATGTAAAAAGAGAAATGGTCAACTGTTAATAACATATGAATTAATTTTTATTAAACAAAACACAAAACTTGTTTGCTAAGACAGTGATCACTATTTTACCTTACAGATGTTATAGGCCCCTTTTTGTTTTTATTATTAGATATTTAAGAAAACCTTCTACGAAGAGGGACACTTAATCATGAATATAACGAAGTTACATCGTGCATAAAACATTTATAGTTGCAAAAGTCAATGTAAGGTACTTTATGATGTCATAGCTTGAGCCCTTTACAATGTAGGTCTCAATTATATTTAAACAAAGAAATTTTAATTCACTTAACTCAAATGGATTCTGAATATAGAAACATGTAGCGAAGTATATAGGCTTCATTGCAGCAGATTAACATAGACCCCCAGGATAGTCCTGACTTAATTAGGTTATACAAAAAGAAAATAACATGAGTTGCTTACTAATATATACATAAGAGACTATAGAAATCAGCTATCGTAATAAACAAAAGACGAAGATATTAGTTTTCGAAACCACTTTATCAACTATAGTTAATTATAGTTGTTGGATAGTTTTCCTACTGATGGCAAGCTAGTCAACGTAAAATGTGTCCGTCACAACGTATTAATAGAAGAGTAACAATGAAAAAAATAACTTAAGATCCGTCAATAACTTAAGCTTTGAGAAATGTCACAGTGAGTGATGCAGTTTATAAAACTAGGAAAATATCGTGTATTACACGATATTGGTATAACACCTAATTTAGATGTCTGCATTCTAATAAAAAAATATGGATCGCATGTAAGGATTCATCCTGTCACAATTAATTCTTATTGAGTTTAATGAAATATACGTTAAAAAAATCCATTTTTTAACACGCAAAACGGCTAACAAAAGCGACACTTACTGCATGCAGTTTTCCCACTCCACGCCTCAATCCTACCAAAAACCCTACTGCAATAATTGCTAACTTTTAACAAATTTCTCTTCACACTTCAAAGAGAGCCCTTCATTACCTGATTGTTTGAGCAATTCATTAATTATCAACTATGTCCCACAACCTAGACCGTTGTTTTCGTTTGAGCCTCTAATTTAAAATACGCAACAAAACTAACCTAACAAAAAAAAAGAAAGTATTTCATTAAAAGAAACGAACCAATTTTTAGAAAAAACATTTGTTGACTTTTTGAAGCTTCCGACCGGTAACACCACGGATTGAAAGTGAATAACTTAACCTCTGAGGCCATTTGTTTCCAAAAATTAGAAAAACGATTAACACAATAAGGTCCAGATAAAAATGACACTGCTTGGTGTTAAGTTTAAAATATCGCCTTCTGTGAATAAATGTTAATATAACACCAATGATACATATCCGGCTTAATGAAATCAATCAATCAATTCTTATTTTCAAACTAAAATTAAAACCATTATTTAGACCTTTTAAGAAAAATGGGTGTTTTAAATTTAACTTTTATAAAACTGATTTAGTAGAATTACACTCACCCATTTCGCAAATTAATTGGGCTCAAGTTTTCCAAATTAATAACGTAGATGAAGCTTGCACTTATTTTTATGATGTAATTTATACATTTTTTTCCCAATATATTCCACCAAATACATTAACGAATAAACATATAAGATACCTGCCATGGTTTACAAAATCCATTATCAACAAAATCACGATGAAGCAAAAATACTGGAATTATTTCAGGAAAACGAAAATGTCTATGTACTCAAACCAAGTATTTTTCATTTTAATCGGTAGGACTACGGTATCCCGGGCAGATAGGGCATAGTATATACATGTCATTTCATTCCTACCTAACTTTCATTTCATTCCTACCTAACTTAAACTAATTTAAGATATGTAACAATAAATAGGCATATAACTACATGGTATAAATATTTCATTTAACTCAACACAACACGATCTTCGGCTTCTTGTGCCTCGTCTCGTCGTTGGCGTCGTAGTTCCATAATCCCGCGATGACGGGATTTGGATGGGCCACTAGTACCATCGCCTGGTTGGCTGCGGCGGTTTTCATGAAGTCCATTAGGGTTCCTGACGTACCAGGGAGCGTCGGTGATGATCCGGATACACTTGTTCTGGATGGTCTGAAGGCGCTTGATGTACGAGGGAGCGACGTATACACATGCTTTGCAGGCGTAGGTCAGCATCGGGCGGATGATCGACTTGTAGATCAGCATCTTGTAGACCAAGTAAAGTACCTTAGGAAATGCATAAGAAGTGAAAGTCGTCTAGAGTATTTGCAATTTATCAATGAAGAAGTTTTGGTCGTTTATTAACTTAAAAAAGAAAGCCCACTCTATACCATCTCTAATGAGTTATAATAGTAATCCGTTAAAAAGTCAAGAGGAGATTATCAACTGCTTTGCACATTATTTTGCAGTGTGTATTGTGATAATAATGAGTATATGTGTGATTTTGAGTGCCACAAGAGGTCTGAGTGTAAATTTTGTAATAGTAAATGTTGTGTGTCACAATCCACTATGAACGTGTTCCATATTACAGAAGTGTTACATTCTTTTTACATTAATCATGAGAATATTGTGAATGTTGTAAAAAAAACTAAAAAGTAATTTTGTATCCGGTCCAGATGATGTTCCTGCGCTTTTGTAAAAGAAAGCATTCAGTATTTATTAGAACCACTATGTTATATTTATAATTTAATTGTAAATATATGTAATATCCAGCTATCTGGAAACTCTTAAAAATAAGTCCAATATTTAAATCTGGTGATAGTTTAAATACAGCAAATTGTAGGCCCATTGCAGTATTATCAAATTTTGCAAAAATTTTTGAGTCAATAATTGCTAATGTGGTTAACTCACATGTTTCAAGTAGTAAGGTACCTGAGCAACATGGTTTTATTAAAGGTAAATCAACTACCACAAACCTATATGAATTTACTGAATTTGTGTCTTCGTCTCTTGACAAGAGATTACAAGTAGTACTATTTACACCGATCTAACAAAAGTATTTGAGCGGGTAAATCATTGTATACTTTTACATAAATTAGATTGGTATGGTGTTTGAAATAACGTATTGTTATCATTACAGTCGATGATTATCGACAGAAAGCAATTTGTTGAATAGTGGTGTTGTCCAAGGTTCTAATCTTGGTCCCCTGCTTTTTGGCATATTTTTTAATGATGTGGTAGACTCTTTAAATGAAATTTGTTATCTTTATGCGGATGATCTGAAAATAGTTAATGTACATGACTGTTATAAGCTACAGGAATGTATTGATTAATTTCTTGGTGTGCCAATAATACCTTAGACATTAACATAAACAAATGTAAGGTGATGACTTTTACAAGGAAAGTGTACTGAGGTATCGTTTTACTACAATATGACACATATTGAGTATGTTGTTAACACCGCTTTTAAGACTTGAAGTTTTATAATGCGACACACACGTAAATTTAGTGACATATTAGACTTTTATTTTATACCTTAGTTAGAAGTAAGTTAGAATATTGCTGCATTGTAAGGTTGCGTTGACGCACCCTGTATGTAGGATGTTATAATGACATGTATTACGTGTTTTGAGTACGGCTGTATTGAATTTGAACGAAAAAAAAATGTTTTTTGTGTATATGCATAATGTATGTGGGTGGGTGATACGCCACTGGAAATTTAGGAGAAATATCATTCAGTATGTAGATACGTGTATTTGAATATTATAGAGACATTGGTGTTGGAATAAATAGATTCTGATGAATGTAAATGTGAAAAGAAATTTGTCGATGGGACGATAATGTTTGCTACTGTTTTGCTACTGTAAGGAATGGAATGTTGGAGGATAAAGAAGTAATCTTTGCCGGAAGATGTGAGTGTATAAGTGTAGAATGTTTTAGAAAATATGTAGAGAAAGATTGGGTATGTTTAATTGTTAATTTCAGAAAGTTTTCGTAATGTTGCGCAACAAGTTTTGAGAATACGTGTATGTATATGGGATTTGAGACCTTAGACAGTACTTATTTTTGCAAATGTTGCGGAAAGAAGACGAGCGCATGTGGGAGATAAGCGTTGAAAGTTGTGTAATGGTCCAGAGTGGCTACTGAATGAATGTGATGGCGAGAACTGGTTTCTCCATGAAGTAATTGTAAAATTTGCAAGTAAGAACCAACATGGCGATGTATTGTAGTTACGAGCGTGGTTGTACAGATGGTAGCATCTGTCGGCACTAAGAAAGTTTGAATGAATACCATTGGAGAATATAGCAAGGAAGTCGGACGTGTTTAAAGATGGATGGCTTAAGGTATAAATAGGAAAGTCAGAGATTGACGGAGGCTAGTTAGCTTTTGGCTTTTGGTGAGAGCTGGGTGAGAGACGCGCGCGAGGTGAGGTGTGAAATTAGAATGGGTTGAGTTGGAGTTATATTTGTGAATAATATTGAAGGCAGTCATTGTTTAAACAACTGCGTAACCCGAAAGGGGATGAATCGTATAAGACATTCATAAATAAAACAATTAATTAAATTGGGATTGAAGATAAAATCAGTTTGTTTATTTTCAAGAAAGTAAAAAGTGCGTAAGCAGATTTATAAAAGATAACAGTTATTACGTTAGAGTGTTGAGTGCGGCGCGTGTTCTTGTAACGATATTTAGTTAAAATTATTTATGGGACCACCTTTAAGTAAACGAAATTTTCGTAATAAATTAAGCCAATGTTAAGGTAATTTTATGTGACATTAAAAGTTTATTTGTGTTAAGGAAGGACTAAACTGTTCTAAAGGTTGCGAGAAACTTTATAGAGGCAACCAAACGTGTATAGATTATTACGTTATTGGAGTAATAACCTCGCATAGTTGGACTAATCGCGAGTGCAGAAAGGAATAAGTGTTGGTGAAATTGTGGAGTACTTGTTTTATATGCCTTCAAGCAATTTAAGGATACAAATGGACTACAAATAATTGATTTACGGGAAGAAAGAAGCAAGAAAAGCGTAGGATTAATGGACAATTTTAAGTAAGAATTAATTACATTTAAGAATTTTAAAAACTCAGATAAGCACGATTATCTTTTTGTTTAGTTGTAATTTGCGTAATGTTTAGTTAATTAATTATTGTTGAAGGAAAAAGATAATCGGTCTCGAGTTGTGTTGTATTGGTTGTTTTAGTATCAAGAATTTTTGGCAAAAACGCAAATTTGTATTGACAGTGGTTTTTCAACCACGCTGTTTTGTGTATGTAAACCTTTGTTTATTATTTTATGCAGGACAATATATATTTATCGTTACCTTTTTATTCTGTTGTTTATTTAGCCAGTTATGAGATACATTTGTGACGTTTACTTAATTGGTGACCTAGTTTTCGACAACTTGAATGTAAACTTTGCATATTTTGTATTTTTAAGATTAATGAACAACCTGAAAGGTTATATTTGCCAGGTTGATTGCAAAAATTTTCATGTTAGTTTCATTAACGCAATACACTAATGACGGATCAGCTGTTAATTAAAATTTCATTAAGTATAACTAAGAGATGAGTTTTGAGAGCTTACATATTTACGAATGTCTAATACGATTCATAAGTATTATAAAAATTAAATTAAATTTAAAAGATATCGTTAATGTTAGGAATATTGAACCTTCAAGGATTATTCTCGTTTGACTGTTTTGCAGCACTTTATCACTATTATATTAGAGTAACAATTATTAAGCCGATGACATTGCTTTCTTTTGGTTAAGAATTTTAAAAATTAATTATCGATCATTGAATGAAGAATAGTTTATTCATTAATAAGTAGAAAATATTCAGTTAACGTATTATAACTTTGGTATTCTGGATGTACAGGGTACAATCACAATCAGGAAGTTTGTGACGACCCGTGTATTTCAGTTTTTTTATTTATAACTGTTGGTTACGTGAATGCAGTTAAATTTGAATGATCAATTTTGTTTTGGAAGTTTTGGTATACGAGGTGTATTCAAAAAGTTTCTAATAACCTGGGTAGTACTAAATATATTTGAGTTTGAGTTGAATTGTTTTGGACGAGTGTTTGTTGTAGAACCCTCGTGTAAGAGTTTACAGAGTAAGCACAATCCTACTTTCCACAATCAAGTAGGGTTAATTAACACCCAGCTTAAGACAATTATTTTAGCAAAGTTTCGATTGTGGTGGCGCCTAGAGACATATTTTTCCGGACTGAGCTGTTTGAATATCGGTGTAAGGTGTTTGAGCGTATTAATCATTCATTTTACTTATTATTTCGACCACGCCCATCTCCCTGTTAGCTGGTTTGGCAACCCGCTTACATTAGTAAGCATACACGACGCCTAGTGCGGTTTGGACGTGTAACAGCATAGTATGGATGCCCAGTCAGCAAACACATGTTAGACGGTTGTAAATTCATCTGCCGTTATATGGTTTTTACCCATGTCAAAATTGTGACTCGGATGAACTTTTTCGTGCAGTAAGAGAAACCTCACTGCGAGCACGTAGAAATTATTCCTGCTTGAGTTTCATACAAACATTGATACTTGGTACTACTTGTTGTCCTTTAGTACTAAATAGACTAGAATTTCTTTGTCCACGCCTTAGTAGCCGTAATAGTACAGTATTTACCTATACTATTCCAAACACCTTACATCATTTTAACAATCCTTACATAACTTGTTTAAGCTTAGTGAATTATATTTCTAACCATGGTATTGAATATTTTTTGATAACTTACACATAAATGAATTTAAGTATAAAGTGTTAGCCTTATGTGACAACTTTAAGCGTATAACGTGCTTCCTTATATTAAGTATATTAAAATAATAACTAAATGTATAATTATTATAAGTTTTTGTAATGAACGAATAAGTTCCAAGGTAAATATGTAATTAAAAATTATTATTAATTTTATTTAATATTAGTCAAGTTGCTTTGGTATGTGTAAATCCTTGCGATATTGCAGGATCACATTCCATTAATATAAGTAATTTGATTGTAATCTCATTATATTTAGAATTTACATCAGTCTACATACATAAAGACAAAACTTACATCGATTGGGGCTTGAATCTCGATGGCGCGGTTGGTTAGCGCGGTACTCTAGCAAAGTACAGGTCGTAGGTTCAAATCCTACTCGAGGTAAATTTTTTATTTATGTATTTAATAAAATTAATAATAACTTTTAAATGTATAATTATTTCTGTGGTTAGGTTAAGTTCCATTATAGACGTGTAAGTCTGCTGGAAATATATAAATATTATTATTATTATTTTGTCAGTCAAAAAGAAACAAATATCGATTCCTCTAAAATATTCTTAATTAAGTCACCTCGATTAAGCATAACATCCATCAACGTAAAATGAATTCCTATTCAACCATATCCAGTAAGAGCAATTTATTTTCCCTTTGCAACTCACAGATAACAGTTTTATGACATTACATATCCACAATATAGAAATTAAACCCGTTTCAATCGTTAGGAACCATGTCTACATAAAACCCTTTTATATTTAATTAATTCACTTCAAAAATATTAAGAGAAATATATATTTAATAAAATGCTTATCTTTTTTGGGTTTTTTTAATGGTGTATTTTAAATTATTCAATCTAAACGTTTCGATAACACTTACAGTTATCTTCGTCAGTAGTAATATCTGTTAAAATCGTTAAAGATGTAAACAATTGATGTAAACAATTTTGTCAAAGTTGAAAAATTAAAACATAAACATCAGCCTGCTATCAAGATAACAGTTTGAGAAACGTATAAACTAACTATAGAATTAATTTTAGTAAAGAATAACTAGGTCATTAAAAATGAAACATTGTTAAACTGTCTAAAAGATGACAAATCAGAACACTTTCTAACGGCGAAAACTAATAATGAAACATGTCAGCCAAAAAACATATTTAACAAAATATAATCAAGTTATGATGTAAGTGTAATGTTATGAAAAACTTCAATTTCAAAATGATAGAAGCATTCACAAATATAAACATGACATCAAATAAAATAATCCAGTTAAATGCAATAAAGAGATATCTTTATCAATAAGTGCAAGTGTTATTAACAATGAAAAGCATAATGCAGAACGTTTTTTGTAATTTTTCTTTTTTATTTTAACCTAAATTTCAACTACTTATGTTAAATTATTGTGCTGTGGTAATTTAACATATAATTGGTACAGCATTTGCTTCACGGTCTAGGAAAAACACAGCAAAAAAGCTAGCCATACCAAAACTCAAAAATTAAAATCAAAATTAAGACGTATCGTTATGCCTTTTTTTAATTAAGATGCCAAAACCTATTTAAACGGAGATTTAACATAAGTAGTTGAAATTAAGATTAATATTAAAAAAAAAATTACAAAAAACGTTCTGCATTATGCTTTTCATTGTTAATAACACTTGCACTTATTGATTGTTGGATTTAACTGGATTATTTTATTTGATGTCATGTTTATATTTGTGAATGCTTCTATATTAACACCTAGTCATTCTTTACTAAATTAGATAATTAGATAATCCTATAGTTGGTTTTATACGTTTCTCAAACTGTTATGTTAATAGCAGGCTGATGTTTATGTTTTAATTTTTCAACTTTGACAAAATTGTTTACACTATCTTTAACAATTTTAACAAATATTACTACTAACGAAGATAACTGTAAGTGTTATCGAAACGTTTAGATTGTATAATTTAAACTACACCATTTAAAAAACCCAAAAAAGGTAAGTGTTTTATTACGTGTGATAATGGTGAAAGTTTACATTTTCAAATATATATTTATTACAAACTATACCTTACGGTCAACATAATTGTTTACTGGTATCTTACATAATAATACTAGTAAAAAATTGTTTGTCACTCATTAGTAAGAATATCAGGTTAAATTTATTTTGTCGGCACTTGAAATAGTATATTAAGTATTAAGAATTAAGACAGTTTACCGATCGACGATAATGTTTGGCGACTGAGCGAAGCGAAGTCGTCAATATTGGAGGAGATCGGCAAACTCCTTACTGTTCGAAATGCTTATGCTATTTTTTGTGCGATCAACAATACACTTGATGGCAAAATGTAGGCAAAACACATTTTATTTTATCTCAAAGTTGCTTAAAAGATGACCACAAGCCGAGCCACAAGCGTATGTATTGTTTCCTTAGTAACCTGAATGTTAATGTGACAGTTGTAAAATAATTGTGTCAGAAATTCTGCTAATCAAGGCGAAAAAATTCTGCATGATGATGAAGTGTTAGAACCAGTGGCTTCTACGTCTCAACAAGCAATACATTCTGTGAATACAAATCTTCTTGAAACTGGCGGTATTACCATTTCCAATTGTAACAATTGTACATTTAATTTTAATATTAATAAATAAAACTATACTCAAAACTCTGGCAGGTGTTTCAGTAAACTATGAATTTCACTTACTGTTCGCTGAACGGTAAGTAAATTACTTACCGTTCAGTTAGACTCATTAAACAGTAAATGCCACCTACTGTTGTCAAAACAGTGACCGTAAGTTGACAAAAATGAACGATCGCACAAAAAAAAATTAACATAGCCGTTCGAGTAATTAAGTTAATTAAGTTCACCAGAGCCAATATTAAATATTTCATCACATTGCACTAATTTTTTTAGCACCGACGGTCTAGCAGTCAGCAGTGAAAGCAAAAAAATATTTATTTTAAAATTCTTTGTTTTAATAGTTAGTAATTTCCTTTTATATAAATATTAATATGTTTATTATATCGTTTCTATAATATTACCATAAAATATTAATTCTCAACTCAACTCAATTGACCAACTTGATCTTAAACAAATGCAACAAAAATGGATTGATTTATGCAAAAGTCATTCCTGGGTTTGTCCGAATATCAACCAAAACGATAGGGTTCTTCTTTTGATCAAACCAGTACTACGCTCTAAAATTGCAGTATAACATTTTTCCAAAATTTTCCTTTAAAGAATAAGGCGTAGAACCACTTTTCAACCTAGCGAAACCCTAACGTGCAATAGGCAGCAAGAAGCCTTGATTCAACCCCACAACACTTCCACTTCAGGGCGGGATTATATATAAAAATCTTGCCCTTAAGGAAACAATAACACTTTCAATTATAAACCTTACTCCAGATGTTCCCACTGAAGTGTGAATGACGTTAAATATCGGTATGACCTGTATTGCGCAGTTAACGGTAAGGACAGGAATGTTTTAGATGAACCAAATCCTTTTTGAGTTAAGTCCAATAAAATCACTTATTTCACGATAACCCCTCGATTTACTGTCAAAAACTTTGCAGATGATCTCAATCTCAATCTCAAAGGCCCACTTCTACAGTCCATTTTTGGACATAGGCCTCCTTATTTTATTCCAGTGATTTCTGTTTTGGGCTTCTCGTATCCAGTTTAGTCCTGCGGTCAGTTTCAGGTCGTCAGTCCAACGCATTGGGGGCCGTCCTCTTTTTCGTTTGCCATCATATGGTCTCCAGTGTAAGATTGTATTGTTCCATCTTTGATCTTTACATCTCGCCGTGTGTCCGGCGAAGTTCCATTTTAGCGTAGTAATGGTTTCGATGGCATCTTTCACTCCTGTAGCTTTCCGGATCCATGCATTGCTCTTCCTATCTCTTAAGGATATTCCAATCATTTTCCTCTCCATGGCTCGCTGCGTTACTGCTATTTTCTTTAAACTTTGTTTTGTCCAAGTCCATGTTTGGCATCCATATGTTAATACTGGGAGTATACATTGGTCGAAAAGTCGTGCTCTCAATCTTAGTGGAATATTTTTATTTTTGAGAGTGTGTCCGAGTTTGCCGAATGCGCTCCACGCCAATCGTTTTCTTCGGTATATTTCTGTAGTTTGATTTTCTCTAGTGCATTTTATTTGATGACCCAGATATATATAACTTTCGACGTTCTCAATGTGGCAGTTCTTAATTGTTATATTGTGGTCTTCTTTACACATAACTTTAGTCTTATTTAAATTCGTTCTCAATCCCACCTTATTTGCTGCCTCATCTAATTCTTCTAACATGTGCTGTAATTCTGTCGCGTTATCTGCCATTATCACTACATCGTCAGCAAACCTCAAGTTGTTTAATCTATTTCCATTTATTAATATGCCTTTATTCTGCCATTCTAGATGTTTGAAGACTTCTTCGAGGGCTAGATTGAAGAGCTTTGGCGAGATAGTGTCGCCTTGTCTAATTCCTCTTCTTATTTTTATTTTATTTGTATTCTGGTGTAGCTTAATTACCGATGTCGCATTTTCATATATGTGTTTTAGCATGTGGTCTGTGGTCGATGCGGGCGTTTTTTAAGCTATTAATAATCATCCAGTGTTCTAACGAGTCAAACGCCTTATAGAAATCCACAAAGGCCAAGTGTAATTCGAGACTGTATTCAACTGTTTTTTCGATCAATACTCTCATTGTCAGTAGGTGGTCGCATGTACTGAAATTCTTTCTAAATGCGGCTTGTTCTACAGATTGATGTTCATCTAATTTGTTTGTTATTCTATTTGTTAGTATTTTTGAAAAGAGTTTATAGATTTGGGATAATAAGCTTATAGGTCTATAATTTTCAAGGTTAGTCCTATCTCCCTTTTATATATTAGAACCACAATTGCGTTATTCCAGGTTTTTGGTATTTTTCCCCTTTCATGCATTCATTAAATAGTTTACTTAGTCTTTTATCGTCTCTTCTCCACCTTCTTTCAAAAGTTCCACTGTTATTTCATCTTCTCCTGGCGCTTTATTATTTTTCATGTTGAGAGCGCTAACATAACTTCTTCTGTGTTTATGTCAGGCATATCCTCGGATCCGATATTTAATATTCTCGCTGTAGTTGTTTTATACTCTGCATCTTCGTATGTCTTGGAGGTGTACATTTCTTTATAAAATTCTTCCGTTATTTTCATTATTTCTTCTCTGTCTCTTGTTTCTCTTCCTTGTTTATTTTTAAGTTGTATAATTTGCTTTCTTCCTTCTCCTTTTCTTAGGCATCTCATGCTTCGATTTTGTTCTAATATTTTTTCTATTTCGGCTTCGTAGTATTTATTCATGTCAGTTCTAATTTGTTTTCTTGTTTCTTTGGAGATTCTTCGAAATTTTACTATGTCTTTTTCTCTTGATAACCTATTTCTTTGTTTTATTAGATCTCTTGTGTTCTTGCTGAGTT
Organism: Vesta saturnalis; assembly: GCA_036346205.1. NCBI lineage: Eukaryota > Metazoa > Arthropoda > Insecta > Coleoptera > Lampyridae > Vesta > Vesta saturnalis. The sequence goes on from JARFJB010002450.1 coordinate 6,818,533, forward strand.
TATCTGTTTTTCCGGGATCTTTCTTTGCTATTTTTTCAGCCACTTCTTTTATCGAATTTGTGAGGTTTCCTGATAGTTTTTCTATTTTTGTACTTTTTCCGATTTGTCTCAGTTTTTGTTCTAATTCTGTTCTATAAGCGTCTCTATTTTCACTCAGTTTTCTTAGATCAATAGATGTTGGTCTTCTTATCTGATGATCTACTTTGCAGTAATCTATGGAAATATGAAGGACGTTTGTAATCGTATGTTTAATTGTGTGCTAGTGTGTACTAAATTAATTCGTATTATTCACCATTGTTTCGTACACATGGAATTGGGCATGCTATTTATATTATAAGCTGTAATTTGGTATGACTAAAAAAGTTAAGCATTATTATTGTTTGATACGCCACTGCCGGACTTCAACAGAGTTATTTTAAAATAAGTAACGACTGCTATGGGTAAATACAGTTAATGAACGTACATTCTCCTCAAGCACTTAAGTACATCAGATTTTAATTTCGACTTCACATAAGAATTCGTTTATTGAAGCAAAACCATATTGTAAAGTTTGCCGTAATAAAAGTATAATAGGAGTTATTAATAAATTATCGATACAAAGTATTTTTCTTAGTAAGTTGATTTATTTTATATTCGGCCAAGGTGTATGAATATTGATTTCTTCGTAATATTGACATATCGCAAAAATTACATTCTAATATGAGGAGTAGTATTGCAACATAATTACTAATCGATCTAGATAATTTGCATGGGAAAGAGAGCTAGTAGATAATTTCCACAAAAGTGAGACAGAAATGATCCAAAACTTTGCTAAGGTTGCTTCTCAGCAAAATGGTTTCTGGCCTAAGGTGCTTGTGAGTTTCGAAACTTATACTTGGACCTAGAATTAATATACCGGTGTGAAGCTAGCAATACGATCTCAGCAAAAGCTTTTTGATTTTTATTGCAGCAATAAATATGCAATTAGCCGTTAATATTAAGAAATTTTACTAATTACGGCAATTCTATATGAAAAGGGGAAAGCAATTAAAAAAGGGCACATATTTTTCGTTTGTTTACCTACGTCTATTCTACATGAAATATCGAGTATTCGCGTGTTCGTGAGTTCGGGTGATCGTGTGTTCGAATGTTCGTGAATTAGTGTGATCGTGTGTTCGTGTTTTCATGTGCTCGCGTGTTCGCGTGTTCGTGAGTTCGTGTGATCGTGAGGTCGTGTGTTCGTGTGCTCGTGTGTTAGCGTGGACGCGTGTTCGCACGTTCGCGTATTCGTATGTTCGTGTGTCCGAGTGTCCGTGTGCCTGTGTGTCTATGTGTCCGTTTATCTGTGTGTCTACGAATTTGTGTTTGGGTGTTTGTGAGTTTGAATGTTCGCGTGTTAGCGTGTTCGTATGTTCGTGTATTCGTGAGTTTGTGTGTTGGTGTGTTCGTATGTTAGTGTGTTCGAGTGTTGGTGTGTTCGTGTGTTCCTGTGCCCATGTGTCCGTGTGTTCGTGTGTCCATGTGTCCGTGTGTCGGTGTGCCTGTGCGTCTGTGTGATTGCGTGTCATCGTGTCTGCGTGTCAGCGTTTTGCGTGTTTTTGTGTTTGAGTGTTTGTGTGGTTGTCTGTTTATGTGTTGTGTGTTTGGATGTTTGTGTGTTTGTGTGTTTGTATGTTTGTGTGTTTGTGTTTGTGTGTTTGTGTTTGCGTGTTTGTGTGTTTGTATGTTTCGGTGTTTGTGTGTTTTGGTGTTTATCTGTTTGTCTGCTTGTGTGTTTGTGTGTTTGTGTGTTTGTGTGTTTGTGTGTTTGTGTGTTTGAGTGTTTGTGTGTTTGTGTGTTTGTGTGTTTGTGTGTTTGTGTGTTTGTGTGTTTGTGTGTCTGTGTGTTTGTGTGTTTGTGTGTTCGTGGGTTTGTGTGTTTTGGTGTTTATGTGTTTGTCTGCTTGGGTGTTTGTGTTTGTGTGTTTGTGTTTGAGTGAGTGTGTATGTATGTGTATGTGTATGTGTGTGTGTGTGTGTGTGTGTGTGTGTGTGTGTGTGTGTGTGTGTGTGTGTGTGTGTGTGTGTGGTGTGTGTGCGTGTGTGTGTGTGTGTCTGTGTCTGTGTGTCTGTGAGTCTGTGTATCTGTGTGTCTGTGTATCTGTGTGTCTGTGTGTCTGTGTGTCTGTGTGTCTATGTGTCTGTGTGTCTACGTTTGCGTGTCTGCGTATTTGGGTGTTTGTGTGTTTGTGTGTTTGTGTGTTAGTGTTTGCGTGTTTGTCCGTTTGTGTGTTTGTGTGTTAGTGTGTTTGTGGGTTTGTGTGTTTGTGTGCTTGTGTGTTTTTGTGTTTGTGTTTGCGTGTTTGTGTGTTCGTGTTTCTGTTTGTGTGTTTGTGTGTTTGTGTGTTTGTGTGTTTGTGGTTTTGTGTGTTTGTGTGTTTGTGTGTTTGTATGTTTGGGTGTTTGTGTGTTTTGGTGTTTATCTGTTTGTCTGCTTGGGTGTTTGTGTGTTTGTGTTTGTGTGTTTGTGTGTTGTGTGTGTGTGTGTGTGTGTGTGTGTGTGTGTGTGTCGTGTGTCGTGTGTGTGTGTCTGTGTCTGTGTAACTGCGTGCCTGCGTGTCTGTGTGTCTGTGTGCCTGAGTGTTTGTGTGTCTGTGTGTCTGTCTGTGTCTGTATGTCTGTGTCTGTGTGTTTCCGTGTTTGTGTGTTTTTGTGTTTGTGAGTTTGTGAGTTTGTGAATTTGTGAGTTTGTGAGTTTGTGAGTTTGTGAGTGTGAGTTTGTGAGTTTGTGAGTTTGTGAGTTTGTGAGTTTGTGAGTTTGCGAGTTTGTGAGTTTGTGAGTTTATGAGTTTGTGAGTCTGCGTGTTTGCCTGTTTGCGCTATTGTGTTTATGTGCTTGCGTGCTTGTGTGCTTGTGTGTTTGTCTGTTCGTGTGTACGTGTGTTTGTCTGTTCGTGTGTTCGTGTGTATCTCATATTCAAGAGATTGCATTTCAATTTCACATAAATATTTTTAAACTACATCACTAAACTCCAGTGATTTTTGGTAGCGGCGGAATTACGGAGTAAGGAGTGAAAAGGGTAAATTTCGTTTTCTATCATTCGTGATAAATCAAAAACTGGTGGTGGAACTGCAAGGTATAATCGAAGAGGGGCGGATTTTAGTTTGAAACAACGAAAAAAGCGATTGAACTTAAAGATGCCATAATATTTGATGGAACCGCTCAAAGATAGAAGGCGGAAAAGTATTTCGAGGCAGCTAATTCAATTTTTTTTTAAACACTTTGAAATTTGACTAACTTAGTGACAAAATTACGTATTTTATTTTTGAAACCCGATTAATCTTGTTAAACGTATACTGTTCGTCTGTGCATTCCCAAATTGGTCGCGTTTTCGATTCTTTGACAAAAAAACAAACAAGCATGGCCTACTTCATGATTTAATTTTCATCTGTAACATAATCATCCTCAAAAATTATTTTATTATTTGGTTTAACCAAAATATACGAGATTTCAGTTTCTCGAAAGTGTGTGCATTTGAAAACGTACGAAATAAATGTTAAATTAGGTTCATTGCAAAATTTATCAAGGAGATGTTAAATCTGAACATGACATAAAAGACATGTATATATTTTTTATTATTAGGGTTTTGATATAATTGACAATTATAAGTTTTATGAGCATATAAAACTCATTGAGTCGTAAGCTGCTTATCTGACCTCATTTTAGTTCATTCAGTTAGAGAAATGATATATAAATAGTTCAGAGACTTCCTTTCCGATCGTACTCTTCCGAATCGAAGAAAATCGAGTTTTTCTTTGTGTTATTTGAAACTGAATGGCTACGATTTACTTATATTTTTGTTAAAATTTTGCAATTTACAATATTAAATTGGTTTGTAATAGAGATTTGGATATTACAAAAATAAAAATTTGGAATTCAATACAAAGTGAAAGACATCCTTTTAATAATTTAATATATATACATTCTTTTACAGGTTAGAATTTTGAATATTGTAGACACAGAACTTTGTCTTATTTCACAGTGTTAATTTTTTGTACGTAATAAATAATGAAAACATTTATTTTCTTGCCTAATCAAAGACTGCGTTAACGGCCACGTCGAATGACGTGTGATGGTGCTCTGGTTCTTCAACTACCTAAATATTCAGATATTTCAATAACTTGAAGGATACATGGTCTCTACGTAACATCTAACCGTAATCTGTATTATAAGTGTTTTGTAGCAGTGGTCTTATATTAGTTGTGTAGATCGACCTATTTCCACAGTTTTATATTTATAGTGCGAAGTTTTGGAAGCAAACTCTGTTTCCGTTATTAAGCTTAGTCCTGAGAATCGTATTCACAAATCTGCTTACCTGTACGGCCTAACCAAAAATACACACAGAAAGAATTACTTTGAGACCAATTGTGGGCTCGAGAAACTCACCTCGTCATCCATTAACATATTATTTGCGAGGTATCGTTACTCCCTTATCGGGAAAAAAGTCTATTATCAGTACTTCGTGGAAATCATTAGGAACTTCCAACCCAAGTAGAAAACAAATTCTACGAACAAACGGGAGGGATGATGATAGGTTCCCCTTTAACACCCATAGTGAGCAATATACACATAGAAAAGTTCGAAGGCTATGCGTTTTCCGAATTCACGAAAAACCAGGAATGTGGCATAGATACATAGACGATGCCTTAGTAGTTTGGCAACACAGAGAGCAAAAGCTGAATAAATTCCTAGGTCACCTAATTAGCCACCCGCATCCTCCATAAAATTTTCAATAGAACTGAAACCGAAACATCGACATGTACTTGTACACAGTAATAACAGATTCAGGACACATGTATACAGGAAACCCGCCTACACGGTAAGGTGCCTACGCTAAAATTCCAATCAAGGTGTGAAGTTAGGCGTGGCAAGATGCCTGTACCATATAAATTACACGAAATTCTGTTTTAGGTATTCTTTAAAGGTAATCACTAATAAAGTGATCGAACGTAATACAAGAGAAAACAAGAGAATCGATGAAAACAACGATACAGATACAAAGGGGTACAACTGATGTTATAGCAAAGAAATTTTCCAAAACAAACTTCTAATTTTAAACAATATTCCACTGTCCAACAATTGATAAAAAACCCTAAAGATCAAATGCATTTTGAGGATCAAGGAATATATAAGATTCCATGTAATGATTCTCATAGATCTTACATCGGACAAACGAATAGAAAACTGAACACAAGATCACAAGAACACAAATCAGTCATTAAATATGCTGCTTCCAACTGTTTAGCAACGCCTTGAAATTGGACGCAATAATAATATAAACAAAATAAAATTAACTACATCAGCATATACGTTGCAAGAAAGAATCATAAGAGAAGCCATTGAAATTGAGTAGAATATCAGAATATCATCAATATGGAAACCTATAACACGACAAATTAAACCAAATAATAGCCATAACCATGAAACACTTTCCAACGTGCCCCATATATATATATATATATATATATATATATATATAACTGGAGTATCGAGCCATCAACAAATACCTGTATTTAAAGGAGTCAAAAGGTAAGCAGATTTACGAAGATATGCTTAATACCCTTGGCGATCAATGTCCTTCGTATGCGTTGGTGACAAATTGGATTGCAAGCTTCAAAAGAAGTCAATTTTCGATTGAAGATCGAGAAGGCCAGTTGCTGTGTCCAACCCCGTAAATATCGATGCAGTTCATGAGATCATTTAATCAGCCGTCTAATTGAGCTAAAACGAATATTTCATATGAACACGCCATCATATAGTTCACGTCGATTTGGACACGAGAAAAATTTCTGCAAAGTGACCCCCTAATGTCTGAATGTTGACCAAAAGCGTGGAAAGGTAAAGCATCGCGTTCGATCTGTGCTCGGTTTGAAAAAGATCCGAACTTTTTAAGCCCTGTTGTTACTATGGACGAAACTTGGGAACATTTCTACGACCCAGAAACAAAGCAGCAATCGATAGAATAGAGACACTCTGGTTCTCCAAGGCCTAAGAAAATCTGCTGAAGAAGTTCTTACTTCAGTTTGTTGTGTTGAGAATTATTATTCGACGTTACTGGGCACTCTACGAGAAAATTTATGGAGATAAGACGCGGAAAGTTGTCTAAATGTATTTTGTTTTTGCAGGAAAATACCTCTGCATACAAATCACACGTTGCCATGCAAACAATTCGTGATTTAGGGTTCGAATGAAACGAACACTCCCCTTATTTACCAGATATGACCCCGTGCAACTATCCTGCCTTTCTTCAACTGAAAAAAGCCTAGAAGGTCGTATATTTCCTTTCAACGAAGCAGTGGTAGTTTGGGCAAGATAAACAGTTTTTTACAGGTTTTAGAGGCGTTGCAGATTCGTTGTAATAAATGTATCCAACTGTTAGGAGAGTAGGTTGAGTATATATATATATATATATATATATATATATATATATATATATATATATATGATGTTATGGTTCTTGGATTAATTTTCTAGCTTCATTTGTTTTCGGGATATTTACATAAACTTTTTATTTTCTTTTCGAAACCTTTATTACATTTTTCATTTTTGGAAAAAGCTCTTAAATGATGTATCACAAGTTTAAATTAATAATTTATTTAAGCTTCGATAATGAAGAAAATTTGGATATGACTTAACTACATTTTAAAGCTAACAGGAATACAGAAGCTGCAGCACAAGAGTGTTATAAAGAATAATTACCGGAGCGACAACAACTTAACCAGAGACATCCTAGATTTTTAGTTACGAACTTGTTAGCTTATGGATCTTGAAACCAAAACCAAAAACTTATACAAAAAACAGTGAAGTAAGAAATGCAACCATAGTGTAACGCGTCAGGGACGGCCCAATTACTTCGGTAAGAAAAATTGAAGAAAATACTGCAATTCCCAAATCAATTGTGCATCAAGTTCTAAAATAACATTGTTTTTATGCTTAAAAACCTAATATTGTATAACGTCTTCACGAAGATGATTTTTCAATAGAAGACTAAGATTTAGTGAATGGTTTATAAGGAAATGCCAAAAAATACCAAATTTTCAATCCAAAGTTTTTTGGAGAGACCAAACACTGATTGGGCATTGTGGAGTATTTAATAAGCATAATCATCATTGCTGGGAAACAAAAAATCCAAATAATTGAAACTAAAGGCGTCTACAAACAAGATTTGGGTTCAATATGTGTGTGGCCTTATAGGTAGGTTTAAAAATAGCCTCTTTACATCCGACAAATAAAATAAAACAAATAATTCCAGTTATTAGGAACGCTTTTTGTTCCGAATTCGCCCACTATTCGATTCCCACAAGATGGATGTCCAGTCCACAATACCAGAAAGGTGATGGAGATTCTCAGACACTTTTGGCGAAAATATTATCTGCAATAATAGCCCCATTGCTTGAACGACGAGGTCGCCAGACCTTACACCTCCCAATTTTTATTTATGGGAATGGGCAAAAATGAGGTGTATGGATACTCTCCGCCTGAAAATCGCGAGAAACTGGAAGACAGGAATATGTTTTAAAGAACATCAACAGAAATGCGCTGCGAAGAGTTGTCCATAAGGTGTAGGAGAGGCGTGAAAAATGTGTTGTAAACGGAGGGAGGCATGTGTTGTAAATTTATTTATTAGCTTTTTACATTAATTTGTTTATTAGCTAATAATAAATAGGAAGTCCTTATCTAGAACTCTAAAATGTCTCTTGTTGGCTTCATGTAAATTTTTATATAATTAAACCCATTTAAACTTAAGGAAATGGAATGACAGGAGGCATTCTTTTATTTCACGATGGCGGCCACGCGTTATCAAAGCCTACTAACAAGCTCTCGAAGAGCTTGTTACAAAAATGTAAAAATCTAATATGGCAGCAGTAGGAAAATAATATCTCGAAAACGAATGAAGCTAGTAAATTATTTTTGTTTTTATTAAAATCTTCTTCTAAAGATGCCCCAATGTATTAATTAAAAAACCCAAAATATCACTCATTTACGAGCTGACGACAAAAGTTTAAAAACGCTCGATTTTAATTTTTTCCCATTATCTCAAAAACCACAAAAGATAAATCAAACCTTAAACTAATTTGTAATAAAGTTCTTTAATTTAACAAACCCTGTGGTTAAACCCGTTTCGGAGATAATAACACTTGTAAGCCAAATTTGCGACACACTGTACATATAGGGGTCCTCGAAAAACGCCCACTGCTGTAATATTCTTGATTGTTATCCGATTTTTAAATTTCAAAACCGACATTAAATGGTTTCGAGTCCACTATAGCCTGACGGCCCATTTATTTTGAGATGCTTCGGAATAAAGATAGTCAATTTTTTTTCAATGGAACCAATTTTTTTAATTATTTCTTTTTTTTGGATACTACTTCTATAAACCCAAAAATCATCATTTTCTTCGGACCGTTGAAAAAAAACGAGATGTGTAATAGAAATGTCTTTCTTAAACCGGCATCACATGGCTCATGAAATTCAACCAAATGAGCAATGGAACGTCAGATTTTGATAAACGTCAGTCAAATGCCAATCTTTTGATTTTACGATTTTGAGTTTGAGTTATTCGTCACAATGACCAATAACGAAAATACTGACATGTTGCAAGTTTATTTCGAGTGTTTGAAAATTTCCCGTGAGGTTGCTCGTGTTTACGGGAAGAGATATCCGAATAGAGATCGTCCTGACCTGACATTTAGCAGGCTAGAAGCTAGTTTGCGACAAAACCTCGGCAGTGTAATTATGATGAAAACTTAGAACTGAATATTTTATTAAGTGCAAAACTCCAAATACATCCACAACTGAAATTGGGCTGTCAACATTTTTTAGTTTATCGAAATAACTCCGAAACGGTAAATTTTAGACAAACGACTCTTTACATAAAGTGGCCTTAAAATTAAACAAGGAATCCGAAAATGGCAAAAATAATGTAGTAGGTAGCTACTTCCGGTATAACCGGAAGTGCAACCGAGTTAAAATTTATATTTTTTTAGATTTTTATAGTCCATGGTTCTTCAGATACTTCAGATCATAAGTAATTAAAATGGAAATTTCAGCATTTTCCGAAATGCAGCATTTCGCTTTTTTTTAATGAAAGGCCCCACATTTTCACTCATATTTATTCTATTATACCCAAAATATTTCATTTTGAAAATTGAATTTCGGCTCATTGAATAACGCTGAAATTTTTATACCTACGACTCAAACAGTACAATTATTGAACAGTTTTTATTTATTATTAAACATTCAAGAATAGTCCTGGAAATCCACATGTTAGATTTCGAAGCAGTGGCCAAAATCATCTAACATCCGTGATTTTTCGCAGATACCATTGCAATTATCAAACTTAAAGAAATTATAAAAAACGAGAACGAGTTCATTAAGTAAAAAATTCAAACAAAAAATGTAAAACATTATAAACTTGCAATTTAAAAAACTGTTTGGGCCCACTCTGTAGATATTCTCCCTCTAGGAGTACAAATAAATTAAGGTTATCTACATGTGGTCAGTATTATAGCTATGTAGAACCTGGGTCACTTTTTGATTGGCAATTTTAAACCAGAATAACATAACAGGTGGAAAAAATTAAAAAAGTAACAGATAACAGGACCCCAAACAAGCACCGGTTTGGGGTGAACTGGTACGTGTTTATGGTAACACCATGTTATCGGTCATCTGTACACCATGTTATCTGTTAACTTTCTTCTCGCTTGTCCAAAAAATGTACCTCGTAACCAAAGTACTATAAAAAAATCCCAGAGATTTGATCAATCCTGTATATACTGTATAGAGGTTATCAAACTTCATCAACAATTGAGAGGTCAGTGGTTCGATTCCCCAGTCAAAGAAAATTATATTTTTTTTTAAATAATTTTTAATAGTTCTTTAAAACTTACAGTTATTGTTTCACAGGTCCATGAATTTGTATCCGTTGGAAACTAAATAACATTATGTTGCATCTTTTCACGTAACTTTTATACATAGCACACGTCTAGGAACCATATATGTAAACTTTCAATCTATTTCTACCATTTTTAGCAATTTTTCAATGAAAGTTTTTGCTTTTATTGCGCGACCTCTTAGAAGCGGACTATGCTTTCGTCAACCAGGCTTAGTCCTGAGAAGAGCTTTTCACACTTGAGTCCAATTAATATATTATGATTTTTTCCCAAGCACTCGACTACTCTCAGATTCGAACTTGAGACCTTTCACTTGTAAATCTGACACCCTTACCGCTGAGCCACTGAGTAATCCAATATATATATATATATATATATATATATATATATATATATATATATATATATATATATATATATGTATATTAAACTGGCTGCGCAGTAGTTTATTAGACATGTTGTGCCATAACCTGTTGCGCCGGTGTATTGCGCTGAAGCTCTTTGCGCATTATTGGGATCCAAATGGGTTTCGTTTCAACACTAGCTTGGCTTATTGGATTTTCTGCTAGTGCGATGTATGTGGCTTCTTTGAGTTTCCGACGAGTTGTATTCGCGTCCTATGCCACTGACTGTATGTTGTCCCACTAGATACGGTGGTTTATAGACCTTCCATTCTGTCAGAAAATCAACGCACATGCAACTTTGTTTACCTTATACGTTCTTCTACAAAAGTAATGGATAATGCCTTCCATAAGGCACACATAGACTATGTACTAAAGCATTGTGTACAAAAACGTGAACAAAACTTAAACATAAGGTCATGAGGTAGATGCATTTTTGTGCACAGTACAGAAAAAAGCAAATGTCTAACTTTGCAAGTAAAACAAATTTAAACCTCAGGCACACTGCGTGCGCGGTATCGAAAATATCATTATTGTCTGTGCATCATATAACTCGGCTCCTAGATCACCTATCGACTTCAAGTTTTCCCTATATAATACCTTATGTACCAATATCGGTGCCATTGATGACGGAAAAATTGATTGCCTCGATGATAAGAGGTAAATTCTGTAACCCGTTAGCGTTAGATAGCGTTTGGGCTAAATTTTGATTATCATTAATACACCCACTTCGTTGGAGACGAGTTAAATGAATTATCTCGATGACTAAGAGATTCTGTGACATGTGTGTTGGTTAGCATTTAGACTGAATTTTTACAAAATAGACTTTCTCGGGGACCAAGAGGTAACTTTTACCTAACTTTGGTATTTCTTTTACTTGTTTAATTTTTCGAACTTTCTTCAATTTACTTTCTTGCGAATTAATACTTTAATTAATTATTAACTTCTTTTGTAATGTCTAATAATTCTCATTTCTACTTATAATAAGCAACTAATTCTTTGGATCATACAGACACAGAACCGGTAATATTTTTAAAGACTTGCCGCTTTCATTATTTCTTTTATTGTCTTCTACCAATGATCGGTTAGCTTCCCTGGCACATTTCTAACCACTGATATGTGACCTCACCATAAATCACCTATTCCTCACTCACCAATGCCCGCTCTTATATTAACCTAATAATCTAAATATTTTACCATATAAACTTTATGTTGTTTTCGATTGTAATCAAATTAAAAACACACCTACGTGTTCAATATTAAGAGGGTGACACAACGAACGTAGTAGAAAACATTTTACTTCCACAACTTCTGACTAAATTGATGCACATTAATATTTTAATACTGCCCATATTCAAAACAACCCTGACTTAAGTCCTTAACTAGATAAATGTATTTGTATACCGTGACTCGAAAAGGTTTACTTCTTGACGGTCTATTATAAGTTACATAATAATCATCCGCACGATTAAATTGCGATTGTTACATTCGGCTCTAAGAGGACTAGTCCGAAAATTCAGTCTCGACTTCATAAACAAACTGAATTAAAAAAAATTAAAGGCAGTGCCACCCAAAGTTAAGGTACAAAATAACTACATCAAAGTGATAAAAAAGTGTACTTTCTGGTGAGAAATTAAAAAGTTTCAGACGGGAAACATTTTAAAGATAACAGCATGTACATCAAATTTACCTCAAACAGGTACCGGTTTACGACGAACACGTACCCGTTTACACCAAACAGGTACCGGTTTTCCCCCAACAGGTACCGGTTTGGATTAAACCGGTATAAGTCTGGGGAAACACCTTGTTATCAGTTATCTTTATACCATGTCATCTCCATCTTCCAAAATTTAAACCGCTTGCCCTAATTTCAAATTTTTAATTACTCATCCGTTTTTTATTATCCCTTGCAACAAAAGTACTATCCAAATATTTCAGAGCTTTGGCCAATACTGTATATGGTGTAGAGGTTAGCAAACTTCACATCTGGGGTTCGATTCCTTAGTCAACGAATTTTTTATAAATGTACCAATGTCATTTTGTAATTCGTAAGTCCAGAGGAGACACAACTCTCTTAATAACAAATTTGGATGCTAGTTAGCGTTACAGAAAGTACAAAGTTACGCTTTTCTAGTCGATGATTCAAAAACATTTTGAGCGGTCTCTGTCAAAGATTGTAACGAGATGCTTGGCATTAATAAGCTTTAGTCAGTAGCTTATTGATGTTCAGACGAACAGATTCAAACTGATCAGCAAGTGCAGTATGCGGAGGCATGTACGAATTAGATCAGAAGAAGTAGAATCAAGGGATAGGGAGGAGCTAAGCGGTCTTCAAGAAGCACGAGTTCGCGTCCAAATAACGCGAATTAAAAAGAACGACCAATTATTTAATGTTAAGCATATCCAATTGCGCAACTAATTCATGTCAAATTTTCATCACATCACATGCGGTGACTGATTGATATAGTTTTAAGAACTCGGTTTATTCATTCACTAGGGTTTGGGTGCAGATGATACTAGCAGTGCCGTATTTGTCACATAGTTGGGTGAACTCGTTGCTGCAAAACTGTGCTCTATTATCACTAGTAACAAGAAAAAAATATAAACATGAGAAAGACATTGTCTTCAACTAGATCGCAAACCGGAGTAGGTGTAGTACGACAAGGAAAGAAACATGAAAACTTGGAGAAACAATCAGCATCAAACAAAATAGAGAGCGTTTAGAAAGAGGACCAACGGCGTATATAGCGCAGTCCAAGGGCAAATAGGTTTGGTTCTTAGAGCTAATAAATCTGAACAAACAGTCTGATCTAACCCATGTACGAAATAGATAGTACATTGGCAAACGGTCTTGGTCACACCAAAATTACAAGAAATAGGAGATCACGATTTTCGTAAATCTCATGAGGACGTCGTTTTTTAGGAGCATACGCCAACGATCAGAAGAAGACTCAAAAAGAGAAATAAGACTCATACACAAACACTATCATTGATCCAAAACAAAGAAAATTTTCCAGGAAAGAAATGCGACGAAGAAGATTTATGTACCATATATCCATAATCTGCAGAGTAACCAAAGACGTAAGTGCAGTTTCGACGTTATCGACGTGAGGGACAGATTGAGATAAAAGAACAGGTACAATATGTTCCTTATTTTTGTGATGAATGATTGTATAATTGTAGTTGTTCTAGCCAACCTACACTTATTGTTTTACAAGTTCATGAATTCATATCCGTTGAAAAATAACGTGAGACCATTTTTTGCCCATTGCAGTTATCCATTTCATACACACCCTGGAACCAAGTCTTCGATCCATTGCCTTAACATCTTAACACTCAAGCTTGTGATTAATGGCTGACACTCTCTTTAAACTTTTACTTTTTTCTCGATCAAAGTGAGTAAACCCCAATTTAACACTTAATCTAAATTTTAATGTTCCTGATGGCTTCCTTGAATTAACTTTTTACCATTTACTTTAATTAATTATTACCTTTCTTTGTAATGCTTAATGCTTGATACTAATAATGATCAACTATTCGTTGGATCTACGAATACTGAGCCTGTAACATTTTCATAAACACCGAAGGCCTTCGCTGATTCTTTCGTTGACCACTCACTAATACACGCTCTATACTGCTTTTCTTGGAAACAACTGACCACTATATTGACAATTATCCGATTTTTCCATTAGCAATAATTCGTTAATATATATATATATATATATATATATATATATACAGGGTGTTTCAGTGACATTCGGCCAAACTTAAAGGGGTAGTTTCTCTCTTAAATACAAGTTCAAAAATAAATTTCCACTCAAAATGACTTTTCATTTAGAAGATACAGGGCGTCAAAGTGTACAGAAATATGACAGTTTTTGATCATAACTCGTGTAAATTTAAACCGATTTTAATGACTCTTGGCATGAACAGTAAACAAACAAAGATCTTTAATTTGGCTATTTCAGGGTTTGTAGATGTGTTCCAGTGGCGTAAATATTCAGAGTTGGCGCCACTTTTCCCTCCCTATCACTACGCCACAGCAATTTTTTTTCAAATCTAAAAGTATTTTTCAATTTTAAATTTCATTTAGAAAAAGAAATGGCTCTTCAAAAATTTTGATTAGAAACTTATTTACAGACATATTTTAGACACTTTACAGTCTTACATTTGAATTATTTAAAATAATATATTTTAACAAAAGCAGTCAGTCAATCATTAATAAAATTGATAGGTAGTTTTTTGTAGGCACATTTATTTACTGTTGTCAATATATTTTGGCTTGTTGTCCATCAGTTTCGTGTTGTTCGGGATTTTTTATGATTATGGAAAACTGCACACCTACTGAATTAGCAGATATGAATTTTATTTATGGTGCTGCAAACGGAAGCAGTAGTGAAGCAGCTCGTTTACATCGACAACGTTTTCCTGGTCGGCTGCATCCAACGCATTCATGCACGTCTAAGAGAGACTGGAGTTCTCAAGCGTCCTGCAACCTCTGGAAAAATGAGGCTCAGGCGAATGTTGCGTTTTGAAGCCGTGGCTCACGATAATGATGCTTCCCACATATCGGTTTGGAGAGTTTTACATGAAGACCGACAACATCCGATTAAAAAGCAGTTCAATCGCTAGATCAAACAGACTTTGCGCCTAGAACAGAGTTTTTTCGCTGGTTTTTGTAGAGATCGGCTTTATTTTGCATCGGATGTGACGTTTTCGGATGATGTATGGTTCACAAGGGATAGTAGGTTCAACACATCCAACAGCCATATCTGTAGTCACAGGAACCCTCACGCTACCGTCGTACGTGGTCACCAACAACGGTTATCAGTTAATGTCTGGGGAGCGATCATTTTTGATTAGACCTTTTATTTTACTTCCTAACGTTACCGGTTAAGTCGATTTAGATTTCATAGCGAATTCTCTTATGGAATTTCTGGAGGATATTCCTTTAGATATTCGGAATACGCTGATATACCAGCATGATGAAGCACCGTCTCATTTTTCGGCCGAAATTATTTAAATAACACGAGCGATTTCTTTACTGTTCCCATTTGCAGCACCATAAATAAAATGCATATCTGTTAAATCAGCAGGTATGTAGTTTCCATAATAAAAAAGGCGAAAAACACGAAAGTGGTGCACAACAAGCCAAAACTTTGTTAAAATACATTATTTTAAACGTAAGACTGTCAAATCTCTAAAATACCTCCGTAAATAAGCTTCCAATCAAAATTTTTCAAGAGCTATTCCTTTTTCTAAATTAAATTTAACATTAAAAAATACTTTTAGATTTAAAAAAAAATGCAGTGGCGTAAAAGATATGGAGGTAAAAGTGGGCGCCAACTCTATTTATCTACGCCGCTGGAACACATCTAGAAAACCTGAAATAGCCAAATTAAATATCTTTATTTGTTTATTATTCATGCCAAGTTTGATCAAAACAGGTTTAAATTTACACGAGTTACAACCAAAACCTGTTACACTTCTTTAAACTTTGACACCCTGTACCATTTAAACGAAAAGTCATTTTGAGTTGCATATTATTTTCTCAACTTATATTTAAGAGAGGAACTACCCCTTTAAGTTTTCCCCAATATCACTGAGACACCCTACATATATATATATATATATATATATATATATATATATATATTGTGGGTTGCTTTCAATTATTATTGATATTTATCAATAAACCGTTAAAAAATCCACCTACGAATTCAATATTAAGTAGGCGATACCAAAAAATGTACTACAAAACCTTTAATTTCCCTAACTTATGATTAAATTGATGCACATTAATATTTAAATACTGTCCTTATGTAGAACAATACTGAATTGAATCATAAACTTCGATTTTATAGATAAATGTATTCGTAAACCGTGACTCAATAACAGTTACCTCTTTACGGTCTATTATAAATTATGTAAGAATCGTGCGCACAATTAAATTGCGATTAATTGTTATATTCTGCTGTAGGTGGACTAGTCATAAAATTCAGCTGTTAATTCATAAATTAACGAAATTAAAAAGAATTGTTTTAAGGCAGTGCCACCCAACATCAATGAATAATAAAAATAACTAGATCAAATTGATAAAAAATATTATCTTTACGGCACTAATCCACTGAATGTATACTTAAATTGCTTCATAATGGCTTTGAAGCTTTGGGATATTACATTTTGATGTAATTATGCGTTACCTTACCTATTATGTTCAAATTAGATGAATGATGAAATATTAACGCTAAATGCTCTATAAATTGAAACATTATGCAAGAGAAAATTGAACACCTTCAATAAGACAGGAAAATTAAACTAACAATACACAGAATGTCTATTTAGAGCTTAATACATTTAATGTAAAAAAAAAATGCGGCTTTAGTCACGAAAATACAAAAAAAGCCACCGTGTAACCAGTTATAAACTATAATGACTTCTGTTTAGCATTAAGAACACCAAATAGCTTTTTCATAAAGTCGATTTACAAGTTCGTGCCATAACAATTATATGATCCGTCAGTACACTATTTTATGACCGTTCTATTCTAAGACGAAATTAAATCTAAACATTTACAAACACTAAAAATAACACCTTTGTGGATTTCAAGTTTAATTTTTACTCCTCGCCTCGCGCAATTAAAAAATCTCACTAATATATTTGAATGCTATATACACTTTTCGTGCCAAAACTAGTTTTATTTCATTATTACCAACCTTACCATTCTTAAAACCTTTTTGGGTGGAGAAGTAAACATAACTAAAGAAAGTGATGTTCTCAAAGCAGCTATTTATGATTAGACACGTCTGAAGAACAACTGGAAGTGCGACTACATATTGTTCGCATAAGAACGTGACGGTTATAGTAGATTGCACGTGAAGCGTTCAATACGCCCTGTACACTATAAAAATTAAAACGCATGCCTGACAAAAAATTGTTTATTTACAGAAAAATATATAATTTTGTTCAATATTTCATTTGCACGGTAGATTTCAGTAGCTCTTAAGAAATGTAATTTTCACTGTTACAGTGCTCGGACGTCATTAAAAGAGGGACGGTAGGTGTTAGGTCTAAGAATGCTTCTTATTCAGCCTTAGGCACCTAGAAGTCAAACGCGGTTTTGACCAACTACAGTAGAGATTGTTTCCAGAGCTCAGGGCGAACGGTATTGAAGATCCTAATATCCAAATTAATGCGAACGGAGCCGCATGGAGATGAAACAAGGCTCACCGTTATTTTCTAAACAAACACGGTTGGTTATCGACGGTATGAATGAATAAATGAAAATAATAACATCGTAGTAGCCTGTAAACTATGGCCAGGAACGATATATTTTGTTTTAATTAAATTAAAATAATTAACGGTATTTTATGACCATAAATACTTAAAGATTATTTATTATCTCAAGACGGAATGGTAGGTACAAAAATTCTATGTAAAAAAAATAATTATCTGTCCTAAACATCTCTATCAATCTATATGTATAAGAAAGTTATACTTTATTGAAGTCGCTGGAAGCAACTCCTTTCGCAAAAAACCGATCTGAAGCTGATGACGCCTGTAAATTGTCAAAGTGAGTCGAAAGCTATTATAAGGTATTGCAATTTTTTTTTGAAGACCTTGGCAAACGTGGAAGATTTATCCTTGTTTTTATAGTTTTACGTCCTTATTTTTAAAGATAAAAAATAAGATACGTTTGCCAAAATCGTCAAAAAAAGTTGCAATACCTTGTAATAGCTTTGGACTGATAAATTACATTACATGCGTCATCAGCTTCAGATGCCTTTTTCTTGGTAAGGGTTACTTCCAGCGACTTCAATAAAGTATGCCTTTCTTAACTGGAATAGATAGAAAGATTTATCTAGCCCAAAATGACATACATCGTGCCACAAAAAAAGTTAGTCATTTTAAAGTCTATTAATCGTCGCTTGTGACGCCCTCTAGGAGATACAACAGAGTCGTTCACATATTTGAATTTCTCATCCCAACAAACCCCTGTATACCAAATTTTGTGAAGTTAGCTCGAATTAGTCGCAAGATATTAAAGAAAATGTGATTTATTTGTTCAACTTTGACACCCGGCAGCTCTGTTATTATCAACTTTTGGACTAAGGTAAGTTTAGTTAAATCGACTTGTTTTGAGGTGTACTCTACGTGGAAGAGTGTTGTAAAGACCATTCCGGGACACCTTGTATATTAAACTCCAAAAATCTCTTTTTGTAACGATTTTGTTCTTTGCAATTTCTGAAGCCGGAAAAACTTCTTGCATGATAATAGCATAAGGCACGTAAATATAGTACATCTATATGCAAACCAGGTGTCGATAAAGACAATTTCTGTATTTTGCACACGTGGCGGGGATCACTTTTCACCCTTATTTCTATTATCTTCTTTTGCGATCCATTTTTCAACCTACATTTTCGGCCCGTCTCTTTTTGCGGCGGCTTTTCCTCATTGCTCTCATCTTCTTGAACCAATTTTCATACCCCGTAGCACTACATGGTGGATTTCTTAATGTCCTGCAGGTTTATAATCTCAACATACATCTTAAAAAATTCAGGGAGACCATTTTTTCGTGTAAGTTACATCCCTGGTCTAAATGTACGTATGCGACATATTTAATACTTTATATCCAAATCTAAACACTATTATACGGTCTACTGTAACAAAATTTTACAAAAAATGCGTTGTCCAAAACTAGCAACAAAAGATAAAATGGCGGCCTCAATCTTAAAATTCTCATGTTTCAACATGATATTAGCCGGAGATAACGAAATTTTTGGTCCTTTTTTCTTCGATGGGTCGTTAATCTATGCATTATTAGGATTTCTTGTGATTTGAACTGGTTCCTGGGTTAGTTGTGTTATTTCCTGATGCCGAACAGCCTGACACACCGAACGAAGCTATTTAGTTCCAGCAAGACGATACCGCTCCTCATTATGCCGTTATTTTGATGAAATTTTCACAAACAGGTGGATCGGAAGAAGACGACGTATTGGGTGGCCAGCATGATCCCTAGTTAGAACTCGCTTGATTTCTTTTTTGTGGGGTAATCTTAAGATTAGTGTATCAAAACAGACTCGATAAAGTGGAAGTTCTAAAAATACACATAGATGCAATACCACCCGGAACAGTCTAAAACGCAATCCAAGTATTTTCCAATTGCCTTGCACATTATCAGGCAGTTTGAATATCTGTTGTCTTAAATTTAAATTTAATGGTTTTGTTTTAAAGAACCTGTTCGTTTATTTTAACTGTAATTGCACATTGTCAAAACATGTTGTTCTTCTTATGCAACTAGATAAAAAGATCACAAGTTGTTCACAATAAAAATACTAACTGGTCATGTAATCAGAAGAGGTCACAGATAAATCATGACGTTAGAAATAGAAACTAAAAACGCCATATCGTGAGCAATAATTGGATAAGAAACTTTTATTACAGACGTTTCATCCATATAACACATGCATAGGTTTCTTGTAAATTTTTCGAAAAAAAAATATTTTATTTTTATTTCATAGTTTTTGCGTAAAGTAGCCATTTAAAGCAGTATTTTTAGGAAACACTAACTATAAAAAATTACGCAAAACATTAAGTTAAGTGAAATTTACAATAAATGTTCAAACAGGTTATCGTCACTGTCTAAACATAAATAACTGTTGAATCCAAAACACATGATAGCATATTTGGAGTAATTGTGTTAAATGCAGCCATAACCGTCTTAATAACTGTTGCTAGCCAAGATACGGTTAGGCTGGAGCACCGTTTTGTTGGAACCAGTAATTCTGAATAACTGCCAGCGGTAAATTATCTAACCCCCTCAACAACATTATTTTCTAGTAAATTAAAATAGCGTTGCGATGTGAGTGATTCATTGTAAATAAATGGCCCTATTAACCTCCTACCAAAAACTCTTATCCACATGTTAAAACCGAAACGAAGCTCATATCTAGAAGATCTGCTTAAATGTTATTTTTTTGCCAAATAATGCGTATTGTGCCTACAGAAAATACCGTTATTGGTTACCATACTCTCATCTGACCAAATTTCTACGTCTTGCATCGTTACATGGCCTAAGATCCTGCCAAACGCTGAATTTTAAGAGTTCCGTTTTTGTTTTTTGAATGGGCAGTCGATTTTGGTACACGAATATTGCGTTCATTGTTCTCACAGAAGTTTCAGGGTTTTCTGTAACAGCTTGCAAAACACTATTTTCGTTTTCAATATTGGAACGTTTTGTAGGTTTCTTGAAAGAACATACTCGTTCAAATTGGTTACCGGTCTTCTAAAAATAAATTTTCCAGGTTGTTTTTTGTTTTCAGCAGTAATGCAGACATGCCGGCACAAAATCTAGCATTGAAACACATCAAATTTTTCTTCGTTTCAGTAGCTGCCAACGCCAATAGTTAATAAAAAAAAAAACTAAACAGCGAACAAGATAAATACAGAATAAAAGATTGGTGAAAATGTATACTCTTAACAATCGGAATTGATTACCACTAGATGTATTATTTATTATTATATTATTTTCAAAGGCTCCTTGATCACCAGGCAATTGTTTTGTATTCAATTGTAAAATGGGGGTTATTAATGTTTGTAAAATAACTTGTTTGAACATTGTTATGTAATTTTGTTTTGGAAGATTATTTAAACTAATTCTATTATAAAAAATACTTTTTTTTGCAAAACTTGTAGATAATATATGCAAGTGCTATATTGGTGAATTTGTAATAAAAAAATGTGACAACAAAATGCCATCACAATTTTTCACCCATTTAACAAAACAAAGTTTTTGATGGTCGCTCAGAAATGAAACGTCGCTAAAAATTTTAGTTATGGTCATATAATAGATCAGAGCAAGTGGCAATGGAGAAGTGCTTTCCGTTTTTTTAACCTCCTACAATCTTTGAAACTATTAAATGTATTTTGAGTTTATAAACGCCTACCTCAATGTTGGCTAATTTTAGTCTCTTTTAACGGATCTTCTATCTCTTACGGTTACAGACATTTCCATACTGTTCATTCTTTTCTTGGACATGCTAAGATCGGCCTCCGGCGTTGTCTCAGTACCCTCTTTCATCGCAAAGCGTTCGAAAAAAAATTCTGCTAAAAGTGGCCTGGAGAAATTGCAGGAAATTATATTGAAGTTCGTACCACTAACGCTGCCTTTTTATAGAAAATTTGGCGATTAGAGATAAGACAAATATTAATATAAAGTTTGTAATGTTTTGAAACTTTTTTGTAATGTACAGGGTGTCCCAACGATAGAGTAAAGTAAGTTTATGCTTAACTAGAATTATTTGTGTAAATATTGTATGGACCATGGGGTAGAGGTAAGAAGTGTGCATTTTTTTAAAATATTGGAAGTTATACAGGGCGTGCCAGAAAAGCAGGACGTGAAAAAGTATGATTTTTTTAAATAGAACACCCCGTATTTGATTTTAGTTTTTAATTCTACGTGTCCATACAAACATATTTTGTCATACAAAAGATTGGCTGACAGTTTTTAGTTCTTGAGATATTCGCGTTTAAAGATTATTATGGTCATTTTCGTGGAGTTGATGAATGGGCAATTGTTCCGTTATTTCACAATATAAAAATTGATATTTCGTGTGAAAATGAGTGATATTATACTAACGTTTAGACCGAGTAGTATTTCTAATTTTCTCAACAGGGTGTTTGTTATAACCATTCAAATTTGAAAATTCTCAAATTAAAAAATCAGTTTTTTAATTGCACACCCTATATATTTTTATTTCATTTTATTCGGGATTAAAAATCTATCATTTTGTCAAATATATCCTATATCTATCTTTGATAGTTTTCGAGGAATTTCGATTTTTCTCACTAGCTACGTTACATACGATACTATAACATTATTGTGGATCGTGGTAGCCATGGAAAATAATTGCGACGAAATAAAACAAACCACCTAAGCGAGAATATTAACAGTTTTTATTAATGAGAAACAGTAATTCAATAATTATTCAACATTGCGTCTTAGTAAATGCTCAAATAGACGGCCTTCTTGCTGAATACACATATTGAGCCTTTTTCTCATGTTCTGTCTCACTTCGGATAACATAAGAGGGGTCACTGTGCGACAAGCTTCGCGAATTCTATTTTCATGTCCTCCCTTGTTGTAGGTTTAATAATATACACCCGATCTTTTATGTATCCCCATAGGAAAAATCCAGTGGAGTTAAATCGCATGACCTGGGTGGCCATAATATAAAGCCATTACGTCCTATCCATTTCTCCGGGTATTGCTGGTTCAAGAATTCCTTACGTCCCGATAAAATGTGGAGGTGCACCATCCTGTTGCAACCACATATTTAGTCGTCCTTCTAAATTGATATCCTCAAGTAACACAGGCAATTCTTCACGTAAGAAATGCAAATAGCTGCGGCCCGTTAATGGATCATCAAAAATAGGGACCGATAATTTGGTCATTAAGTATACCACACCACACATTTAGTGACCAATGATTTTGGTTTTGAACTTCTCGTAGCCAAAATGGATTATCAATGGCGTAATAGTGCATATTACGCCGATTTACAGCCCCATTACTTTTAAACGTCGCCTCATCGGAAAACATTATGGAGCACAAAAAGTTGTTATTTAATTGCAGCCGTTGATTAATGATATTGCAGAATTCAATTCGTCTTGCAAAATCCTCTTCTCGCAATTCTTGATGAAGCTCAATGTGATAGGGATGGTACTTATACTTCAGCGTTGTTCGATTCACGTTTGATTTGGAGGTATCACATATCGTCGCTAATGTTCTAGAACTCACTTGGGGATTTTCTTGAATATTTAATAATATTTTTCTTCATTAGCTGCCCTTTTATTAACAACTTTACGTTTGAAGTATTTAACACTACCGCTAGAATCAAATCTATCCATCAAATTTTCCAAGCCAACAGTAGTAGGTATTCGACGTTCAGGATATTTCATTTTGTAGATTCGTTGTGCCAATAAAGGGTTTTTTTTAGCCTCGCCCAACACGTATATCATATCAATTAATTCATTTGTCGAATAATCCATAATTGATACAAGAATTGATAACAAGTTAAATGCGAAAACGACAAATTTAATATGTGTTTATTTTGACAAGTAGGAAACCTTTGTATCTTAGTAACGCAATTATTATTTTCCATGGTTACCAAGATCCATGCAATGCAATGTTATCGAAAATAAAGTAGCTAGTGTGAAAAATCGAAATTACTCGAAAACTATCAAAGATAGATATAGGATATATTTGACAAAATGATAGATTTTTAATCCCGAATAAAATGAAACAAAAATATATAGGGTGTGCAATTAAAAAACTGATTTTTTTAATTTGAGAATTTTCAAATTTGAATGGTTATAACAAACACCCTGTTGAGAAAATTAGAAATACTACTCGGTCTAAACGTTAGTATAATATCACTCATTTTTCACACGAAATATCAATTTTTTTTATTGTGAAATAACGGAACAATTGCCCATTCATCAACCCCACGAAAATGACCATAATAATCTTTAAACGCGAATATCTCAAGAACTAAAAACTTTCAGCCAATCTTTTGTATGACAAAATATGTTTGTATGGACACGTAGAATTAAAAACTAAAATCAAATACGGGGTGTTCTATTTAAAAAAATCATACTTTTTCACGTCCTGCTTTTCTGGCACACCCTGTATAACTTCCAATATTTTAAAAAAATGCACACTTCTTACCTCTACCCCATGGTCCATACAATATTTACACAAATAATTCTAGTTAAGCATAAACTTACTTTACTCCATCGTTGGGACACCCTGTACTTTCAGGTTTAAGCTCAAAATAAGAGTAGGAGCAGATGGGAAAGTCATCTAATTAATTACGCTATAATTTTAGTTAGCTTAGTTTAGAAATTTACAAAAGTTCATTTGACAACAAGGTTTTTTAAGCATAACACTGTAAACATTTATAATATTTTGCTATTACAGCCACCGCTAGAGGGCGTTTTTTTTTTATACATCGCAGTTTTTTTTTTATTTTTTCTAAATTTTTAAATGTAACCATAACATTATTTTATCATAGTCAGATAATACATTAACTTTGTAAAATATTGGTGAAAAAAGCAGTTCGATATCTATATATCACGTCTTGTTTTAATTTTTTTTCACAAATATTAAGAAAATTGCGTTTGTGCACAAAAATATAAAAATGCCTATTTAAAATCTATACTTTCGGTAACATTTTTACTATTTTTCAATTTATTAACTTTGAATTTGGTACTCTCTGATATAGTAAACATTTAAACAAAGAGGCGCACCACGGTGGTCCAAGTGCAGAGTTTTCATTTTTATCGAGAATGCCTTTCCAGAAATGGCGGTGTGCAATTGGTTCTTATCTAGTAAAAAAATTTTTATACATACCTAGATTTTATTTTTAGTTGGTAGGCTGACACATAGATGGCGTTAATTAAATCCATATGATCGGTAGCAGTATGAACCTACGTATATAAATTTGACAGCTATCGGATAATTGGTTCGTGAGATATAGCATTGTGAGTTGAGCAACTTTCGTTAATTTGAAAAAAATGGCATTGCTTTATCATGGAAAAAAATACTGTTAAAGCCAAAACTTGGCTTGATAAACATTTTTCGGACTATACACCAGGACAATCAACCATTGAGAAGTGGTTTGCTAAATTTAAGCGGGGCAAAATGAGCACCGAAGACGATGCACGCAGTGGATGCCAGAAAGAGGCTGTTGTGGACGAAAACATGGAAAAAGTTTACAAAATAATTATGAATAACCGTAAAGTCAAGTTGATCGAGATAGCTCAGTCTCTGTAGATATCAAAAGAACGTGTTGGAGATATCGTGCATGAATATTTGGACATGCGAAAGCTGTTTGCAAAGTGGGTGTTGCGCGAGTTCACAATCGAACAAAAGAAACAACGTGTCGATGATTTGGACCAGTATTTAGCCCTATTCAACCGTAATAAAAATGAATTTTCCGTCGATAAGTGACAATGGATGAAGTGTGGTGTTTCGATAAAAATGCTCACTAAGACAAGGTGACAGATAAACCTGGTTTTTGCACGGCTAGCTCGGCGTGCGGGTGAGGGTTTATCGGGAAAAGCAGTTTCTTCTCCGTAGGATACGCCATCTACCAAGGTCGAAATCGGGGAAATGTCGCAATAGGTTCCGGTAGACGCCAGGATATTCCAAACGAACACAGCAGGGTGTTTTAAAACGCGAAATAAACGACGGTATGTAGTGGTCCGAATACCCAACTTACCCCACTTACCAAATCGTAACGCTCGTAGATCCAGGTGTCCGCAATGCTGCTTCACCTGAAAGACTGCAAAATCTGCACCTTAATCTGATAAACTTACCACCGTGCAGCAATATTCAAATTTAATACTCAATACAAATCACTAAGGTTCCCACTACGTTAACTCACTAATCTTCCTTAAACAAATCAATATAACACATACCAAACTGACTTCAATTCGGTTATAAAGCTTTTCTAAACTGGTAAATTACGTTACGTTAACTTAATCTTTGTAACAAAACAAAACAAAAAAACTCCAAACTTCTCTCATTAAAACTCGGCGACACAAGTCTTCAACACTACTTGAAGAAATTTCACTAGGAGCTCGAACCATTATGAAACCCCAAATTCCGCTATTTCGAACGACTTTCCACACACACGACTCCAAACATCAAAAGCTTAGGGAAGAGTGCTTTTCCTTTCAATTCGCCATATTAAAAAAACGTTCCCCTCCAAATAAATTCAATTAAACAAACCAATCAACCATTTGAACTTTAAAATTTCCACCCCCCTAAATATACGATGGTAGCTTGACTGAAGGCGAAGGAACTGCTACATCTGCATTTCCCTTCGACACGATACCGATATGTTGTCGCAAAAGTGCAACCAATCGCCCACCCATAGCACTTATATGGATGAAAACCATCATTCCTACTCTCAAATTGGTCCTCTGCACGGATGCGACAGTACGGCACCAACACGATAACAACACTTCTTTGTAATGAAACTATGTAACAAAATCAAACGAATTTATCTTAATAAAATCCCAAATATGATTCGGACATTAACCTGAATTCAAAATCCCAAAAATTTCACTGACTTTTATTAATGAAATTACGTAACTACACTCGAAAAAAAATACGTAACTTCTATCTACAATGAGTAAAGATAATGCACAATTGCACATTTCTAAGATTCCTTTACATACAGCGTGACCTCTTCCAGCAAAATCTTCATTATCTACAGTAAGCTCTTAAACTAAAATTGAAAGAAAAGAAAAGATTCGGAATCTAACTAAATAGACAAAAGACCTAAGCAATACGTATACAGGGTGTTCAAAATACCCTGACAGTGGCTCCATCATTACACTCCAGAGTCTAATCGACAATCATTCGAGTGGACTGCACGCGATGAACCGAATCCAAACCGTGGAAAGACACAAAAGCCTTGAAAAGGTCCAGGCCATCAACAGTGATTGTTACATAGCGTTGTTGGAGCGTTTGCAAGATGAAATCACGAAAGAACGGCCCCATTTGAAAAAGAAAAAGGTACTGTTTCATCAAGACAATGAACAGTGCCACAAGTCAATCAAAACGATGGAAAAATTGTTCCCCATCCACCCTATTCTCCTGATCTGGCCCTCAGTGACTTTATCTTGTATGCAGACCTCAAAAGCACAAATGAAGAAGCAATCGCTGAAACTGAGACCTATTTTTAGGCTAAAGAGAAATCGTACTATAAAAATGGTATCGAAAAATTGCATAACTGCTATAATCATTGTATCGCGCTCGAAGGCAACTATGTTTAATAACAAAATCGAATTTTACCAAAAAAATTTGTTTTACTATGTTAACTCAGACGACCTGTTATGTCGCATTGCTTTTTAAAGTCATCGCTATAAGCCCTTATTTTTTTGTAGATTTTTCAATTTTTCTTATAATGTTTTAAAAGTGCTTATGTAATTATTTGATAACAATTGGAAAGTACCCTACATTTGTTAAAATAACGCTAAAAAATCACTGCAAATTGTATCAATACTTGCACATCAAAAAATCGGATTTTTGTACATAACTCGAAAACGATTAACTTCACAAAAAAATTACAAGAATGCTTTTCGATCAGAAATTTAATTTTCTATCTAATACCATTTCAAAAAAATCGTGTGAACGGGTTCCAAATCGAGTTTTCAGAAACATTTCGAAAATGACAAAGTTCCGAAAAAATTGCAAAACCACTTTTTGTGAGAAATTTTATTTCCTATCTTATGGTATTTTCACTGTTTGAATACGTTAAGTAGTTATGGAGATATTTAGGAAAAACAGGTTTTTGAAATTGACGGTTTTTGCTAATATCTTGTAAACCGTTTGTTGTATAAAAAATTATTGGGACAAAAAATACTCACACATTAAAAGATAAAAACCCAAAAAAACTTGAAAAAATTTGAGAAAGGGGGTACTTACCCCCTAATTTTACCCCTTTCCCTATACCCCACTGACCCCAAAAACAGTCGGTCGCTTTGGGTGGTTAACGTCTGTATGTGTGCCAAATTTCAAATTGATGTGTTAAGTTCTTCGAAAGTTATGGAGAGCGCACACACACACACACACACACAGCGAGTTTTGTACAATAAATCCCATAAATAAAAATCTAAAATTGTCAGATCAGCCTAGCCATGAGAGTAGGTTTGTTCATCCAATTCACCTATTCGGGTAAGTGGTATCTCAAAAATTTATAACGTCGCGGGACAAATGCGCAGGACATGCATCATGTTGGTACTACAGTACTCGTCTAATATTTAACGGGACGTCTTCTAATAAACCTGTTAGGTCATTAATCAAAAATTGGAAGTATATGTTACAGTTTAAATGACTATTATAAATATGAGGGCCAGTAATTTTATTTTCCAATATACCGCTCCAAACATTGACACTCCACTGATTTTGGTGGTCCACTTCTCTTAGTCAATGAGGATTATTTTCTGATCATTAATACATATTGTACAGATTTAGTCCTCTGTTGTTCGTAAAAGTTGTTTCTTCTGTCCACAAGATTCGACAACTAAATTGTGGTTCTTTTCCAATCATATTTTTAAACCAATTGCAAACATCTAATCGGCGGTCAAAATCAGATGTCACCAGAGCTTGATGTAAAGCGATATGGAGTGTCGTTTCACTGACCCCTAAATCATTCGATATTATTCTTATACTGGGACCCGATTATACTCAAGGACATTTATAATTAAATCTTCACTTCGGACTGGTCGTTGCCTTCTATTTGATGGTTTGAGATTAACAGTGACCAAACCCTTAAACACTTTTTTCTTATAATATTGCCTTTAAGGGTATATTCTGCATATTGCCTACCAGTAATGCAGGCGTTTTTAAAAATATTGAAAATAAACGGCGAACATGTGGTATGCCTCTGCAGTAGAATATAACATTTTTAAAAACAAAAAAATACCTCAAAAAAATTTTGTAACAAAAAAACAATCGGCAAACTTCAAAAGAATTTTAAACAAAAGTAGATGTCAACAAGCAACAACAAAAATTAAATACATCTGTCATAGAGGATCCATTGTTTTGGAAATCATTCTAAATGAAAACGTTGCACTGCCGTCGTTTTTTTTTATGTAAAAAATACTTTTCACGTTAAAGACGGTTAAATTTAAAGTTAATAAATTGAAAATTGTACATACACCCTCTAGCGGTGGCTTTAAAAGCAAAATATTATTACGCTTAAAAAACCTTTAATTAGATGATTTTACCCTCTCCTCCCACCCATATTTGACCGCCTAGACCTTAAAGCGCATTACAAAAAAGTTTCAAAACATTACAAACTTTATATTAATATTTGTCTTTCACACTAATCGCCGAAGTTTCTATAAAAAAGGCATTTTTAATAAGATCATGTATGCTACGTCACCTAGCGGTAGAGGAACAAATAATTTCTAGCAGTTTCTCTTGGTCACTTTTATGATAATTTACTCCACATTTCGGGACAATTACTGTAAAAATAACGTGCATGGTCCTACGTTTTATACCGTCAAAAAATTAACAGTACATCTACAGAATGCGATAGTTTTGTAACGGTATCTGTTGTTATCAAACTGATTACGGTACATTTCTGCACAATTAGGTCACAAAACAACTCGCATGGTCCCACATTTTGTGCCGACAAAAACTTGTGAAAATATAAAAAAAATGAGAATTTTAAAACGGTACGAAACCCCGCGCGTGAACAAGAATTTTATTAAATCTTTTATTTTTTTATTTATCTAGTATTATGTGACAAAATGAACCATTTTAATTTTAATTCAAGAAAAATCTGTGTCACACATGGGCGGGGTATGGAAGCGTTTAGTTTCTATCACTAAACAATGTCAGGGTTGCAAAAAATCATTTTATCTTTTATAGTGTTAGAACAAACATTTTCAGAAAAATTTAAATATTAAGCTGAATAGAACACAAATATGCAATAAAGTACACTTTTCTATTACCAAAAATACGATCATTTGGAAATTATTTTCATTAAATAGGGCAAGTACCGAATTTTCAGAAAAATTAAATAAGAAGAGAACTAATACATTTGACCGACTGTAAATCAACCACCTTGTATATCTTCCCCTATCAAGTGAGGATAATCTACAACTTTAGTGAGACTCAACCGTAAAGTTAAAATACTTAGCTTTTTTGGGGTTTTGAATGGTGTATTTTTATATTTATATCTTACATAAATCTATACGTTTCGATAACCATTACAGGTATCGTCCTCAGTAATGCTGTTAGAAAAAAATGAAGCATTTAAGATTCTTAATAATGTAATGCTGGAATGTGTCCCTGAAGATAAGAATTTTGTCGAACACTAACGCCATCTACAAACTGGGGCAGTGCTTTATAAACTCCCGTTATACTATTGTATCTATTTATATTCGTGTTATCAGATTTTTAAGTTGTTCGTGTGTAGTGTTAACATAATAAACAATGTTTACGTACTTTGAAATAAATCACTCCCACTTTATTTGGCTTGAGTTGTCATTGCATTACTTGTTCAACTAAAGAGAACGGATTAAATTTAGAAGTGTTACAATTAGCAACGACCTAGACAAACGTCGGTCGTATGCGGATAGTTTGCGTGTTAGAAATTTGCAACAAGAATTCGTTTATGTTGTATTTTCTTCTGGCATTTTGTTGGAAAAAAATACATTTGGACTTTGTTACAAAGTACTTAAAGTTATGCACCTGGTATCAAACTTCATCAAGTTCCAGACGGTTAAAATATAAATTTACATCACCAACTGGTCTTTCTTTAATAGTGGAAAAAGCGAGCACACTATAAATATCTTTCATCTGAATATCTTGATGACTACTTGTTTTTTTCTTTGTACAGCTTTATGATTTTGGTCAGTAGTAACATTTTGACCTCCTGTTCTCGAAATTATGTTTTCGGATCATAAAAAGTACAATGGTAGAATAATAAAGGGAAGCATCGTCATCGTGCCCTAACCTAACCGGACGATATCTACACGTTCGTGCTTGAAGTCGTAGTAATTCTAAGAAAGGCTTCCCAAGAAAAGAATTTATAACAGGCAATATATTTTAGGATCATAAAAATATATATAAGATCGTTAGTTAATGTCACATATATGAGAAATTTTTTAATATACCACTAAAACAAATGACATTCTAAATTTTTTTCCTTTACTCTCTAATTAAGTAATTATTCTTAATATTATTTATTCGTGTGTGTACGTCTGATTTATGATCTGTATAAATGATTATTTTTAATTACACGGTTTCGAAATGAACTGTAATAGTAAGAATGCTTATGTTAAACATTTTTCTGTGTTTCCGGGTTAAAATGAACAATTCTCGCATGCATTTTGATGTTGGAGTGAACTCTCACTTCTTAAAAGATTTTTAGTAACTTATTTTCAAGAGTTTACGTTATACAGGGTAGTCTAGAGTTAGCGTTAAAAATTTTTTTGGGTGATAGAATAACATAAATGTGGCTCAAATACACCATTAAACAATTCCATTTCACACACCCATTTAAAGCTAAATTATTTTGATTTTTTTCCAAAAAAACTGTACCGGGTGTCACAACGATAGAGTAAAGTAAGTTTATGCTTAACTAGAATGATTTGTGTAAATATTGTATGGACCATGGGGTAGAGGTAAGAAGTGTGCGTTTTTTTAAAATATTGGAAGTTATACAGGGTGTGCCAGAAAAGCAGGATGTGAAAAAGTATGATTTTTTTAAATAGAACACCCCGTATTTGATTTTAGTTTTTAATTCTACGTGTCCATACAAACATATTTTGTCATACAAAAGATTGGCTGAAAGTTTTTAGTTCTTGAGATATTCGCGTTTAAAGATTATTATGGTCATTTTCGTGGGGTTGATGAATGGGCAATTGTTCCGTTATTTCACAATAAAAAAAATTGATATTTCGTGTGAAAAATGAGTGATTATATACTAACGTTTAGTATTTCTAATTTTCTCAACAGGGTGTTTGTTATAACCATTCAAATTTGAAAATTCTCAAATTAAAAAATCAGTTTTTTAATTGCACACCCTATATATTTTATTTCATTTTATTCGGGATTAAAAATCTATCATTTTGTCAAATATATCCTATATCTATCTTTGATAGTTTTCGAGTAATTTCGATTTTTCACACTAGCTACTTTATTTTCGATAACATTGCATTGCATGGATCTTGGTAGCCATGGAAAATAATAATTGCGTTACTAAGATACAAAGGTTTCCTACTTGTCAAAATAAACACATATTAAATTTGTCGTTTTCGCATTTAACTTGTTATCAATTCTTGTATCAATTATGGATTATTCGACAAATGAATTAATTGATATGATATACGTGTTGGGCGAGGCTGAAAAACCCTTTATTGGCGCAACGAATCTACAAAATGAAATATCCTGAACGTCGAATACCTACTACTGTTGGCTTGGAAAATTTGATGGATAGATTTGATTCTAGCGGTAGTGTTAAATACTTCAAACGTAAAGTTGTTAATAAAAGGGCAGCTAATGAAGAAAAGAACTTGAAATATTATTAAATATTCAAGAAAATCCCCAAGTGAGTTCTAGAACATTAGCGACGATATGTGATACCTCCAAATCAAACGTGAATCGAACAACGCTGAAGTATAAGTACCATCCCTATCACATTGAGCTTCATCAAGAATTGCGAGAAGAGGATTTTGCAAGACGAATTGAATTCTGCAATATCATTAATCAACGGCTGCAATTAAATAACAACTTTTGTGCTCCATAATGTTTTCCGATGAGGCGACGTTTAAAACTAATGGGGCTGTAAATCGGCATAATATGCACTATTACGCCATTGATAATCCATTTTGGCTACGAGAAGTTCAAAACCAAAATCATTGGTCACTAAATGTGTGTGTGGTATACTTAATGACCAAATTATCGGTCCCTATTTTTTTGATGATCCATTAACGGGCCGCAGCTATTTGCATTTCTTACGTGAAGAATTGCCTGTGTTACTTGAGGATATCAATTTAGAAGGACGACTAAATACGTGGTTGCAACAGGATGGTGCACCTCCACATTTTTATCGGGACGTAAGGGAATTCTTGAACCAGCAATACCCGGAGAAATGGATAGGACGTAATGGCTTTATATTATGGCCACCCAGGTCATGCGATTTAACTCCACTGGATTTTTTCCTATGGGGATACATAAAAGATCGGGTGTATATTATTAAACCTACAACAAGGGAGGACATGAAAAATAGAATTCGCGAAGCTTGTCGCACAGTAACCCCTCTTATGTTATCCGAAGTGAGACAGAACATGAGAAAAAGGCTCAATATGTGTATTCAGCAAGAAGGCCGTCTATTTGAGCATTTACTAAGACGCAATGTTGAATAATTATTGAATTACTGTTTCTCATTAATAAAAACTGTTAATATTCTCGCTTAGGTGGTTTGTTTTATTTCGTCGCAATTGTTTTACATGGCTACCACGATCCACAATAATGTTATAGTATCGTATGTAACGTACCTAGTGAGAAAAATCGAAATTCCTCGAAAACTATCAAAAATAGATATAGGATATATTTGACAAAAATGATAGATTTTTTAATTCCGAATAAAATGAAACAAAAATATATAGGGTGTGCAATTAAAAAAAACTGATTTTTTTTAATTTGAGAATTTTCAAATTTGAATGGTTATAACAAACACCCTGTTGAGAAAATTAGAAATACTACTCGGTCTAAACGTTAGTATAATATCACTCATTTTTCACGCAAAATATCAATTTTTTTTATTGTGAAATAACGGAACAATTGCCCATTCATCAACCCCACGAAAATGACCATAATAATCTTTAAACACGAATATCTCAAGAACTAAAAACTTTCAGCCAATCTTTTGTATGACAAAATATGTTTGTATGGACACGTAGAATTAAAAACTAAAATCAAATACGGGGTGTTATATTTAAAAAAATTATACTTTTTCACGTCCTGCTTTTCTGGCACACCCTGTATAACTTCCAATATTTTAAAAAAATGCACACTTCTTACCTCTACCCCATGGTCCATACAATATTTACACAAATAATTCTAGTTAAGCATAAACTTACTTTACTCTATCGTTGGGACACCCTGTATATTTGCCCAAAAATTCAGAGATTGTGGGATATTTCCTCGAACTTTAACACTACCATCGTATTCTACAAAAATTTCAAATAAAGATGGATAGCTTATAATAAGCCTGAATCTAAAGAACTACTAATTACATTGATTAGAATCTTACACACACAATTCTTTAAAAAAATTGCTAGAGAGTTACGAACTGTCAGAAGACAGGATACAACATTTTATTCATCACCATTTAAGTACAGTTATGCCAGTTTGAATAGTGTAAAACGTGGTTCGAGAAAAATAATAATTCAACTCTATCAAACTAAAAAGACACACATGAACATTTTTATTATTGTAGCTATAATATAAGGTTACAGTTAATTCTTATAGCCCACCTTATTATAAGATAAGGTATCACATACAGATGTTATGTATGCATTTCCACATATTCCCGATTTGAAAACATCTTGAAATCACTGCTGTAGGTAGCGGACCGCGAAAATTTTATTATCGTAATAAACGTTTGTGAAATCGCCATTGTTACCACGATAGAAAAGATAATTAGTGGATTTTTAATATCTTGATAATACGTCATAATTTGCTAATGTTTTCAAAATATTTTATTTATATATTTTTATGTAAGGAATGTTGTAACTGATATTTGTCTAGGGTTATAAAACACATGGAGGGAGAGTAGCAGATGCACGCTTAAAAATTCCTTACTGATGGGGCGTAACGAATCATTGTAATTTCTTATGCGCGCTCTTGATGTAAAAATGTCATTGATCTAATGATTAATTACGGCTGAACGGGCCGCGATCAAAAGATATCTTTGTTTGTTACTTGAAACTTCGAAAGAGAAATGTAGTGTTGTAACGGGCGAATGCATATTTTTAAAATTAAGATATCGTGCAACAGTTAATATGAAACTGTTCTAACGGAAATTAATGTTTCTTGTTTTTATATTACTTTTGAAAGATGGGTGTTGATTGCGGGAGTGAAGTTGGTTGGGTTATCGGGGAAGAGTAGTTACAGTTAGAGTGTCAATTGAGCCAGATCAATTTTTGGGTTAATTAAATACCTTCATTGTACACAGTTTGTCTTTAAAATAATTCTTGCTTGTACATTTTTCCTTTGAATTCGCCAACATTAAGCTGTCTTTTATTTCGGGGTTAAACCGCGTATGTTAACGATTTGTGTCTGTGATCAATTAAGGGAATATTTATGCTAGTGTACGTATTTTTATATAACTGAAAGATCGCGCCAATCATTTTACCAGCCTACGTAACTTATTAAAAGAATCAAACATTGCCTTGCAAAGGTGTTTTATTCGTATGCGGACTCATTAAGTTGAAATCTGCTAAAGAAAAAGACAATACAGGGCCCTCTCACTCTTGTATTTGTGCGAATTAGCATTGTTGGTTGTTTATATTTATATTTGGTTAGAGGTTAAACATCTCGAATTTTTATTTCTACTGTTTTTATTTATTGTATAGACGAACGTGTAACCCGAGAGAGGAGCACTGAGTTTTTTTTGTCAGTTTGTTTAAGTAGAATTATTTGCCTGCGAGCTGATTTCTCTTTGTATCTGCTTTATTGTAATTTGATTTATGTATTCTGTGCTTTAGTGGCCACTAAACAATTGGGTACGTGCAAATTCCATGTCTACCTTCTTTTGTCCTTGCCTTTCCCTTATTATCACCTGTGCAATTTTACTGTTGTTGTATTTTATATGTACCGTAATTTACTTTATTGTTTTAGGTGCTTATTTACTTAAAGACCGGCATGATTGGTTTTTAAAGGGCCACATGTTTGGTGTTACGATTTTTATTATGATTATTTATGGCCTAATTGTGGTGTGACTACATGCGTTTTTTTTTATTGTTGTGTTTCTGTGTAACTAAACTGTTTTTTATTCATTTTCTCTTAATGTTATAATTTTGTACGCACTTTAACCTGATTTAATGGTGTTTTGTTGTATATTTACCATTTCATTGTTTTTTTTTGTGTTATTTGATTTATTAGAGTACTTGTGCAATTACTTATTTATGAATAAAGTGAGTTTTATTGGTAGTTCTTTCTCACAAAAGTATATTAACGGGTTAAACCACCGCAGGTCAAAGCTCGTTGATTTTAATTGAGTAGTTTCATTGTTTACCTGTCCCACCTGATGCAACACTTAACCTCGTCCAGCCTATTTCAGTCAAATAGTACAACGTATCTACCACTAGACGGCCAATTCGTTTGATCAGATTTGAGGTTTGCGAGTAATTAAATATCAGACTTTTAAATAAATTCTAAAGTTTTAATTATTGCCAGGAAAGTCAAAGTAAGGCACGCAAAATTAATTTGAGTGACAGTAACATTATGATCAGTCAAGTCAAGATAAATCACTTAGAGAATGTTTTGTTCTCGAATTTGCATTCTTGAAAATAACGTTTAAATTACGCTTTTCAAAATAGGGTACCTGGGAGACGCTACACTGCCAATGAGTAAATGATCGAAACCCACCAAAAAAAAAACTGTAACCAGCAAAACAGAACATCTATGCGTGATACCTTATCTCATCATAAGGTGGGCTATAAAAATTAACTGTAACCTTATGTTATAGGAACTTTTTTTAGAAAATTGTGTGTGTATAAGCTTTTTCCTTTTTTTTTTAAGAAAATGATAACTTCACAGTTCTAATCAATTTAATTAGTGGTTGTGTAGATTCAGGCTGATCATAAGCTATACATCCTTATTTGAAATTTAATGTAGAATACAATAGTAGTGTTAAAGTTCAAGGAATGTATCAAAATCTCCCAGAATTTCTAAATTTTTGGATGAATGTACAGTTTTTTTTTTGAAAAAAATCAAAATACTTTTTCTTTAAGTGAGTGTGTGAAATGAAATTTTTTTAATTGCGTATTTGAGTCACATTTATGTTGTTCTACCACCCAAAAAAATGTTTAACGCTAGGTCTCGACCACCCTGTATACAGGTTATTAGAAAATTAAATATAAATGTTGTTTATTAATTGCTACGGAAGCTATCAAATTAACTCACTATTGCCAACTCATTATTTCACAACCAGATTTTTTAAGTCGCCAGTAATTAATAAATAAGATGAAATAAACCCGAAACAGAGTATAAAACATTCGTTACAGAAGGCGTTCTAAGCACTCCTTCTTTCGAATCTTGAACTCGTGTTAACGTATCTTATATTTTAACAACTTATATTTTAATATACTATTCTCATTAACTATTATCCAATGGGTCAAACGGGCCTAAGAAGTCTCCTTTGGCAGCGATGAGATCATTCCAACGCTTTTGTAACTTTTCGATGCCGATCTGGTAGAACAATTTATCTTTGGCCTCAAAATAGGCTTCAGTTTCTGCGATAATATCCTCGTCTGAGCCAAAGCTCTTGCCACGGAGCATCTTTTTGAGTTCATTAATCGCTGGGGGTCCGATCTGGACTACATAGTGTGTGCAGAAGTAATTCACAGCCCAATTCGGCATGTTTGATTCTGGAGTGAAATGGTGGAGCCATGTTTCATCCAAGGTAATATACCGACGCAAAAACTCAGGTCTGTTCCGCTTAAACGTGATCAAACAGCGCTCGGAATCATCAATTCGTTGTTTTTGTTCTGGTGTGAGCAAATGCGGTAGCCATTTGGAAAATAGCTTTTTCATACCCAAATGTTCGTGTATAATAGTGAAAACGCTACCTTTTGATAACTTCAGGGTGTCAGCTATCTCTTGCAACTTTACTTTGCGATTGCCCATAATGATTTTCAGTGTTTTTTCGATGTTTTCAGGATTGACAGCTTCACCTGGACGTCCTGAACGTTCAGCATCATTGATTTGATGGTTGTTATAGATGGAGCAGAGTCCGGCGGATAACACTTTTCAAGACATTAGTCAGCTGAAACGGTGTTTTTCCCATTAAAAATCAATGAAAGTCAACACACGAAAGTGCTTTGAAGAAAAGTAGTGTTACTTAAACCACTGTAAATTCTAAACTAAAGATTAGATTGTCAGGAAATTTGGACATATATCTTCTAAAGGTTGGCATTATTGAAATCGATATATGGATATTTCGTTAGAGGTGCCATGTAGGGGTTAGGCCCGGCACTTTTTGACCCATGTAATACGTTATCATATCATTCTATTATGAAATAATGCAACCTTTGCTTTTCCTTTGGGAACATCGCTATCATGGTAATAAATAATAAGATTCTTTTAGAAAACTCTACGCCCACAAATGCATAAAACCTATCATACAGCGCGTTCAAACTTAAGTCGACATTACCGTTATTTTTCCTATTAATGTAATTTCGAAATTAGTCAAATTGATAAACAAGTGTACTATTTTACGCTGGTGACTATGGTTGAAACGGAAAAACAATTGACAACCATATTGTTGAAATATCGATTACATCGTTTTTTTTTGTAATGAAACACCCCATATAGAATATTCTGAACAAAAGTTGTCTAGTATCATAATATTCTACAGTAAAAAACGAGGAAGATATTATTGATTTTTTGATTTCAAAAATGTGATTTAAAATATGACTGACCGACGTGAAGTTAGCAATAACCGACCAATAACAGTTTCTGCATAATTCATTTGAAGCTAGCAATTTTTCAGCAATAGATATGCAAAACAGAAATACATCTTGTGCGCTAGTTGAAGTACGTCCTCCACCTTAAATCGGATTACTTAAAATGGGTGTAGACATGTCCCTTTCACTTCCTGGTCCCGCTCATTCACAAGAGCTGCCCGCGTTCGGCCATGTTTTCTTCGGATACGTTAACCTTTTTGGAGTTTCCACCCTTATTACCGCTAAATAAAGCCTATCTGGCTTCGGTCATATTTTTTTCCGACGCCATTTTCATCCTTGGTTAGAGCCTTTATGACAATTTCCACTTTTTTGTCCCTAAACACGC
The DNA here is from genome assembly GCA_036346205.1 of Vesta saturnalis. Classification (NCBI taxonomy): domain Eukaryota; kingdom Metazoa; phylum Arthropoda; class Insecta; order Coleoptera; family Lampyridae; genus Vesta; species Vesta saturnalis. The sequence continues at coordinate 6,857,452 of JARFJB010002450.1, forward strand.
CTTTTGTGGGTTGTAGGGTACACAAACCGCAGGCGCATTTAATTAGAATCAGTCACCTCCACCACTTTTCATCTGATGACGTCAATTTCTAATTGGTCCTGGGCTCCGCCCGTAAGCGAGGAAATCGTCCACCACTTCCATGCCCCCTCCTTGCGCCTGATAGGTCGTCCCTTACGTCACAGCTTGTACCTGATTAGTCGCCCACTACACTATCGCTTGCTTTGACTCCCTTTTTTCCATCAAGTGGAGCTTTGCTGCACCCTATTTCCAACAGTTACAGCTCCCTCTCGGTCCCATTTTTCACCCCCTGGGGCTCCGTCCTGGGCTCCGCTTCAAAAATGAGACTATCAGACTTGTTTTCGTGGGACCCTTTTCCAAGAGCTGGAGCTCTGCCCTAAGTCTGTTGCCTTTTTTTCGTCTGGGGTTTCGCTGTGACCACATTTCCGACAGGTCCCCCATCGACCATATGTGTGTTGCCATCTAGTAGCAGACTTTATAAGTTAATGGAAGTTTTCTGTAATTGAGTTATCTAATAGATAAGACACGGATAGTACTATACTTTTAACAATGTGAATATTTATTACCCCCACCACTCCTACTAAATCGAGGACGTACATAAATCTAATTTTTTCTGAACGCAAACCTATTTAATAAATTACTCAACATACTGTTAAAATAATAAATAGTATCTTTTTAAATTTTGCTGAAAAAAAAAATTACCCGATAATCTCACACGCTACCGAAAATAGACAATAGCAGGGTTGCACAAAATCTAACTTACCATAGATTTTAAATTATCGTTTAATAAGTATCTCTTAAGGTAGAATAAGGCTGCAGGTATCCGATCATCTCGCGTGGCAGCAGATATGCGCTAAAAAAGTGTAAACGGAACTCCATAACCTTAAACACGTCTGTAACATCCATTATTTCGGATGTTACATTAGTTAAGAAGATAGCTATTAAAGTCAGTTGTTCATTGCTGTTTTTATTATTTTCTTCTTTAACGTTGTCTTCATTGTGTTATTTTCCTAAATTAAACCGTTTAATATTTCAAATTGTTGATGGTCACTCTTACTTAACACAAATTTTTAGAATTTAGAACCACTGGTCACAGTTGGTCTAGTTATTTATTTAGTTTCAAAAAAAGAACGTTTCTTCTTCCTATTTTTTCAAAAAGCTGTTGGTGCAAGCCAAGAAATCGAATAATTTTCTGGATAAAATTGGTCCATCGACTACGGTCGGATTTATATTTATTCCTAATTATGGGAGATGATTAATTAGTATCGTTTACTTCTTACGCATCTTACGGATTTGAAGGTTAAAATGTCAGCCATCAATATCACGGTTTGTCATAATTATTAACCTTAAGGAAAGTACATATTCCAATATGGGTTACGAACATAACCGTTTATCTCGAAATTCTATTGTGTGCACCGTTTTCTTGTACACCTCGTTAAGATAAGAGTCTATTCAAATGCCTACTCGTGTCTTACGTAAGAAATTACAGAGGTTCCTACTCTACGCTGAGAATAACTCCTACAACCCTAGACATATTTTTACTCTGGGTTCGATTAATATACACACAATTTGTTAAAGCTGTAACTTAACCCTCACTTTTGTAAGCTATCACCTGAATACTTACTATAAAGAATAGTACTTACAGTACCTCAATTTAATTTGAATATTTCCTTTTGTAAACATAGGACAATCTAGAGGTTGCCTCTTATGCGTATTATTGCTATATTGTTACTAATTCTAGAAGGTTTAAATATGTGTCTCTGAATGGGATACTGTAATGTATTATTGACTGCTAGTGTTTAACTGAACATTATTATTGGTTTTACTGTTGTACATTGTACTATAAGCATTGCCATTTTAATCTTAATTAATTTTTGATTTTACCAAAAAAAAAACGAAAGATTATACTAAATTTAAAACTGTTTAGCTTTGGGGCCCTCCGATTTATATTTAAAGTAGACATTTAGTTTAAATTGCTTTTATTACTCTACATGGAATACAACAAACTATTAATTTTTTTATGATATGTTCTCTTCAAAACACCGTATCATTATTTAATAAAAGTTTTGCTACTATTCCACTGTCCATTAGTACCATGTGTATATATTGTGTATGTGTAATCTTCTCTTTCAGAAACCTAGTTAACTACGTGTCTCGTCGTGTATAAATATTCTTCCGTGTTGTAAGTTAACCTTTCCTATTTCGAGTTTTGAGGAAAGGGCTCCTTTAAACATGCGGCAAAAATTCAAGAGGTTATTTCTTGGCCTATTCTAAGAATATTTTGTCCTATGATGATTTTTGAAAAACCCCTTTGTTTTGAAGATACAGGGTGAACAAAATTTTTAACAGTAACAACAGTTTATTAACAAAAAGTACATGTAAAGTTGCTCAATATACAATAAATGTTCAATGACTTCCTCCAGCCTGGATAGAAGCATTCAATCTTTTCGTCATTGACTGCCGAACTCTTTCAAACATACGAGGGTTTTTTTTCTAATTATCCGATTTCGCAAGTTGTCCAAATTCTCCAAATTCTACCTTAGGAATTTTTTTGCCACTAAATTACGCGTCTGCGTCGTATCAAAAAATTGCATAGAATATAATTAATCGATCTTTGTAACATGCAGCTGTTTTAGAAATAAAAAGCCAAATGAAAATAAGCTTAAATACAAAATTGTAAGTACGTATGTATTTTCGTTCTGGAATATTCGTGGATACTAACGTACATCCATACACATACACACCCACACATCCATACAGATACAGACACACATCCAGACATCATGGCCGATCTTGACGAAACTTGGCCAAAAGTTCTAAAATGATGTATAGATGCCATTTACTTACCAATAGACACCGAAATTGTATACCGTAGATCGCTTACCTGAAAAAAAAATATAATTGGAATAAATTCATTTTGATGTAATGCAGATACTTTTTTTTTCATTTTGTACATATTGTTTAGTACCCATCATACAATACAATTTAATAGGCGAGCCCAGCTATTAACAGTTAGTATTATAGAAATAATGCCATGACTTTATATGTAATTTTGCAACACAGTAACACCTAAGATTTCTCCCGCGTCCAAAGCACGAGTAATTATGGTGTGAATGTGCGAAGGTATTGAGGAGCGTATTTCGGAGGCACACTTGCTATGGTAATAGCGATAGAACAAGGAAAGAACCGAAACTATTCTTCTAGGCTCAAGAGGCTGTAGGTCAGAAGTCACAGGCAGGTCATTTATAAGCCTGAGAGCCTCTTTTTGGATGCGGTTTACCCTATCAAGGGCGTATTAGGGAGCACTGACCCAGAGGTGGGAATTGTATTCCAGATGAGGTCGAATTTGAGCCTTATACAGTAAAAGGAGTTGTTGCGATGTGAAGTACTGTTTAGATCTGCACAGAAAGCCCAGTTTACGAGCACCTGTTTTGCTGGCTGGCAAAAGGTGGTCAACCCATGAAAGGTTCGATGATACGGACATCCCTAACATAGAAATAGAGTTTGAAAACTTGAGTTCTAAGCCGTTCATATTTACAGCAGGAAATGATACGTCTTTTTTGGGGGACACCAGGCAACACTGCGCTTTGTCGGCGTTGAACGTGAGTAGATTCCCATTCAAGGACACGTTCTAAGCCACTGTTAATTGAGGCTGCCGTTTTCACCTTAACGTCATGTTTAGACTTACTGTTGTGGGAAAACTGAGAAGAACTACAATATAGAGTACTGTCATCTGCAAAGCAATGGATCGGGTTAGTTGTTGAGGAAATGAGGTCATTTATGTACAGCAGGAAAAGTGTAGGAGCTATCACTGATCCTTGGGGTACTCACGCGTTAATAGTAGGTTTTTTCGAAAAGAAGCCATCAACGACAACGCGTATACGTCTTTTGTCAAGAAAGCTGGATATCCAATTCATGAGCGTATCGGATAAGCCGAACGAAGTGAGCTTGGCAAGTAGGCACTTGTGCCAAACCTGGTCAATAGTTGATTAGTGGTTGGAATAGAAAAGTAAGGAATATGAAGGCAAAAACATAAAAATTATGTAAATGAGAAATGCAACAAGTTGTTGCAATTGAAACGTTATAATAGGGTTGTGTTCTTAAATGATTACATAAAAGGCACAAACATGTAGATTAGGTCAAATCTTGTTATCTGTTTTAAAGCATCCACAATATTGTCAGTAATAATATAACAAGTGTTAGAATATATAAAATAAACATGGTTGCCAGGCAATAAGAGTTGACAGGGCTTGAATGGTTTTTGGCCAAATGGCAAGTTTGAGAAGAAATCCAGAATTATCTTCTAATTTATTTCCACTCTCCAATAATAGCTAAATTGCATTAACACAGTAATAGAGCTACATTAAATACGTTTGTCAAAACAAAGGTTGCTACAAATAGATATGTCACTTTAAATATGTGTAACGAAAATAAATAAATAAATCACTTAAATCTAAAAATAATTATGCATGATTTAATTGTTGTTAAATGTGAGGTTATTAAATATTTCAACAAAAAACAACAAATAAAGCAAGTGTCATTTTAACCGACCGGTGTGAGCAAAGCGGCAAGTTATAACGGCTAAAATCCCCGACAATGCACGAAGTATCAGTGGCGTGCATTTTAAATTAAATTTGTTCATCAAACAGAAGCAGACCAAAGCATGGAAATGAAAATTGTTTTGATTCGTAAGCAAACTACGTTGGCCAAAGCTTTCACAAAGGATTGTTATACTCACCCCTGTATTATACGTCCAAAACGGTATACCCCCCCCCCCCCGGCTAAAATCTCCAAAGATGCACGAAGTATCAGTGGCGAGTATTTCAAATTAAATTTATTTCTGACACAGAAATGAAAATTATTATAAATAAGCAAAATATATTGTTCAACATGATATACCCACCCCTATATTGTATATATGAAACGGTACATTCTATAAAGTTTCTTCAACAATTCTAGTTTAAAACACTCAACAAATTTTCACCAGCACTACCCTCTAAAGGGTTGATAATACCCACTTTTCCCGACACTACCGTTTAAAGGGTTGATCAGACCAACCCCTATATTATATCTCGTAAACGGTACATACTATAAAGTTGAAACTTTCCCTAACAGGTCTAGTTTAAAACACTAAAAAAATGTTGCCCCGTACTGTCACCTGAAAGGTTGATAATACCCAGCCCTCGTAAACCATACCTACTATAAAGTTGAAATTTTCAGGATGATTTGCCCAATAAATCCAGTTTAAAACACTAAAAAAATGCTCCCTGCACTGTCGTCTAAAGCAACTACCATATTATATCTCGGAAACGGCACATACTATCAAGTTGGTAGTTTCACGATTTCCCTAATAATATTCTACTTTATACCAACGCTTTAAACGGCAGTGCGAGAAATAATTTTGTTAGTATTTTAAAGTAGGATTACTAACAAAATTATCGTAAAAATTTAATTTAAAATACTTCGTGTATCTTCGGAGACTTTAATCGCTGTGACTGGTCGCTTTTTACAGACAGTGAAATATTTACAACAAAACGAAATGAAAATGTAATTTCGGCCAGATTCGTTAATTTAAATAATATCAATATATCACAATTGATTTAATTGCATTAAAAAGTTGTAAATTATACAATTTTGAGAATATCCTATCAGTTAACAAAGAAGATAAGCTTTTAGACTTAGTTAATACAATGTTTTTTTAACAGAGATCGATAAGCTACAGTAACAAATGAGAGTACATAAAATATTACAGTATGACAGAATCCATTACCGGTGTATAAAAAACAATATGAATTACGGCGCAGTCCATCAAAAAGTATCATTGAGAAGAGTAAACCCGATTGGTCATCACCTTTATTGTTGCGCCAGTGTCTGTGCGGGGCAAAAGCGGAGAATATTATTAAAATTTACACAAAAATTTTCAAGATGACAAACATAGAAAGATTTTTTTACACTTATGTGTCTGTATGTGTCGAGACCACATAATGCTATTAGTAATCTTTGCACACCTTTCGACGTACGTACTCCGTACGGATATGCTTGGGATCACTTCTTGCGCAGTAATTAGGAAGTGAAAGAATGTTTTTGTAAAATCACTTCACTTCTTGGGTAGTGAAGCAATGCCACTAAATAGCTATTTACAACCCCTCGAGGTGCGTACGCCGAGAAGATATGCAAATAGTTACTGTTCTGGTCACTAATGGTGTAATTAAAACAGGAAAATTAATAAACAATAAGACATTTTGGAATTAGGATGTTTTAATGTAATATATCAGACGGGTTTTCCGGTTCATTGTTAAATGTAGGTAATTCTCAGGAGTCTTTTCTGAATGTTAAGGAAAGCTGGTATGGGAATAAGAATAATGTGAATGGGAGCTCGGATAGGATTTTTAAACAATACTATATTCAGTTGCGGAAGGAAATAGGAAATAAGCTTTGATAGGAATTGATTTGCAAGGATAGGAAAAAATTAATTGTAAGGATTTCTAGGAACATTACAGAGTACAGCATATAAAGAATCATACGATGCCTTGAACGTTGATTAATTATATCTCCAATTTTAGGGAATCCAATCTTTGATGCAGGCAATAAATGTACTATAAAGACGAATGCAAAGCAAACTAGTCAATTGAATCCGTTGTTAACCCAGACGAAACAAGAGGGGGTACTATAAGTTTAACCTGTGTGTCTGTGTATCTGTTTGTGATATCGTTGCTTCCTAACGGATGAACCGATTTTGATTAATTGTTTTGTCTTAAGAATGTTCTTAGTTATGATTCAAAACAACTTTTTTACTTTGTAGAGTTTTTTTCGAGTTTTTTTTAATTATATAAAATTTTCTTGTGTACAATGCAAAGCACAAGCTCATATACGTAAGTAGGACGTGGTGTATGCTTTAACACGTACAAAATTAAACTTGGAAAGTTTTAGAATCCAGTAGCATGCTTGTAACAGCAAGACGTTAGGTTATGCAGCAAAATAAAGTGAACGAAGTAGAAACTTTGATAAGACTGCAGACATGAGCACTGATGATTACCCATATATCGTAGAATTATTAAAGATATGTAAATTGAATAGTAATTAATGAACGGCAAAAGTTCCAGAGATAAAAGAAAGTAAATAAAAATATTTTAAGGTTAGGTAACATTTTGGGTTACAAGAGAGCGTATAAAAAGCAAAATTGCATAATAATTTATGTTCGAGACGCTGAAATGCCATTATTATTATTAAACGGAGCTCCAGAATAAGACAGAACGAAAGGTTGTCTATATAAAACAAATGGAAATTAAGTGCTTCACGTGTAAAACATAATCAATTTAAAAGATATAATATTAAGATAGATCCCGTATCAAAACTAAAGAGATTAACTACATATACCATATCGGTATATACACATTTACAAATGGTGATGTACAGAAGATTTGGTAGATCCTTTAAACCTAGATAACAAGAATAATAAATGTATGTTTACAATACAGTGTGTTAACAACATTCGTAGTGTTTATTATTCCGAATAATGTAACCGCTCAAGGCACAGAATTTTTTACGGAAGTTTTTAAAGAAACGCAAATTTCAGGAAAAGATGTAGAAAACTGTCACAAACATTTTAAATGCTCACTTAAGAATTTCAAAAGGTAAATTACAACCAAATTATAAACATATGTTAGTGTTTGAAAAAAAAATGTAATTTACTACATGATACTCTAGGTTCTAAAAGTTCCAATTTTGATGGCTACCTTCATGATAAAGAAGATTTGGAAGTAACTTGTTTATAACAGTAATGCGTTATGTTACACAGTAAAATAATAAATTGGAATCAGGTACTAGACTACAAATGAGAGGCTGATCACCCACACATCGTAGAATTATTAAAGAGACCTGCGAATTTAATAAAAATAAATGCAATAAGGGCAAAAGATGAAAGAAGCAAATAAAAATATTTTGTAACTAAGTAACAATTCTTCTTCATGGTAAAGGAAAGCGAATAGTTAGTATAAAACAAAATTGATTAAAAATTCATACTTTAGACGCTAACATAATAATGATAATTCCATTAACACAAGAAGTAGTAGAAATAAATTCCGCTAGCGTAATTGATAATTGCAATAAAAACAATTTCAAAAATATCATTAGAGATTTCTTTCAAATGTTTATGTTTAAAGACGCTGAGATTCCATTATTATTATTAAATGGAAACAGAATAATGTGAAACAATAAAAAAAATTGTGACTGTAAAACAAATGAAAATGAAATGCTTATAATTGAATTTAAACTAATAAACAATTCACGTGTAAAAAATAAATTTAAAAGATATAATATTAAAATAGATGACATCAAATGTAAAGATACAAGAGAATTAACAAAAAATTATTTTCATTTATTACTAGACTGGATCATACCGGTATAAACAAAACGTATGAAATTAAAAAGAAATACATTTGGAAGCGTTTGTGATGAAGAAAACAGCACCATCAGTATTCGAAACAATTTATTAGATTTGGTAGATTCATTAAACATAGACAAGAACAATAAATATAAGTTATAAATAATATAAGCGTGAGTTAACAATAATCGTAAAGTGTCTGTTATTCCGAATAGTGTTGTAAACAGTAGGCACAGAACTTTTTTTGAAAGTTTTTAAAGATAGGCAAATTTCAGGCCTAAATCTAAATTAACTCAAAGGTGTATCATTTTGAAACTTTAGGTACGTTAGAGAACCGTCAGAAACGTTTAAAATACTTATTTGGGAATTCAACCAAATTATCATATAGAAGTTAGTTTCTGGGAAACTAACCAAAACGTAATTTACAACATTTTAGGTCTTAAAAGTTACAATTTTGATGGTTATCTAGTATAATTTCTGATCAGTAATTTTTTAAGCCATAATAAATAGACAGTTAAAAGTGACTGCCATAGGACAGAAGCTCTTTAGAGATTACTATAAGTTTTATATTTATATACGGGGCGTTAAGTCGCGTCTCAGTAGTTGTCATCCCTTAATATTTTCAAATTATAATACACATCGTTAACATAATCAATATACAATGTAATAAAAAATTAATAATAGGATGTAGCAGTTGTTATTAGTAATTTCACCCCTAATATTACTTATACTCCTAATAATAAATAGAAGATTTTGTGCCTTCAGCTCAGCCAGTGATTAAATGGGCCATGTTCTTAAACTTTGATTTGCTTTAATTAGAAAATGTGTGTGTGGTTAGATATGTTCGCCCTACTAAAAATGTAACTTCAACCTGCAAATAAATGTTAAAATACCTCGGACACCAACTTATTTTATGGAAAACAAGTAAACCGTGAATGTAATAAATGTGAAATTCAAAACAATAACAAGGTTTATTATAAAATCTTTAAGACAAGTTATAAATTAGAAAATCTTAATCCTAATCTTAATAACTTAAAAATACCTTATGCTAATAATTAGAAATGAAATATCTGTTGTACTTTAAAATTTTGGTTGTCACTGGTATACTGTTACTGATAAGATGTGCTGACGAAGCCACGCTTTCAATTTTCGTTATGCAATCAATCTTGAAATGAAAATATAACAGTTTTGATATTCGTTGATCCCAAATGAATAAATTCTTTTACAAAAAGCCAAACTTGGTTGATTTAAATGGGTTGATGTACCATTTATTTATAATTTTCAGCATAGCAACTTCTATTGCGTCATCCTCGTTAAATTGAAACGTAATAATACAATGAAATTACGTAATGGGAAAATGTAACGTATTAAAGGTAAAACCAAAGTAAAATAAAAAAAAATAAAAGTGCCTAAAAAGGATAAATATAATAGACAAAGAAAAATAGGTGCAATTAGCTCTTACCGTAAATTTTACGACACTTATATAAAAATAATCAAGAGCAAAACTGGGCGCTTTTTGCTTTCATTCTCGTAACAACACCGACTTCAAAATAGATGTCTGCGCATGAACTCAATTTGCAAGACGAAATGCGCGTACTACCCCACTTTAAAATATCTAAACGAATACTTTTCAGCCACTAAGGTATGCAATTCACATGACACAAAAATGAACGAAGTTTCCTAAATTATTGTATATTTTAATACAACTCAAAAAGGTTTGTTACAACAATACAATCAATTTCAAAAATGTTATTAGGAGGAGATGCAGTTTTCAAACGGTTACATAAAATAATTTAAAGTTAAAACTTATTTGGAATGAAAAATCAATAATTCAGATTAACTTTAGCTGAATACAATTTTGCAAATAAATACATAAAAGCAAAAAAATGTGAAGATGGATACGTTATCATGTACAAAGTAAGACTTAGAAGTAACAAGCAATAAGAGCAAGACGAAAAGTTACGCAGGAAAATAATAAAGTGAAACCAGGTACTTTGATAAGGCTACACATGTGAGGACTGATATATCGTAGAATTATTAAAAAGACCTGTAATTCAATAAGGTCAAAAGCCAAACAAAATTTAGTAAATAAAAATACTTTGAAGTTATGTAATATTTCTTATGACAAATCAGAGCGAATAAGTAGTATAAAAAAGTTGTTAAGAATTCATGCCCTACATGCTGAAATAATACTAATTCCACCAACAGAAGAAGTGGTGTTACAGCGGAAACAGGCGAGGTCGATATAAGCAGTAAAATGATTCAATCGTAGTTTCACACACCTTACACTTACCATAAATCTACAACTCACAATACTCAGCCCAGGAAAAATTGTCTCTAGGCGCAACCACAATCTTAATTTTTTCTAAAATAATTAGTCTTAGGCGGGATGTTAAATTAATCCTATCTAACTGTGGAACACAGGATTGTAGCCAACTCAGTACAATCATACACAACTCAAATTCAATCACATTTCAAAAGAAATTTACCCCAAAAGCTTAAGAAAATTTTGAAATAAACGGGTCGCCGTAAACTTATAGAACATATCCCGTACATATGGAAATTCCAAGTCATGAAACGGTAAGTTGAATCCTTTTTAAGTATCCCTCGTATACATGTAAATTTATATTTCTGTTATAAAACTCTGAATTAAATAAACATTACCCAATTTAAAAGAATCACCACAATATTCGTCAGTTTCTGAAAAATTTTAAATATAGCGGTCCGCGCTTTCATCATAAATAACCTCTATATATTTTATGAATACTTTCTCTTTAAAAATCGTATTTAAACGTTCATCAATAGATTCGAATTTTAATACTTCAAAATTGTAGTTTATACTTAATAAAAATATTCTGTTATTCGTCTTCTGTATTTTCACTGTCATATAATTCACAATACTTAAATTTTGCAATCGATCTGGCCCATAAAGTAATTTCAGATCAATCAAAAACTCAAAATATTCAAAGATTAATTTCAAGTATTACTTAGTGTAACCCATTAGGTAAATTTACACAGGTTAATGCTAAAAATTTTATCTCAGCTGACATAAATAAACAAAAGTAAATTAAATAACGGATATATATATATATATATATATATATATATATATATATAGACCAACTTTCAAATGTAAATATGTACAAACACGTGGCTTCAAAAGCGCCACAAAAACCAATTCTGGATTAAAAATTCCCCCAAAATCTTACATACTAAACACATTAAAGTAGATACAGTTCGATTATCCTTTTACTTATAATAAGAAACTATTAACTCAGCGAGCAAGAATGAACTTCTTGAACTACTTGTATCTGTTAAAGAAACTCTAAAACTAGTTCTTACAATTTACGTTAATTAATCGTAGGTCTGTGATATAGTAAAGTCCACATGGTCTGTTTCCAATAATCCTTCTGAAATTTGCACCCACACTGGCACAAAACACAGTAGATGGCCGTATTGGCTGCATAACCGGCCTCTAAACTCACTGCGACGCACCACCGAGGAAGGAGAAACCGGTTCGCGCGTCGGCCGCGCTTAGTCGCGTTACTTTGTTCTGCCGACCTGTCGATCTTTGCGTTTGTCATAATATTCATCTTTTACCGGTGCCCATCATTTGTCGAGATACCTTGACAACGCTACCTGAAAATCATCTCCATATAACCGAGCTGCGGATCGTTGTAATCTGAGCTTAAAGGAACGTAAGTTTTATTGCACAATATTACACAATACACCGATTGAACGATGTCGCTCCGGGCTGAACGCCCGTAGTCATCTTGCATTTACTACATTGGAAAGAAAGGCTCTCGCCTTCATTCTACCAACCACCGGAAGTTTCATTTACATAGCGCAACGGGTTGGTACCATATTCTTGTAAATGATCCTTCACTACCCAACCCGCAGATAACATTACTGCCAGACTCCCCTTGTAGATCATATCGTGATCCCCCCAGTTCTATGAAGACGCTCCGCGTTTACGTTCAGGAGTCTCATATTTAATCTCGCCAAACGTGAGTAACTGCTTCAAAATCCGACCGCAATTCGCGCTAAATCCGACTTAAAGGAGTAATCCTGCTTTAAAAAAACCGCAACTGTTCTGATCGCTTATCGGGATAACCCAGACTTGAGGGAGAAACCCTTACGCAAGTCTACCGTACTTGTAAAACAAGTTAGTTTATCCCGTACCTGAAAATCTGTAAACCAAATTGTTCCGGAAGGTTTATAAGGGTCATTATTGAACACAGCCCTGACCTAGCACCCCCTGGTAGCTACTCGTGACGCAATCGAACCCAGAAGCACAAGAAGTAACTAAGCGTGCCCACTGCCCGCACCCAGAATATAATTACTAAATGTAATTAGACTAGATCTTAATGCATCATAATTAAGATTCTCCTGTATATAGTTAATATAAACCATTAAGAAAACGCTGTACATATTAATTGGTTTCCTGAAATCTTGTAAATAATAAGCCCTACAAGTTATCTTTAATAACAGATAGAAGTCCGTTTCATAGAAATTAAAGGAAGAAAATTGCATTTATTCACTTTAAAATTCCGTATGAAAGCAGACCAATATTATTTACTTCATTCGAAGGTAAAAATCATATGCGCATAAACTATAGTTTAAAGTATTGATTTTTCTGATCGGCTTTCTAGCGAGTAAGCGCGAGCATTAACCACATTGTCGTTCTACCCAACCTTGCTATACCGTTAGGATAACTATGCGTAGACATCCGTGCAGCTTATGTTTACAGGGCCGGCCTTAAAACTTTTAAATTATTTTAGAAAGTAATTTTAGTTAGGATTTTCGTTATATATACAAAAATACGAGTTCCAAATAGCTTAATTGAAGATAGTATTAATTCTGTTTTCACAGAAAGGTCTCAGAACTGAGTAGCAGGAGGACTGGAGCACAGAACAAACCCAGACCAGGCGTCACTCTGAAGATTTCTTTTATTAATTAGTGTACATAGTTATTCAGTATTATAAAATTGTTTTTCGGTTCAGTGTGAAATTATTATAGTGTAAAAAGGAATAGGTTAATATAAATACAAAACCCGTATATGATTATAATTCAGTGTGTACTGTGATCGACCCCAGCCGAAGTAAACGAACCCCGCCCCTTTTCATTAATTTAAAATCCGATTGAGCTAGTCGGAGGCAAATTAAAGTAACATAAAGTAAAATCCCATTATTCTAAAGAAGCCCCTCAACGTAAACGTTTATTTACAATAACTGTTTCCACATAAATATTAAAATTCTTAGCTGCCTTTATACAATCGATTTTATATTACTACCGATTGTACACATGTACGTCATTCAATGTCCATGATGACTACCAATGTCTTAACCAAATTGCCAAACTTTTAATTTGGTTACTTAAAGGGTTACTTCAGGCTTTCTTTTATCATTATCGTCGTACGCTCTATTACTGAACATTATCAACAAAACTGTATTATATTATTTTTAAAATCTGCTTCTGCACTTTTTAAATTCTTGAAGAATTTAAATTTCTTTAACTCACGATTAAACTGTTTTATTTGTAATGTTTATGTACAATTATCCCTATTATAGGTCATTGCAGTCATTTATATATGTACTGCAGCACTGAGTTTTTACAAGTAAAATCCACACTGACCATTCCAAGGTCCCTTCAAAAACAATGCGCGCACGATCTAACTTTACTTGAGCTTTAACCGAACGGTTCTCTCTTCTCCCTTATTATATTCTCCCTTATAAACCTTATGCCCCCATACTGCCAAAATGCCGCAACATATTCATGCCAACACCAAAATCCACCTATCACAAACGAGATCTCATGTGTTTCTTTACCGAGAGGAAGTCTGAAACGGAACAACCCCTACGCAAAGTAGAAAAAACCTAGCCATCTTGAATTACTCTGTAAATTCACTCACAACTCTCCGAAAAAAACCATTAATTGTAATTATATTCACTCTGTGCATCACATTCTAACAACTTCATTCTTGGTAACTCATTCAATTTTCCATTATTCCATTGTTACAATTTGTACAAACAAAAATATGCATACATATTCCTTACTGCACATTAATACTGTACAAAAATAAATAAAAAAGAAGCATATAACACTGGTTCCACGGATGTCTATTTTAAACATACAAATTTAAATGAATGAATGTTCGCCTACTTTTGCACTCCTCTGCTGTTTCGAACGCAGGGCGCCATGACTCCTTCCTCTGGATCTCCACGATCGGATGCAGAAACCCACTTTTACATTAATATTAAAATGGTAACGCTGACTAGTTACTTAAAAAACCTATTAGTTATAAGCGACTGCGCTTTACTTGGCTTACGCAGGCGAAACATTATATAAAAAAAAAACAAATTTTGACGTTGTGTGTACATAAAATAAAATTTAATGGATAATTAAGCAACTCGAAATTAATAGACTAAATTAATTTTGAACATACTCCCCTCATAATTTTGAAACAAGGGTGAAACGTTAACGAAAAAAAATTCTAAATTAATCAAATATAAACTTTGGCGACCTATTTAGAAGTATTTCCTGCATTTGAAAGTGGACAAAGCTTAACTACCGGGCATATATAAGATTCCTGAGCGGTGCGAACTTCTGCTACCCTAACCATTCTGTCTGGGCCGGGAATGACTTGCGAAACCCTAGCTAACTTCCATTTCATGGGTGTAGCATTTTCTGATTTTATCACTACTAAAGTATTTTCTTTTAAAGAACTTTCGGGATCAAGTCATTTTGATTTTTGCTTAAGTGTATGAAGGTACTCATAATGCCATCTGGACCAAAAATCTCTATGGAGTCTGAGTAAAGGTTGATACCTGTTAAGCCTATTTAACTTTAAATGGGAAAGGTCCGGATCTGGTAAACATGTAAGAGGTTCAAGACTGAGAAAATGACCTGGAGTAAGTACTGAATAATCGTTGGGATCTGAAGATATAGCTTGAAGCGGTCTGGAATTATATTTGAATTAATACCGTGTATAAGTTTTTCATATGTTAGTATCTGTGCTCCGCTAACAGAAGATAAATGTGTTTGTACGGACTTTATACCTGCCTCCTGCAATGCACCCCAATGGGGGCCACAAGGAGGAGTAAATGCCCATTCTATATTTTCTTTAGCGGCTACATTTTTCATGATATCTTTTAAATACTTATTTGCGCCAACAAAGGTGGTGCCATTATCGGAAATAATTTTTGATATGCGACCATGTCTTGAAATAAATCTGCGTAGAGCACATAAGAAATTATCGGTTGAAAGATCAGTGCAAAGTTCAACATGAATAGCACGAGTACACGTACAAACAAATATTAAAATCTAAGATTTAACCCTTTTAGCGATGTTTTCCGAGGGTTATGAAAAATTAACCTCCATAATAAATAGACACTACCGTAAATGCTTTTGCCTCCATAACGCGGTGACTTGAAAGACTAGCCATGGGCGGAGCTAAAGGGGCTGGATTTAAACGCCAACATTTTAAGCAATTTGATACAACCTTTTTGATAGCACAACGAGCTGACAAAATCCAGTAGTTTTGACTTAAAAGAAATTGTAATGTTTGTAGTTCTATAATTAAGGTAGTTAAACGGCTTAAGCCGGCAACAGACTACCAGGTACACGTGACAGATAAGCCTGAACAAGAGATGATCTGCTTTATCTCTCGTTATTTCTTGTAATTTTTACGACACGTAAAAACAAACGAAGAAAACGCAAACAATGGTATAAGGAATGGTTGCACAGATGAAATAAATTTACCCATATCAATCCATAATGAATTAAGAGATGAACCATCTGATTATCACAATGTCCTGCGCATGAACGAATCAGTGTACAACGAGTTACTGTCACTTGTATCTCCTTTGATTAAAAAGGAAGATGCACAAATGAGAGCAGCTACATCACCACATGAAATACTGCCAGCTACTTTGAGATTCTTAGCAACCGGACAACCGTATGAGTGTCTCAAATATTCAAAATATCGACGAAAAACAAACTTAAATATCTCCGAAACTATTAGAGATAGGAATAGAACATATTTAACAGAAATGAAAGCCGACTAATAGACGAAGACAAGGCATTAAAAAAATATAGGCTGTGCCATTTAAAAAAAATTTATGTTATTGAATTAATTTTTGTGATCACCGTGTATATTGAAATCCAATTTTGACAATAGATTAAAATAAGCTCAATAAGCTCATGTATGAATAAATTGCATACCAAAGATTATTTTTTTATCTTTAAAAATAACTGAGATACGCCTACTTGAATTACTATATAAAAATGTCAGTTTTTAGTTAACTTTGCAAATATCTCGAAAACTGTAAGATTTAGCTTGTAAGTAATTCTTATAAAAAAGATGTAAAATTACAAGGAGAATCGAAAAATAAAATAATATACAGGGTGTTCTGTTTAAAAATCAAAAGTTCTATATTGTACCGCTTTTATATTACACCCTGTAGAAACCAAACTATTTTTAGATTATGCAGCTTATAAAAATAGACAACTTTCGTATTGAAACTTATCTTCTAAGTTTAATGGCTAAGGAGCTATCGACCGAACACGCACTATTGGGACACCCTGTATAGGTATCATCACGCCTACTGTGTTTTCTTATAAAACGTAAATAAGAAAAACTTAAAAAATCAATTAATTATTAAAATAGCATAAAAGTGTTACATATTTTTGAAAAGCGCAAAAAAAATGTCATTTAAAAATGTCATAGCCAACTATGGTTTCCTTATAAAAAAGTACAACTTTACATCATACATTTTTTAATTTAGGAGGTATTAAAAATGTGAATGCACTAACGGATTCTACTTAAAAAAGTTCCTTGAAAATGTTTTACAGTTAGAAATAAAAAAGTTATTCAAGTTTTTCAAAATCGCCATTTTTCCAATTTTGGCTAATTGCACAATAACGGTCAGAAATATCTTGATTATGACTATTGGATCTTAATTAACACCAACACCGAGCACAAGGACTCCATGTTACTTTTTATCTATCTGTAATAAAAAGGGGTACTTCCCATAAGAAAACATCCAAAAACGGACTACCCTGTACACAAAATTACATTCTGCATACTGGGTGTCCGGATAAGGGTACGGAGCGGCTGTATCTCGACAATGGTAGGGCCTAGAGATTT